>CM053568.1:28398356-28454772 GCA_028646485.1 Cryptoprocta ferox
AAAAAAAAAACAACTCCCCTGTGCGGATGGGCGTGGTCTGGCGTCAGGTCAGGTCTTGGGGCGGGGGGGGCTGCTCTCTCCGAGGCCCCGCCTTGGTGGTTGCGAGGAGAAGTATGGCGCTGCTTCAAAGCTTTGCCGGAACCAAGCGTCGCAAGCCGCCCTTCCGAGTCCGATCTCCCTGTGCCGCGGGCGAGCCAAACTGTATTCTCCAAGCTCCGCCTCCTTCCAAATCCCAGTCCGTGCAGTTCAACACCGTCACTGGAGATGAGATGCGTTCCCGCTGGCGGCCGGCCTCCTGGCCAGGCTTGCACTGCCCTTTTCGCGGAGCCGCCACCGCCGCCGCTGCCGCCGCTGCCGCCGCCGCCTTTATCCGTGCCGCCGCCACTCCTGGTGCGGCTTGGAGTGGATGCTGCTGCCACTGCGCCCAAGGAAGGATTCGCCAGCCAGTTGGGACGGATTTCTCTCCCCGCGTCCAGCAGTTATATATGGGGAGATGGGTGAGTTTTTCCTCCCTTAGAGATGGTTCTAGGTGCGTTTTCCGTCTCTCTTTCTCTTCCCCTGGTCTCTCTGGGGCACAGCGCGCTCTCCCTGTGTTGGGCTCAGGAGCTCCTTCTCCCTGCACCACCGGGTCCTGCCCGTCCCCTAATTTCCCAGATCACAGTCACTCACTCAGGCATCTTTGAGGTTGTCTTCTTTCTGGCATCTGTTTCTTCTTTCCCCCACCTCGAATCCGAGTTTTATCCCTTCAGTCCTTCTCAGTTCAATCCATACAGGTGTGTGCGGGTTACAGCGCTCCCTGCTTCTCCGCCATCTTGCCCGCTCCTCCCTTCTAGTTTTTTAAAACTCCATGAAACTAGTTTCAAAAGCTAGTAACTTTATTTTCATATATTATAATCACAAATTTGCCTCACACCACATATGGCATTAAAAACAAAACAGAACAAGCAAACAAAAAAACCTGCTTTCTTTTATTATATATATTTATTAGATTTTGAATTTTAATTCCAATATAGTTAACATACAGTGTTATATTAGTTTCAAATGTACAACATAGTAACTCAACAGTTCTATACCTTACTCAGTTCTCATTATGATAAGCGAACTCTTTAATCCCTATCACCTATTTCACCCACACCCCCACCCAACTCTCCTATGGGAATCATCAGTTTTTTCCTCTATAGTTAAGAGTCTGTTTCTTGGTTTGTCTCTCTCTCTCACTCTTTCTTCATTTGTTTCTTAAATTCCACATCTGAATGAAGTGATATGGTATTTGTTTTCCTCTGACTGACTTAGTTCATTTAGCATTATATTCTCTAGCTCCATCCACACCATTGGAAAGTGCAAGATTTCATTCTTTTTTATAGCTAGGTAATATTCCACTGCGTGTGTGTGTGTGTGTGTGTGTGTCTACACCACTTCTTTATCCATTCATCTATCAATGGATGCTTAAGCTGCTTCATACTTTGGCTACTGAAAATAATGCTGCACTAAACATAGGGGTGCACATATCCCTTTGAATTAGTGATTTTCTATTTGGGGATTAATACCCAATAGTGGGATTACTGGATCATAGGATAATCTATTTTTAACTTTTTGCGGAACCTGCATACTGCCTTCCACAGTGGCTGCGCCAGCTTGCATTCCCACCAACAATGCATGAGGGTTCCCCTTTCTCCACATCCTCACCAACACTTGTTTTTTCTTGTGTTTTGGTTTTAGTCCTTCTGACAGGTGTGAGATGATATTTCATTGTGGCTTTGATTTGCATTTCCCTGATGATGAGTGATGTTGGGCATGTCTTCATGTGTCTGATGGCCATTTGGATGTCCTCTTTGGAGAAATATCTGTTCATGTCTTGTGCCCATTTTTAATTGGATTTTTTTTTTTTTGGTGTTGAGTTGTATAAGTTCCTTCTGTATTTTGGATACTAACCCTTTATTAGATATGTTGTTTGCAAACATCTTTTCTCAAAATGTGCTTTCTTACATTATGTATAAATGGGGGAGAGAAAATGGCGAGAACATTTTTGTTGGCAACCCCTCACACAACCCTTTACACTTATCATTAGCAATTGATCCTACAATAATATTAATCAGGTCTTTTTTTATGGTTCCAAGAATTTGCATTCTCATCTTTCATTCTATATCCGCAAGTCCATTAATTTTCCCTGAATTCTTACCTGTGTTAAAGACAGTTTGACCTAGTTTAATACTATTTATATGTCTCCGTAATTGGGAATGGTATCATTGCTCATATCCAGAAATTAGAATATATGGTCCTAAATCTTAATTTAGTTTAAACTGGAATTTCTGAAAACTTTACCTAGGTCATCATGTCATATAATCCAAGATCACAGTGGTAAGTATTGGGAAATCTAATATTTATTAGAGTACATATGACCATGCTGACTTTTTCATGAAAATTACAAAAATAGGAAATATCATAATCACAAAGAAACCAGTTTCTATATACATTTATAATAATTACATATATATAGTTTTTATCCAAATGATAAACTCAGTTGTTCTCAGCTAATAATCTTCCGGTATGATCTCCCAGTAAAATTATAAAAATTTATTGAGTTGAGTAAAATTGAATTGAAGTGATTTGCCCATGCATCCTATATATTTTTTGACTTTGACTTTTTGGACCACCATTTTTTTCATCCATTTAAAGAACCTCCCTTCTACCACCACCACCTTTCTACCATTTCTTGGTTCAGAGAATTAGCTTTTCTTTTCCCCTGAAAAGAATTAGAGCATTAAGTGTATACTAGTTGTTACTGGAGCTTAACACTCTG
Organism: Cryptoprocta ferox; assembly: GCA_028646485.1. Lineage (NCBI taxonomy): Eukaryota > Metazoa > Chordata > Mammalia > Carnivora > Eupleridae > Cryptoprocta > Cryptoprocta ferox. The sequence goes on from CM053568.1 coordinate 28,401,157, forward strand.
CAAGATTCAGATACTGTCTGTTGCCCATTCCATTCCTCATAAGACCAATTACCTAGAAAAATAAAATGCCTAGTGTAGGTTCTGGGTCTTGTCATGTTGCATGTGATTTTCTTCTCTTGTTCATTAGATGATGCCTTAAGAATTGGGATGCTTCTCTATTAGACTTGACAAATACCATCCCTAAATCTGAGCCTCAAATTTTTTTTTTCCCTTCACTCCTGGGATATTCTGAATAAATACATAAAGCTACAGTGGCATGATATTGAAATGCTAATCAGAGGCTAGCACTTAGGCTAAAAGAAGAGAAATTAAATTTAAATAAGTTAAAGAACTAAAGAGAAAAAGAAGAGCTGAAGTGTGAAATTTTCTAGTTTAAATTTCCATGGATCTTCATCTTTGATTAGAAAACTAGACACTGACTTTTTCTGGAATACAAAGTCTTATGACATAGAAAAATATTAAAAGGAAATATACAAGTTTGGCTCAGTTTCTCATTTTTTGACAGGAGAGTTTTCACTTAGCACTGACTACATCGCAAATGCTATGTATGTATATCTCTTCACAAACATATTAGTTATGAATTGAAGAAGACAATATGACCCTCTATCTGTTTTCTGTGTTCTTCCTATTCAACACATGCTGCTTCCATAACCTACTCAGAAATTATAAAAATTTCCCTTTCAAAAAGAAAAAATAAATAAATGGTAGGCTTACTTTAGTCTTTATCACTTTGTTGGAAATCTTTCCAATTCAGAAACCAGAAAATTTTCCATGCTTTTGAGTTTAAAAGCTGAGCAGCACTTTAATAACCCATGGAAAGGACGTTAGATGGCACTCTAGCCCAACTTTCCATCCAGTTAAAAGTCCTGGGTGGATTGGCTAAGAAAAAGCAAAGTTCCTGGACTCTTCTCTTTGATATTCTAGTACTGCTTCTCTTCTAAGGCACTCAAAGAAGAGAGAAGTAGTCATCAAGAGACCCTTGAAACAGTAGAAAAAATTAATAGTTCCTGCCTAAAAGTCAGTGGCATGAGGACTTTTCCTTGCTTCGTGGTACATGGCTCTAGCCTCACTTTTGCCCTTCCACATGTATCTGTATTAATAGATCCTGAAACAAGTGATAGGCCCAGTTATATGATCTTTAAAAATGTCCTTCAATTTTGACATCTGTCCCTAGCCTTCACATTTCCTTCACATAATCTGTGGGGAGTGGTGAAGTTGTTTATTAATGAAGTACATTTGGCCCAGGAGCTTGTAATCTCTTTGTATCAAAAGAAATTTATTTAATCATTCCCCTCAACTGATGGAGTGTGCAAATGTTAAGCTTGGGTTAAATGATGCCATTAGCAGATGGCACTGACACAGACATGTTTTACAACCTCTGATATAGCCTTTAAGCCCATGAGTGATCTATAGCAAAGCAGTAAATAACGTTTACATGATGTCTTTGAATAGGTCACAACATAGTCAGAGAATGACAAATGAAGATGAGCCATAAACTAGTTAACACTAAGAAATGATTCTCAGTAAGGCTAATTCATCTGGTCACAGACCAGTAACAGAATTTTCTTCTGCCCACTTCTCAAGTGCTGACACTTTTCTCTTAAATATGATAGGTTATTAGATTGCATTTTAGGAGTTGAAGAAGAGACATTTAGTCAAAGGAAATGATAGCTTAGTGCATGTTGCATCATGCATACATGACTGCTTTGGCTGCCTTCTGCCGGCCCACCACACTTCATTAATTCCATTTGTCCACTATACATGGTACTAACACTTGACTGATAAAACCTAAAAGGATGATCCTGAACATAACCAACCTGAAAGAGCACATTTCCTTCCCCAGATATGTTAGATACAGTTTTCATTTTTACAGGCATCTCTTAAGATCATCATATTGGGTTTTCAAAATTCATTGTAGTCCAGTTCTAATTTTAAAAATTAATCACCAAAATGGAAAAAAATATGCTGACTGATGCTGACTTAATCAGATGTGTTACTAAATATTCTGTACATATAAAATATTTTTATGTATGGAATGTAGATTTCATATATACATTTTCTTTTTTAATTTTTTTAATTATTTATTTTTGAGAGACAGAGACAGAGTGTGAGTGGGGAGGGGCAGAAAGAGAGGGAGACACAGAATTTAAAACAGGCTCCACGCTCTGAGCTGTCAGCACAGAACTTGATGTGAGGCTTGAACTCACGAACCATGAGATCATGATTGAGCCCAAGTTAGATGCTTAACCAACTGAACTACCCAGGTAGTTCAGATATATTTTCTATATATATAGAAATATATACATTTTATAAATAAGAAAACTAATATGACTAAAAACAGATATTGACTTCATACTTGTTCCAAACTACTCTTTTCCCTAGAGAAATGAAATAAAGCATAGATGACATAATGAAATTGACTTTCTGTTGTTAAGTTTTGTTTTTTGTTTTTTTTTAATGTAAAGGTCACATCAAATCAATGCTTTACCTTACAACATTTACTCCACACTAATTGCTATATAATAGTGTAACACCTAGTTAAAAACGTTCATTATTTATGCACTATATATTGCTCAAAGTAAATCTTCTCAGACTAACTCAATGTTATTAAACCACTTAATCTACTTGAGACCAATTAAAACAAAGAAATTTTGAAGAAGCATCTAGGATACAATACTTCATATAGTCAGAAATATTTTTGTAATTTTCAAATGTAAATCCTAGACTGGAAAGGAAAAGTAATCTTTTATCCATTTTAATTATAGAATTATAGGTAATTTGGTAATGTTTTATTAACATCATTATTTTGATTAGCTCCACAGTATGTAATGTGAGCAGCATGACGTAATAGAACACATACTTGTGAAACAAATAATTCTGAGTTAAAATTTCAAAATCAAGTACAAGCTTTTTGATAAGTATTTGCTTTAATGTTCAAAACCTCAGTATCATTATTTGTGCAAACATAAATAAAATTAGAATTCTGGTGAATATTAAATAGATACTAACAGAAAATGTCACAGCGTTGAGACTTGGCGGTGATTTAAATAACGTAGCCTTTACTCTACATCTTTATAGTTACCTGGCTTCTTAAAACCAACTTTTTACTATACAATTCTATTAAAAGTAGTTTCCAGGTTTACTGACTATAAAAAATGTTACATTTATAATCCGTTCTTCTAAAAATAAGTACTACTCATTACTAAATAATTAAGCATAGAAATAATATATAATGTACATGGAAAAGAGAGTGCAATAATTCATTATGACCCATAGTAGATGTAATAGTGGATATAAGTCAACTTCAAATATATTTCCACATGATTTATTCTTTTTCTCACTTGTATAAAGTTAGAAAAATTAGCCATATACCTTTAAAACTCATCACTATGACATTAAGCATGTACCATTCTAGGGGTTTTGAGGTATGTATGTGTGCACATATGTATATATGCATGCACATTCAAATATCTATGTAAATGCATACACATTTTTATCACACAGAGCATGTTCTGTTACCTGCCATTAAACTTTATAAATATGCCTTTGATGTTTTCCACGTGACTGAATATTATTTTAAATATGTGGAGTTCAAACAAATTTCTTATAGATAATCTGACTCTAGGTGAGAAAGGCCCATGTTCTCTCATATACCAGAATGAATACTAGATAAGTTGAGAATTAATTACATTTTAGGGAAATTAAATATTTTTTAAGAATTTCTTTGAATGAATTCTGCAAGTAACAGACTGGTAAAGATAAGACGCACTTGACAATTATGAAAATGTTTTTATTCACACTAATCCAATAGGGAGAATATTCATTGATGAGGAACATCTCAAAGAAAAAGAAGGAAGTCTATGCTCTTACAAAGGCAGGTATATAATGGAATCTGAGGAAGAGTGGAGGTGGTCTTATCTAAGTCGTTGGGGAAGAATGGAAGTGGAATTTATCAAAGTCATATTGGGGAAAGGGAGGTTTTTGCAGTTAGCCCTTTTTCAGAACAGAAGAAGTTGGAGAGATATCCTAACCATCACTCTTTTCCTGAAGGATAGGAGTTGAATAAAATTAAACATTGTTAGGCCTCATCCACATAGGTATAAAAAGAAAGAACTTGTAAATTCATGGCAATGGGAAAAGCCAATCTGGATAATTTTGGTTGAAATAGCTGTTCTTATTAATCCAGCACCATGATTATAGGAAATAAATTAAACAGTTGCAAAAATATCAACCAGTATTAATTACTCAAATCACAATTGTAATGCATTAATACAAATGTAGCCAGAATGTGTCAGCTATTGGATACAAGTGAAGTCTCGTTATTATTCAGACTTCAAGTCTCTGGTATTAATAATTTCTCCAGGAGGATAATAGTATTTAACTCCCATTTTGAAATCCCCATCTCTATCTAGTATTTCAAGGGAATTACATAGAAGGGAGAGAGTTTGCTGTTTCACATAAATTGACATGGGGAACTGTACAGTGGTATATTACCCAGTATCCCCTGACTTAGCATGTCACCCTGCTTTGTCCACAGACCATTGCCCAGACCGCTCCCAGTTTTCCCCACAGTCCTAAAACTACCAATAACTCTTCCAGGCTATTGCTACCATTATGACACCACTTACTGCAAACACAGAACTTTCTTCAGTTTCCTTCCTCAGGTCTGAAAATACTGAAACATTTAACAAATAAGACCTTACTGAAAGCTCAGAGAAAGTAGAAGAGCATTACACTGGAGAGTGACTTAAAACTGCTGAACTGGAGTTATTTCCTTTTTAGTAAAAGACCAGCCCCATTAAACTGCTGATTCCTTTGGTGTTGTTAAATAGCTTTGAATATGTGTCCCGGTGGCAGGTTTGGTTCTTTTTTTTTTTTTTTTTTTTTTTCTTTCTGCTCAAACTCCTCAAGGAAATTTACCTATAAAAGAATGTCAGAAGGGATAATTCTTTTATGAAAACAACTGTTCAGCATTGAGTAGATGATTCAAACAAACAGGTGTGGCACATTTAAAGCAGTTACTGGTCAATTATTCTGATGGAATCCATATGGAATCCATATGGCTCAACTTTGAATTTTTTCATTCTCCACTTCAGGGTTATCTAAACTTCTTTGGATTCAGATATGCTAGGGTACATAGTGTGGTATCATAACTCCAAAATCTCAGTGGCTTAACATCAAATTCATCTCACTTAAATCACATGTTCTTTGAGGTCGCCTCAGAATTCTGTTGTACATCATCCTCATTGTTGTGACCCAGGCTGATGGAGTAGTCATCAGCCAGAACAATCTCCCTGTCCCAGGGGGAGAGAGTGAAAAATCTCCTAAAATTTTCACTCAGAAGAGGCACACATCAATTCTGCTTACATTGAATTGACGAAGCAAGTCACAAGGCCCCACTAATCTGAAGGAGTCTGTCAAAGCAAAAATTGCCCTGGACAAGTTAAATAGGCGAGGAGGACTTTATTAAAAGCTATTGCAAGAAGAGAAGGGTAGAGCTCACCCTAAACTCAATTCTACTAAAACAAAGGACCTGAGAATTTTTCGGAGTTGAAATTGGGGGATCTTGGGCCATCTGTGTCTGCTAATTGGCTTTACTCAAAGGAAAAGTAAACTTCCTGTTACCTTCATGACAGGAGATAGTTTTACAACCTACAGTTGTGACATTGGTCTTTTCTTGTCTTCAGACTTGGATTCAGACCAGAACTTACACTATAGGCTCTCAGGCCTTTGGACATGGACTCAAACAATGCCATCGACTATCTAGCAGATCTTGGGACTTTTCAGCCTCCATCAACTGTGTGAGCCAATTCAACTTCCTCATAATACATTTTTCTACATATATAATACACAGACACACACACAGACATATATATGTATATGTGTATACATATATATACATACATAATATATGTATATATGTACATATATATACATACATAATATATATATGCATATATGTATATATACACATATATATATATTTTTTTTTAATCTGGTAGTTGTACCCACCCTCACCCTCATTTCCAGACATGTTGACGGCATAAAAAACAAATGTACTGAATTAAGCCACTGAGATTTGGGGATTATTTGCAGTTGTGTTTTACCTAGGCTATCTCAATTACATATAATCCGTTGTTCTATTACACATATTGCTCCAGGAATTACCAAAATTTCCTTGTGTAGCTGGTAACTTTTCTTACAAAGTTTATATACAGTCTGTTTACCCTTTTAAAGTAGAATGAAAAGTTTTATGTCAAACATGAAAAAATAGAAGCTTTTTTCCTTGTACTTCTCAGAAGGTGACTATGGCTTCCATTTCAGTGTAAATAATGACTTTGCAGATGGAAACAATGATATTTCTAATTTATGGGAAACAAATGGATGAAAGAAGTTACTGAGAATCATACAGGCCTTCTGGGGATGGAAATAAGATCCACAATATATATATACACATCTCTGTACATTTGAATCAAATGCACAGCAGAGATGATATCTTTTATAGAAAAAGAATGGAAGCACCTGTCATTAAGCCTCATATCTTCCCAAGTAATTTATTGAGAGAGAGGACCATAATATGGTTCATGATTGATACATATTTCCCCCCAGGTATGAGCATATTAATTTCTCTGAGAAAGATATATGTGTTTTCATTTTGTTACCTAGGAAACTATTAGCAACACTAAGATTTCTTTATGTGAGGTTGTTTTTGCCCCTTTCAGTATAAAAATAAATTCTTAAATGAATTTCTTCAGAAAATTTCATTTGATATTTCTCAGTTTTGAGTGGTGTGTATTTGTTTTTTTCTTCACTTTAGAAAATTTGGAAGAAAAAGTAGCACATTTGAAAACGTGCAAATTTCCAAATTTCCAAATACAGCCATTTTGATGTATTTGCTTTGTATCTCTATCCCCCCCACTCCCTAAAAAGCCCCCAAAGATAAATTTAAGGAATGTAAGGAGTACATCATTTTATGACCTGCTTTTGCACTTAACAAAAAATTTATGAGGGGCTCCTGGGTGGCTCAGTTGGTTAAGCGTCCAACTTTAGCCCAGGTCATGATCTCACGGTTTGTGGGTTTGAGCCCCACATTGGGCTCTCTACTGACAGCTCGGAGCCTGGAGCTTGCCTCAGATTCTGTGCCTCATTCTCTCTGCCCCTTCCCAGCTCAAGCTCTGTCTCTCTCTGTCTCTCAAAAATGAATAAATGTAAAAAAAATTAAAGAAAATTATGAACATGGTTTATATACATAAATATTTTCAACCCTATACTTCTTAATGACTAATTTCCATTTTACGGGTGAACTATAATTTATTTACTAAATTGGAATATATTTATATAGAGCCAAATTTATGATAGAAACTATATGATCAAAATCAATCTTGTGTATAAAAAACACACCTTTTCATGTACATAATTGCATCATAAGAACCAACTAAATGAAGTTCAATACCTATATCCATGGGCACACACAAGTTAAGATCTTTAATTTGTATTCTATATTGACTTCTAGAAGGTTTTTATCAGTTTATTTATTTATTTATTATTTTTGAAAGAGACAGAACGTGAACAGGGGAGAGGCAGAGAGAAAGAGAGACACAGAATCTGAAGCAGGCTCCAGACTGAGCTGTCAGCACAGACCCCTATGCAGGGCTCAAACTCATGAACTGCAAGATCATGACCTGAGCCTAAGTCCAATGCTTAACCAACTGAGCCACCCAGGTGCCCCAGTTTTTATCAATTTAAATTCCCAGTTTAAAATAAAGGTTTTCCTTTCCCACTGTCTGAAAAGCTGGTTTTTAACTATTCATTTTCATCTTTGTTAATATGTTAGGATAAAAAAATTATTAAAATTTCTGTTTGATTATTTATGAGGTTGAACAACTTTATGTTCATATGTAATTTCTATTTATTTTCAAAACTCCTTAAGCATATCCTTACTGTTTTTCTTATTGCTTTGTAAGAATTGTTTCACATGTTAGGAATATTAAGACTTCTTTTTCCTTTTATCCTGAGCATTATTTTCCAGTTTATTTGCTTACATGTTATTTCCATTTATGGTGTTTTTGATTCAGACCTTTTTAAATGATCTTTTATCAAAGTACTCCATAAAAGTGGTAACAAATCAGGTAATTCTACAAAAGTAATGGCTTAAAACTGCTCTGTTTCTCTACTTAATCTACTCTCCCTGAAGAATCACCAGTCAACATTTTATGCATTTTAATTCTGATTGTTGCCACTCTAACTGTGCATAAACTCATCATTTCTCTATGTCTTTATTCATCAACTTAATTCTTTATTCATAACTACTTTTGTCCACTAGGCTAGGCGACAGTTTAGGTCATTTATATTTTCTCTTTTTTCCTCCTTTCTCACTCTAAAGATTGATAGTTATTTCATTATTTTTGCTTCCTCCATCAATTGGTGATCTTTGCTCATATAAAAAACCAGCTTCTTACCTCTATTTATTTTTCCATCAACTTTATTCAGTATGTTAACTCCTTTCCAGGTAAAAATGAGAATATTAGCAATCCCAAGCTTCTTTCCATTTTTCACTTCCCTTTTATATCTTACCTTGTGGCTCCTACAATCTTACTTTTACAAACGTACCAAGGATGTTGACCTACACATATTTTCTTTTACCTTGTATTATGTAAAATACACTATATTTTCTTAGTGTATTTTCACTATATATATATATATATATATAGTATATTTCACTATAATATCTTCCGTGCTTCCATGAAACGAATAAGCAGTGGCTATATTATTATACCTATGTATACGTATAACAGCTATACTGTCTAGCCAAGCATTGTGCTAGAATATTTCCTTCTGTCTGGATATTCTAGAAGCAGAAGGCTTTTAACATCAAAGTTATGATCTTAATTACTTAAAACCAGGCTATTGTTTCATTTGCCTAAATTCATACTATAACTTTTTATACATACTTCTGTGTTTCATAATTTCTTTTCTATCTTTTCCTCTAGTTGAATAAAAGGTTAGATGTCTTGTAATAGCTCGTGTATTCTTCCTGTCTCCTCATTCATAGCCATCTCTGTGTGAAGGAATAACCTTTCATCCTTTGCTGCAGTCCAAACTCATTGCTCTTTAGACCTGCTACACAGCTGCCATTAAGACATTTCTCTTCCCTGTTTTCCTTAACTATGTCTATCTATCCTTCTCATTTTTTTAAAGTTATCTCTTAATGCTCTTTTTATTTTAAATTTACCTCCATTATTTCTTCATAATAATCTATCCTTCCTTCCATGCTTTCTAATCCTTTGCTTAAATTTAATTTATACACTTTTTCTAAACATATTTTATTTATTTTTTAAATGTTTATTTATTTTCAAGAGAGAGAGTGAGAGTGGAGAGCCTGTCTTGAGGCATGATTCCACAAACCATGAGATCATAACCTAAGATGAAATCAAGAGTCAGACGCTGTGTCCACTCAGTTGGTTAAACATCCAATTTTGACTCAGGTCATGATCTCACTGCTCATGAATTTGAGCCCTTCGTCAGGTTCTGTGCTAACAGCTTAGAGCCTGGAACCTACTTCAGATTCTGTCTCCCTCTCTCTCTGCCCCTCCCCCACTCATGCTCTGTCTGTCATTCTCTTTTAAAAATAAATAAAAGCATTAAAAAAAAAAAAAGAGTCGGCCACTTAACCAACTGACCCACCCAGGTGTCCTAAATACATTTTAAAATATGTTAGTTGACAACTTTTTTCCCACATCCATTGCCTGGAATCTAATTAGACATTTAAATTTATATCCCTGATACAAATTTCCTATTTGGTTTTTACTTCCTAAAGCTTTTATGTTAGTTATTTCAATTAAAATTATTCTTACAGTTCTTCCCATACATCAATTACATAAATCTGTCTTTCAGATTTCTCTTCCAGGTATTATCTTCTATGTTAGAATTCATATCACTTTGTCCTTTTCCTCTAAGGGGACTTTTCTAGTTTGTACTCTACATCACTGATTCAATTTTCTGCAGTGTTTATTCTACTACTTATTACATCCCATGTGAATTTTAATTCTGTGATTGTAGTTTCCTGATTTAGTTTATTTCATTTTCATTGTATTCATCTCACTTTACACAATATTCTATCTGTTCAGTTCACTCTACTTCATTCTTGTAAATCCCTGCCTTTACCCTAAAGAGGCCCCATTTATTTTCTCACTTATTTAAAGCACCAATCCCTTTTTATAAAAATTCCAGATGAGGTGCCTGAGTGGCTCACTCAGTTAAGCATCCAACTCGACTCTTGATTTTGGCTCCAGTCATGATCTCACAGTCATGGGCTCCGTGCTGGGCATGGAGACTGAGATAATCTCTATCCCTCTTCTGCCTCTCCCGTGCTTGCTCTCTCTCTCTCTCTCTCTCTCTCTCTCTCTCTCTCTCTTTCTCTCTCTCTTTCTCCCTAAAAAAAAAAAAGTTCTAGGACCTTTGTTTTTGAGATTTTTTTCTCTTATTCTGAGTCTCCAACTTGATGTCCTTTCCTGTTGTTCCCTAGTTATCAAGACCATCCTAACTTACATTCTAATTAAGTATGCTTTCTGCTGTACAAAATGAAGGCATTTCTATCCAGACTTACCATTTGACAATGGAGGCTTATAGGTTTCTCTTAGTTCAATTCACTTTTCTCTGGATATAATAATGGATACATCTCTTCAATTTCAAGTCCAAGGTAATAAAAAAGTATTTAGTCATATCTAGTTTCTAACAATCTTTTATTTAGTGCCGCTCTGATGTAAAAAACTAAAAACTTTCTCACTCATTCTTAAATAAAGCATCCATTATACCCAAGAAAAACTGTAATTCCAGTGACTTTGCATGGAAAGTTAGCATGGCTTTTGTCTACTCCCAATATTTTGTTCTTTTTTGTTGTGTCACCACCAACTTCTCTCCATTTAGTGTGTGTGTGCACTAAATCTTCAGTGAAGATTTCTACATGTTATCCAGAAAGGTACCTATCCAAAAAAGGTGGGGAGATAAAAATATCACTAATAAGTATCCATGAAATAGCAGATTGGATAGATGGATGGATATTATTTCAATAAACTTTAAATCTCTTAGGCATAAATATCTAATTATATAAAAATAATTAAATAGAATATAGACAATAGATTAATATGTCTATAGATCAACAGATCAGTGACTTGATAGATTTTTTTTCTCATCTGGCTATATTTGGTAAGTTGGATCCAACATAGTTTGAGTTTTTAATGAGTGGTAGTTGTTTGGTTCATTGATTAGGTTTTCCAAATTGAGCTTATTCTACCCTTTCCTTATGAGATTTCATCTAGATACCAATAACATGCATTATAGTCTTTTTAAAATTGTTTTTAATGTTTATTTATTTTTGAGAGAGATACAGAGTGCAAGCAGGAGAGGGGCAGAGAGAGAAGGAGACACAGAATCTGAAGCAGAGTCCAGGCTCTTAGCTATCAGCACAGAGCCTGATCTGGGGCTTGAACCCACCAACCATGAGATCATGACATGAGAGGAAGTTGACGCTTAACCAACTAAGCCACCCAGGTGCCCCCACTTGTAATTAGTAGTAACTTTTATTGTAATGTAAGATTTCACTCTTTTTCATGTTACACAATCTAAAGAGAATTGGAAAGAGACTGCATTGTGTTGTTAGCTAGAATCCATTGCTGAATATGTAGCTCTTTCTTTCTAATATTTTTCAAAAAATTTTAATGTTTACTTATTTTTGAGAGAGAGAGAGAAATAGATGGGGGGAGAGAGAGAGAGAGACAGAGAGAGAGAGAGAGAATCCAAAACAGGCTCCAGGCTCTGAGCTGTTAGCACAGAGCCTGACACAGGGCTCTAACCCACAGATCGTGAGATCATGAGCTGAAGTGTGAGACACTTGACTGAGCCACCCAGGCACCCCACTTTCTAATATTTCTTAAATTGATTTTGTCTTTTTAATCTCACAGATCATTGATCCCAGTTTTAGACCCTAATGCACCATAGTTCTAATAATTCCTGCTCATTTGGTACTTCACCAAGACCTTCCAATGCACTCCACTAGTTTGAGGTGCTCTTAAACTAAGCTCCTTTATCTATCTGGTCTCCCATAACTACATTAAGTACTGACTTTTGAATCCAGTGTTTATATCTTTCATTCTTAATTCTCTAACTTCCCAGAAAAATCTGCCTCTAAATAAACTTATTACCATATCACTAATTAATTTTTTTCAACAAGAGCTAAAATATACCTAAACATCTCTTAATCATTTTTTAAATTTGACATTATTATAAATTCACATACAATTTTAAGAAATAATACAGAAAGATCCCATATACCCCTTACCTAGTTTTCCCCAAATTAACATTTTGTAACACTACTATACAATATTAGAACCAAAAAACTGACATTAATACAATCAATAATTAATACAATCAAGCATTTGCATGCTACAAGTACTGTTGCTATTGTTCTTTTGTAGTCACATCCACTTTCCCCCAACCACACACACTCCTTACCCCTAACAGCCACTAAATTGCACTCCAGTTCTATAATTTTTACATTTTAAGAATGTTACATAAATAAAATTATACATTATGTAATCTTTTTGGATTAGCTATTTAAAATCAGCATAGTTTGGGCCCCCAGATGGCTCAGTTGGTTAAGCGTTGGGCTCTTGATTTTGGCTCAGGTTCATGATCTCACAGTTCACTGACGGCAGGAACCCTGCTTGGGATTCTCTCTCCCTCTCTCTCTACTCCTCCCCCACTCGCATGTGTGCTCTCTCTCTTTAAAAAAATAATTAGATTTTTTTTAATCTTAAAAATAAATAAAATAATATCAATATAGTTATCTGGAGATTCATCCAAGTTGTAACATATAACAATAGCTCATTTTTTTTTTTACTGTAATTAGTATTCCATGATGTGGATGTACCACAGCCTTTTTAATGATTTAGCTGTTGAAGAGCATCTGTGTTGTTTTTAGTTTCAGGCTATTATGGGAAGGAAGGAAAGTAGGAAGGAAGGAAGGAAGGAATGAGAGGGAAGGAGGGAGAGGGAGAAAATAAGGGAGAGAGAGAGCAAGAGAGGGAGGGAAGGAGTATGGAAGGAAGGAAGAGGGAAAAAAGCTTCTATAAACATTCATGCACTGATTTTGGTTGGACATTGTTTTCACTTCTCTAGGAGAAATGCCATAAATATAGCAATCACATGTTTATTTTTTTCCAAGCAGAATGTTTCATTTTTCAAAGTGGCTGCAACATTTGTGGCATTACCAGCAGTAGCATATAGGAGTGATCCACTGTCTCCACATCCTAGCCAGTATTTAATGTTGTGACTATTTATTTTTACTTTTATTTTTTGAGGGAGAGGGAGAGAGAGAGAGAGAGAGAGAGAGAGAGAGAAAGAGAGAGAGAGAGAGAGAGAGACAGCGTGAGCAGGGGAGGAGTAGAGAGAGAGGGAGACACAGAATCTAAAGCAGGCACCAGGCTCTGAACTGTCAGCACAGAGCCCAATCAGGGCTTGAACTTGCAAACCGCGAGATCATGACGTGAGCTGAAGTCAGACATTTAGCCGACTGAGCCATCCAGGCACCCCATGATTTTTTTTCACTTTAACCGTTTTTATAGATATGTAATGATATCTCATTATGGTTTTAATTTGCATTTCCCTGTTGGCTAATGATGATGTATCTATTTTTATGTGCTTATTTTCCACCTGTGTATCTTCCTCTGAAATATTTCATGCCTTTTGACCATTTTCTAAATGGATTGTTTGCTTTTTTTTACTGCTGGGTTTTGAGAATTGTTTATACTAGATACTTGTCCATTGTGAAATATGTGATTCTTGAGTATCAGTAATCACTTTTCATCTTTTAAACAGGGTCTTTCACAGAGCAAAAGTTTTTAATTCGATAGAGTTCTATTAGTCCTTTTTATGGATTTTGCTTTTGATGTCAAGTCTAAGAGCACTTTGCCTGCTCCTAGAATCAAAAAGCGTGTTTTTTCTTAGTTTATTTTTCTAAAAGTATTATAGTTTTGTGTTTTACGCTTAAGTCTATGATCCCTTCTATGTTATTTTTTTGTATAAGATATAACATTTAGTTCTAGGTTCACTTTTTTTGTGTAGATCTTATTTAAACTTCTCTTTACCTGGCTTTTACTGACACCGCTCTGCCTAATTACTATCAAGTAGAGGTAGAATTCTTGCTTCCCCATTTGACCTCTTTGTTTATGTTAGGTGAGGATGGTATTTCTGGCTCCCCGCATGATCTCCTTTGATGCCACGGTGAATTTGCCTCATTATCGCATGGCAATGGTAAAATTCCTGAGTTTCCACCTGACAATACCATAGTAGAAAAGGCAAGAGGCACTTTTACTGTCCAGTGGGGGTGGAACTCCTGGGTGTCCACTGACATCAGGGGTCAGAATGGTCTCCTTACCAGCCAGCAGGTATGAAAGTCCCAGTTCCCAACTTGGTACTTTATGATACCACTCCAGGAGATTTAGGGACACCTTATTACAGCCTTATAAGGGTGGAATATTGGTCTCCCCAGTCGGCTATTGTTGCTGTGGATGGGGATGAGACTACAGCTTTATTTGTGGCATTTGGCTGAAATAAAGTGGTTATTGTCCAAAACAGTTCTGCCTTGCTAGCCTGCCTTCTTTCCTGGCCCTTTGGCTAAAGAGAACCGACTTTCCCCTGCCCCTCCTCAGTTTGATTCATCAGCATTTCTGGATCCCCAGGCTCCTTCCGCTCTCTCTCTGGGGAATTCGAGGTTAAACACACACACATACCTCATTTCCATGTCATCTCTCAAGTAGTAAGTTTGCTAGCTTATCTGTTTTTCTCTCTCCAGCTTTAAGAGTGTTATGTTGGTTTGTATATAACGTACAGAGTTTTATGTTGTACTTAACAATAGGAATAGGGAAAAGTTCATCTACTCTGACATGATTTTTATACTTACAAAAAAGGCTAAGCTTCTTTATGTAAATCTCACCTCCAAGCTTACCTCCTGTTTTTATCAACTGCATCTGAAGAATGACTATCATGTTTTTAGCTACAGCAGACATCCTTGATTGTAAGCCAATATTTGACTCCCCCATTTTTCTTCCTAATACAACTCTGATTTGCTAAGATATTTACCTTCTTTTTATGTACATGCTTCACCAACAGCTGGTCATATGCCAGCATAGAAGGAAGGAGGAGGTATAGATGGGACCAGCAGATATATGTCATATATATACCATAAAATATAGTGTAGTTCTTTCCTTTGTCAGTTATTATTTTAAGCCCACAAGCTTGTGACTCAACCCAGTGAATGTGACATAAGGGCAAATCAGTGGGAGACATTTGCAAAAGGTTTTCTGAATACTAAAACAAACAAACAGGATATTTCCAGTGTGTATGTGACATTGGAACTGCCGAAGCCAACCTGTGTTTAGAGAAGAGAAGAGGGGGGGGCAAAAGTATAAAGAAACTGGGATTTGACAATCTCATCCAGATATGAAATTAACTGTCTTTATGGCTGCTCTCCTGGAACTCTTGTTTTGTGACATAAATTTAATAAATTTTAAAGCCACTTTGACTTAGGGGTGTGTGTGTGTGTGTGTGTGTGTGTGTGATTCCTTGTCACTGAAAGCATACTAATTGCTTGAAAGCTATCAGGAATATCTCTTGGAAAAAAGCAATAATAATCAGACAAAATAATACATAACCAATGACCTCATCTTTTTAGAACAAAGGCCCAGAGAGTCAACAAAAGTGTATTTGTTTAGTCTACTGTGTTTTTGTAATGCATGTGCATCATGTCAGCTTATTCTCACTACATTTTATAGACAAGAGAAACCAGGAATAAGAGATTTGTTTAAAGACACACATATTTGAGAGGGAGATTGTAATTCAAGCCAGGGCTTGTGGTCTGAATCTGGGGATGAGTGGTACACAACATATAAAAAATCTGTCCAGGGGCAAATGCCACCAGTGTGCTCTGTAGTCGAAGTGTTCTATGTAAATGTATGACTGGGAAGCTGGCATCAACGTGGTTTTCTCTAGGGAGCCAGAGTTCATTTTCTCCCATAGATGGAGAGATTTTTCTTTAATTGTTCTGTATATACAGCAAAGAACCTTGGGGACCTACTAACTGTTCTTGGGGGACACACTAACAGAAGAACAGCTGGAAGACAGTGTGACTCGGCAGGCAGAACAGTAGGCTGGAGGACAAGGGACTAGAATTTAAAATCCCGTTTCCTATTCCTAAGGAAGAGTGACCTTGAACAAATCCCTATGCTGGGTATGCCTCTGCCCCAGCAGAAATCAACATTGAAATTAGGGGCTAGGTTTGATGTACATTGAATATGTCTAGTCTATATACTTTAAAGCTGTTTCCATGGAAACCTGCATTCATTTGGAAACTTAACTGTGCTTACCAATGGCAGATGTTTATGATATCATATCCCAGTGCAATGATATCCGACCCTCTTTTTTGTTGTATCAGGAAAACACATTCTCAAAGACTACCAGGAAACTCTTAAACTTTTAAAAACAAAATTCATTTTAGTTTACTTTAAAATATAAGATTATGGTTGAGAATGAGTATTTTGGAAAATTAGCAACGCCTGATTCGATTCTCTAATTTCTCACTGAAGTGTTAATAAATAAATAAATAAATAAGTAGTCAACACATCAGCAGTAAAGAAAGCAGAAATATTGTTAAATAATATGAATGATTCTAAAAAGAATTTCCAAGAAACAAATTGTAAAGATTTTAATGCAGATTAGTGGGATAATGAGAGCTTGTTTTCTTACCTTCACTATTGCATTTGACACAGGATATAGACTCTTTGTCAATGAGGGGAAAAAAGACCTTCTGGCCTCTATAAAAGGGCACTTCCAAGGTGTTTTGTGGTGTTTGTGGTAGAACATTGTGGTGGTGAAGAATCCATCTTAACATGATACATTTCGCATTGGAAAAATATAGGCAAAAGTCAGAAGTCGCTTCCCCCCCCCATTCTAAAGTGCTTTCTGATTTGCTCCCCAAGAGGGTCGGTTAGCTTTGTTCTTTTCTGTTCTATATCATAATTACCTATTAAAGCTCTCACTCTAGCCATCCAGATTGCCGCAGCATGTTACTGTACCAAACTGAGATGTCACTAAAAATCTTTCTCCAAACCTGGAAAAATGATCAAAGTGACTGCCTTCCTAAGGGAATAGTTACATCACCATCTTTGAAAAATAATGAGAGGCCACCACAATTGACATTATCACATATTGTTACTATCCCTAAGGCTTTTATAAAGTAATCGTAGGCAGTGTAGACAAAACCCTAATAATAATGTAGCCACAAATACAGGTAACTATTCCCTTTTATGTTGTGATTGCACTAACCTCAAGCTGTCAATTAATGAAGGTAGAAATAAATCAGTTGGTTGAAGACTCGGATAAGAGCAATAGTCGCCCTAATGAAAAGTAGAAAATAGCAAGGCTACCAATAGAATGAATGTTTATGGAACTCTTGTGGGGGTTACACAGCATTATCCAACTTATAAAAGAAAATGTACCTGTAGTAACTTAGGATAAATTTTAATAGTCAACAGTATAATATGAACAAAGCACTATTTAATTAAATAGGAATGATGATAAAGCATCTTGATGTTGTTTAACAGATTTCTAAGAATATAAAAATAATGGCTATAATGAGCAAATAAAGGGGAATTATAAATTTATGATGGAAAAGTTATCGTACACTTTATAATCTAGAAATGAGGACTGAAAGGAAGCATATTATTAAAATTTACAGCTCCTGTCTTTAAGATCATTTCAAAATCTCACATTTTTTTAATCATTACAGTATTTTTAGGAAACCATTCTCCATGGGCCTTTCACAGTTTCGCATATCTTGCAAGCAGAGGTACCGACTACTCTTTGTTCCAGACTCTTTCCTAGGATGTTTGTACAGTAAACAGCCTTGCAAAACAGAAATAGCGTGTTCTTCCAGAGTAAAGACAGGCATGTTTACTATTCAGTATAATAGATTCAGTTCTCCTAAGTTCAAGGCTTCTCTTATATCATACTCCCACTATTTGTAGAGGAATCCATCTGTGCTCATCTAGGTCACCTCCATGAATCCATCATCTCTGACTCAGTAGCCTTGTTTCTTCTCTCAGAATCTACGAAACCATGGCAGGTTGAACATGTTAGCTTGAAAGTAAGATAAAATCTCAGATGCTTCACAATTCCTAACAGTTATGGCAGTGAGGATAGGATAGTGAAGAGATGTGGCTTTCTGGAAGAGGGAAGATGAGGATTACAAGACTCTGTTAGGGGCTAACAGAAGATTTTCTAGCATCTGGTGTATACCAACCAAGTGATGGGTAAGGGTTGGGGGATTTTGAGTAAGAGTCTATTATTCTTATACCTGTTCAGTGAAAGGTAGGATAGAAAAAAGCTGCCAAAATTGTGTCTTTATTGCTGCTCGCTGTCCTCCGTGCAGGCAGAGGAAGGGCTGTTAGTAGGAGAGTGGGATCACAATCAGTGTAACTGGAGCCAAAGACAGTGTAATTATGGTGGCAGGGCCAAGGAGTCCTATAATCTGAAGTAAATGGATCCAGCAATGAGGACTTTATCATTCAATACAAAACCTCGTATAGACTGAAAACATGAGAAGTTTAATTTTTAGATGAGTGGCTTCTGGAACTGAAAAGTAAATGTCCGTTGCATATGCAGAGTGACTTTCTCTTCTCATACCTTGACCCCACCTCCCACCATGTTTCCCTCACCCTCTACCCTGACCTCAGATGCTCTACAGAAAAAGATGATTAGGGCTGGGGCAGCGGATGTCCTGTCTCCTGGGAGAGCCAATGGCCAAATACACTCTTTCAACTATTCTGGATGACTTCAGAGAGGAGAAGTACTCAAACCTTTATGGATCTGTTGGATAGAGACATCTAGTCACCATCCTAATCATAGGAGGAGGAAGTGTCCAATTTCAAATATGTGTTGAGCAAAGTTTGCAGTGGAAAAGGGAAGTTAAAATAACCTCATAGGTGGAGGCTTTTAGGATGATTCTTCCTCACCTGAATGTATCCAAGGAACTGATGTGTTCTAGGCTTGTGCTTTTCTATGCCAAAAGTGTCAGAAGGAATTCTCCCCATCAGAAAAAGCTAAAAGTAGAGAAATGTTACTGTAACTAATTCTCAAGCCTTTGCCATCAGTGAATAGGCAAGTTTCTCTATACTTGTAAGTCCAAACTTTATATCGATGATATACTGCTGATTGAAAACTCAGAAGCATGAGTCTCAACAGCTGTGACAACAGTGTTACCAAATATCTGCCAAAAGTGATGGCCTGTAAATCCGAACAAAAACTGGGAAAATTAGCCAGAAAAAGGTTCTTGGGGCCATGTGCGCACATTCACAACATTCAATACCTCCTGTGGTCAAGGAAACACAGCTATATTCAGCCACAATGACTTAAAAGTAAGTCCAACATTATATTAGACTCTTGGTGTTGAAGAAACCATGTACCTCACTTGGGCATTTTGCCTAGTTCTTCACTTCAGCTAACATTCAAACCAGCATTCTTTGAGTGAGATGCAAATGAATGGACTGCAATAGAATCCATAAGCCATGGCATTATCTTTCCCAACTATCCTAATGCCCCCTTTGAACAACCAGCCTCTGAAATTGATGATAGATATGATTGGAGCCTCTGGCAAAGGGAGGTAGCCTCCGCCTAAAGGTATCTCTCAGGATTTGTTGTCTCCCAGACATAGCTATCCAATCAACCCCCTTTCAAAAGCATCTTTTGGCTTACTACTGGCTTCAAGTTGAACCTGTATACCTGATCCATGGAAACCAGTGAGTTCCTGGCCTGATACTCCAATTTGAAGTGGGTCAACATTGACGACATGACTAACAAGACTCAATTGTCAAGTGGCAGTTGTAAATGAGCCACAGCTCTCCTGACGCGACAGTACTTCAACAAAAAGCACATGCTAACTCATATGTGGTTAGTAGTAGTATAAATTGGCGCAGAGTCTTAGGATGTTAATTTGGCAATACCTATCAATGTTTTTTTTTTAATTTTTTAATATAGTTTATTTATTATTGAGACAGAGAGAGACAGAGCATGAATGGGGGAGGGGCAGAGAGAGAGGGAGACACAGAATTTCAAACAGGCTCCAGGCTCTGAGCTGTCAACACAGAACCTGATGCAGGACTCGAACCCACAAACCGCAAGATCATGACCTGAGTCGAAGTCAGACACTTAACTGACTGAGCAACCTAGGCACCCCAATACCTATCAATTTAAAATGAAGATGAAAAGGCCTCTGTATTTTCATGCAGTGTGTATATTGAAATGCTATAACTTAATGGCAATAAATGATTTAAATATTTGTCAGATGAAAATAAAAAAGGAGCAGCTTTCCTTCTGGACCAAACTTTATTCCTCATTCTACCCACTGAACTAAAGACAGTGGCTCATTGAGGCTTTCAATTCACCAAGGTCCTTGTAAATGCCTGGAATGTTTCACTGATATTTCAGCTAAGCTGAAACCCATGGTGTCTTCTAGGCTGCTGCAGTTCAGCAAGCCAATGCAAGCTGTTCAACTGAAAATAGACATGCTTGTTTTGCCCAGTGGGAATAACTCAAGACTTTTCTTAAAGCACAATCCAATAGTCACATCAATGAAACTTTTTATATTTTATTGACTCTTGAACTGTTGACAATGGCTTAGCTATTTGGTCCACCACTTGGAATACTAGTGACTGACAGAATAAAGCAATGCTTTTGGGGCCATGAATGAAAAAAATCACGGTTGTTGATTAAGATATCTGGAATACTAATGTACATGCCCATGCTAAGGCTGTGATTACACCAAAAGCAAGCTGCTGATTGAACCCATATCACTGAGATTGCCACTATTTATGCCAGGACCCATCCTCATGCCAGACATGGAGATATATCTGCCATAAGAGACTGGACACACAAAAAAGAACTATGTTTCTGCTGCAGAGGATAGTGTTGCATGGCTAAAGTTGTGATTCCAGCCCAAATTTGACCCACATCAATTTGAGAGAAGGGACATTGTATAAACCATTGTCCCTTGACCTTTGGTCCATTCTTGGACTATTGGTGCTGATCCAGATGATCTGGATGATCACTGATCAAGATGGCTTAACTAAACTTTAGATAGGCTTTTTTCCTGCCTTTCCTGACCTCCTTTTTACCCTGGTCCTTACTGAATCCAGATGGCCTAATCACAGAAGTCCCTCTCTTCCATTGCTTACAGTATTTATTTTAGAAACTTGTTATTGGAAACTCTTTCTCTGCCTCTTTGAGATGCAATTTAAAAAAAAAAAAAAAACTCTTTTACCAGTTTTACCACCCAGGGCTGTCTTTCTCAAGGATTTGGGAGCCATCCTTTTGAAATGTAACCATCAAGGAAGATAACTCCCTATGTCTAAATTTTGGGGGGAGGGGAATAGGAGCCTAACTTCAGTGAACACCTAGCTCCAACTTGTAAAATTACCTCCTATCATGACGATAAAAGAAAGTTTGCTTTTCTTTTGGGTAAGGCCAGTTAATTAACACAAATGGTCTAAGATACCCCAACCCTATTTCTCAAAATTTCTCCTCCCCTTTGTTTTACTACAATTAAATTTAGACTAGGTTCTCATCTCTCCCTGCTATTACAATAGCCTTGAATGAAGTATTCTTTACCTGTTTGACTTTATCCATTCATTTTTTTTCTTTGATAGTACTGTTGACACTTTTCAGA
This sequence comes from Cryptoprocta ferox, assembly GCA_028646485.1. Classification (NCBI taxonomy): domain Eukaryota; kingdom Metazoa; phylum Chordata; class Mammalia; order Carnivora; family Eupleridae; genus Cryptoprocta; species Cryptoprocta ferox. The sequence continues at coordinate 28,422,932 of CM053568.1, forward strand.
TTAAAATATGGAACACTCCAGTTTAATCAACTGGCTCTACTGACTCCAGCCACACACACCCTTGGAACAAGCTATACCTTTTGTTTGGCTTTCCAAACTTTTTTTTTGAAAAGAGAACATATGTGTGATCTGAGATGGGGCAAAGAGAGAGAGAGAGAGAGGCGGGGGGGGGGGGGCGGAGAATCTTAAGCAGGTTCCATGCCCCGTATAGAGCCTGAAGCAGAGCTCCATCTCATGAACCATGAGATCATGACCTGAGCTGAAATCAAGAGTCAGACACTTAACCAACTGAGCCACCCACGTGCCCTCTAAATCTAAAAGTTCTGTAGTAATGAGAAAAGCCACTCAACAATGGACTGATAGTTAAAACTATTTAGTGGACCTTCCCAGTTCCTTATCATCCATGGACATCTGATATTGTTTAGCATCAAAATGTTATCTCAAACATTTTCTCCAGAAAATGTCCAACTTTAATTCATTCACTTCTTTCTGGTTCATTCATACTAGTAAGGTAGTTTGGCCACTGAATGTGACTGCTTCCAAAAAAGGATCATTGTCTCCTCCAGGCCACTTCCTAGGTAATGATCAATGTAAAATGATTTTATATAGACCAACATTAAAAATTCAGGAATCCACCCTGACTATTTCTAGGCATGATGCTTCTTTTTGTCCCTAATAGCAATCCTGTAGTGGTCTGGTTGGAGCAAACTCCAGGTGGCAGCATAGCTAAAGGAAGGCTCAGGAATTCAACCTTAAGTCTGGTTTTGCCACCTGGTTTCTCTTGTTAGACTAATGTGATTCTAGATCATAAAGATAACAACCACTTGGTTGAGTACACTACTTGCTAAATCCCACTACAGCAGTTCACGTGAGCCAAAGTGGAGATATAATAAGTCTCTGTGCATCTTATTAAAATACCCTTGTCTCACTCCTACTTGACCCTTCTGAATAAAAGGAATAGGTATAAGTAGCGATGATTGGAAAAAAAGTAAAGTTAGAGTTAATGGAGCAAGACATACCCATAGCTTGGTGGTGGAGGAAGAGCAACGTCCATATCACTTGGGGGAAAGAACACATCAGATTCTAGAAGACAAGGGGAAAAAAGAAACATTAATGATCTTAGTTTTTAGAATAGCTTCTGGAGGCTTCCTCATGAATGAAAACACCCCAGTGTGGCTCTCCCAAACTATTACAAGCTCATTAATTTAACTGACTGCTAGGTCTGCTTAATTACCAGACAATTCTTACTGTGCAATGGTTATGACATGATTTGGTCCCCTTAACCATATCAGGAAGACTATAACTGCAAAGGATGGCCCCAGAACCTTCCACTCCAAAAACTTGTTAACACTTAATAGCAATTTCTTAGTGGGATGGACAAATGGCTTCCAACTGGTGGTGTGAAAAAACAGGACAGGTTGGACTGACATAATAAAGACCATATATGGAAAACCCAGAGCTAGCATCATAATCAGTAGCAAAAAATTGAATTGTTATCCTCTAAAATCAGGAACAAAGCCAAGATGGCCACATGTGTGCTTCTGTTCAACACAGAACTGAAAGTTCTAGCCAGAGAAATTAGGCATGAAAAAGAAATAAAAGGCATCCAAATCATAAAAGAAGTAAAATTATTTCTGTTGGCAAATGACACGAGCTTATATATAGAAAGTCATAACGAGGACTAATAAAAGAATTCAGAATGTTATAGGATACAAACTCAACATACAAAAGTCAGATTTGTGAACTGTATGTTTACAGACCATATATCTGATAAGGAATTAATATCTAAAATATAAAATGAACTTATATAATTCAATAGCAGAAAAAATATTTTTAAATGGGCCAAGGACTTGAACCTATACTCTTCCAAAGAAGATATACAAATGGTCAACAGGTACATGGAAAAGTGCTCGACATAATTAGTCATCAGGAAAATGCAAATCAAAACCACAATGAGATACCACTTCAAACCTGTTAGGGAGCCTATTACAGAAATAAATAAAGTAACAATTGTGAGGATGTGGTGAGGATGTGGAGAAAAGGAGACTGTTGGTGGAAATGTAAAAAATGGTACAGGTACTATGGAAAAATAGTATGTAGATTCCTCAGAGAATTAAAAATAGAGTTACCATGTAATCCAGAAATCCCATATCTGGGTATATATACAAAAGAATTGAAATTAGGATCTTGAAGAGACATTTGAACTCTTGCAGTATTATTCATTATAGCCACAATGAGGAACCAATCTAAACATCTATTGACAGTTGAATGGATTAAAAAATATGGTATATACATACAATGGAATATTATTCAGTCTTAAAAAGGCAGGAAATCCCTGCCACATGGCACAACATGAATGAACCTAGAGGAAATTATGCTAAGTGAAATGAATAACTCACAGAAGGACAAATACAGCATGATTCTACTTACATTATGTATCTAAAATCGTCAATGTATCTTAGAAACGGGAGTAGAATGGTGATTGCCAAGGTCTGAGAGGAGCGGGAAATGGGGAGTTGCTGTCAATGAGTATAGAGTTTCAGTTATTCAAGATTAATAATTGCCAGTGAACTGCTCTACAACATTATGTCTGTGGTTAACAATACTTTATTGTACACTAAAATTTTTTCAAGAGGATCGGTCTCACATTAACTGTTCTTACCACAGTAAAATAATTAATTCTACACTATAACAGTGATCATCTATCTATTAGATGTGGTCACCACAGTGTTTAAAATATGTTTTGGGGCACCTGGGTGGCTCGGTCTGTTAAGCATCTGACTTCAGCTCAGGTCATGATCTCTCATGGTCTCTGTACCATGAGTACCATGTACTCAATGTGGAGTTTGAGCCCCACATTGGTCTCTGTACTGACAGTTCGGAGCCTGGAGCCTGCTTTAGATTCTGTCTCCCTCTCTCTGTGTCCCTCCCCCACTCATACTCTGACTCTCTCAAAAATAAATGTACATTAAAAATTTTTGAATACTTTTTTTTCATATTATAAGAAGACAACTAGTGAAGTAACAGTAAACACTGAAGATTACATTGAACCCATTTTAATCCCCAATGTTGTTTTCAAGGTCTTCATTCATTCACAGTTGTCTTTGAAGTTGAAGTTACTATAGAACAGTTAAGAGATCTCAGGACTAATTCCTGTTTCATCCCCACACAGTCTGGCTTTTATCTCCTTTAAATATTACTATAGAATATAATAGTTCTTTGGGAAAACCTAACACTGGTGGATAAATGGGATTTTTTTTCTGGGAAAAAAATATCAGGGAAATAAAAATGAAAAATCCAACAAAAGGAGGTATAATAGTTGAGAACAGATAGTATTATAAAAAATTTAATTATTCAGTCCTTCTTTCATTCAACAAATTGTTAGTAGAACATATCTATTTGCCTAGTGCTATTCTGGGTGATGGGGAAAAGCAGTGGACTCAATGGGCAAAGTCTGTGCCTTTCTGGAATGTACATTCTGATGTGGAGAGAGAGATGACAAACAAATACATAATGATGAATAAAACAATACAAAGGGTAAAGACTGTTGATTGGCAAGGATAGGATCGCTATTTCGCTATTTTACACAGTGTATAGGGACAACCTCAGAGGCAAGATTACAATTGAGCAGAGAACTAAAGAAAATTAGGGAATTAACTATGTGAATATCTGAGAAATTGTACTTGCATCTTCAGAACTTTCTGAAATTGTTTCATGTAACTAGTATTTTGACCTATCTGTGTAGCACTTGTATGAAAGTCAAATGGCTTATATAAGGCCAATCACTGTTTTGATCAATATTTAAATTCTCACCTAATTGAATCTACTTTAATAGATTTAATAGGCCAGTATTCTTTCTCTGAGAATTACAGTCAAACTGAAGACAAACTCAATTCCAACATGGAAGTGAACAGGTCAGCTTCTGGCTTTAGTTTTGTATTCCAACTTCAAGAAGTCTAGCAAATTGGAGCATTTGTGAATTAATGACCTCATACTAATGATTGCATGATGTAGGGAAAAAAATTAAGATTTGTAAAAAATAACTTCTTTAGAAAGAGCAATCTTGTATAATTTACAACACTTATATATGATGTTTCAGATATTTCACAAGGAAATTTTTAAAATACTGCCTATCTGGGGCACCTGGCCAGCTCAGTTGGTAGAGTATGCAACTTTTAATCTCAGGCCAAGATTTCAAGCCCTACATTGGGCAAGAGAGAGAGAGAGAGAGAGAGAGAGAGAAAGGAGGGAGGGGTGGAAGGAAAGAATGAAAAGAAAAAGAAAAGAAAAGAAAAAAGAGAAGAAAAAGCTTTAAAAATAAATAAAAATACTACCTACCTTTTGAGGAAAATTCAGTTCCAGTATATTTTCACTGTAATTAATAATGGAAATATATAAAAATAGCAATTGAGTATCACATTTTGGGGAGAGATAGGAAAATGACATGATCTGCTCAAGAAAAATTGCAACCATGTGCAAAATCTCACTGTAACAATTTTAATTTCTTAAAAACTAATGCTTTTATAACACTTAGCAAATTACAGAGAATCTTTCTTGTTAATTATCTCTTGAATTCTTATAAAATTCAGTTAGTATATAACATAATTAAAATTGATGACTTTTTTGCCATTTTACATAAAAGAAAACAAATTAATTCTTTTCCAGCATGTGTCAGTGCTAACTTGCTAAGTGATGGTCCATTGTGTATTTGTGGTCTTTATTTTAGGCTTTGACCTGTTAGAGTTTGTAGCCAATTTGTTTTTGTTAGTTTGACTGCTTTCTATTTCAACATATAGTGAAAATTCCAGTAAAACTGTGCCTGAGTTGGTATGTTTAAGAAGAAAATGTGTTAAGAAGCTTCAGACATTTGAAAACATATCCCTTACCATATGTAGTTGATGGTGTAATAATCTAATCTTATCCTCAAATTGTCCCATTGTGAAGTCAGACTGATGATTTCACTTCATGTGAATTTTTTAAGGTAACTTCGCATGTTTCTGGCAGTCTGTTCATTCTATCATCATGTGCATAGCTGTAATGTTACTTCCGTTTTGCCATATCTTAATCCCCACCTTGTAACTTATGACAGAAAGGCCAAGGTTTAAGGGCAGCAATTCATTATATCAATGTAAATTTAATCAAACATATTGATGTTGTTCACAGATGGTAGGTCATCAATAAAAATAACTGCTTCTGACAATATCAAGTAGTTCTCTTATGACATTTTGTTCTAGCCAGTTTTTACTTACCATTCTATCATATATAGAATAGTTTCTCCTAGGAGTAATGAATATGGATGTCCCATTTTCAATGCCATTTTGTTTATCAGAATTCCCTTCTTCGTTCCTTTACAATCTGATTTGTGGGTCCTTTGCTTTTATTATGAAATTCCTTTTGAGTCATTGTACAAATATATATATAATAAGTAATTCTATTGATCAACAGCAAACAACATTTGAGGAAAGAGAAGTATCAAACATATAAAATACTTGTCAATTCACCCAAATGACTTGTGTTTCCAAGACAGAAAACAAAGCTATTGATTAAAGGGATGGGAAATTTCACACTAATATTATTTCACACTAATATACACACAGTGGTATGATGTGAATAAATCAGAAATGGCATCATTTTTCCATTTATGAAATACTGCTAATCTTGTAGGCATAGATGATCTTCAAATAGAAAATAAGGAGGCGAAATGCCCATCTCTCCTTTTGAGACAGGCAAAAACACAATAATCCCACTTACTCTTAGCACAGCTAGAGCAAAGAAAGTTTATACATTTCAGTAAGACACCAACCATAAAAGAATTTCCTCATTTATCCATAATTGGGATCACAAACTTATTTTCATAAAATAGTGTTTAATAGAATTTGATGGCACAATTGTCAAGTAAATTAGTCCATTACCCTAAAATAATCTTGGTTCACCCCTTTTCAGGTTTGCTTATTTTTTAACCCCACAATATTCTCACAATCCCATGTGCCTGTGAGTGTTCATTTTTACAAGAAGGGCTAGGAACAAAATATGTGTGTGATTGACTCCAATTCATTGCCACCATTGAGAAAATAATTGGAATAATAAGCACAACTAAGATTATGATAGTAAGGCCAGCTTTGCAGAGGACAGCATCGGAGTCATTTGCCCACCCAACTGTACAGCCAAGCTTATGTTGCCGAATGGTGCCTTCCCTCACTTGTATGATTCAAGTCAGACACACTCAGTTGCCAATCAAGGAGACATTGTGAGGTGCGTTCTAAACTGAGATGAGCCCCGAAAGGTAAGCCACTAAAATCCAGACACCAAAATGTCTGTAAAAAATGTGGGCCAAGCTGTGAAACTTTAAGGATGTTAATAGGACATTAGGTGAAAATTATGGGTTTATTGGGTGTGTGGCCTTTGGCATGTCACATAAATGTCATTGGTCTCAGTTTCCTCAACTACAAATTACAGATAGTATTTCTCCCATGCATGTATTATCTCAAAGAATGACATGTTTTAAATGCCTTTCACTTGAGACATAATAGATATCTAATAATGTGAACCTATAATTGCTGTTACCCTTTTTATCATTCTTTTTCTTCATAATACCTTTGAAAGAATTTACTTTGAAGGCCTGTTATCCTATAATACACCTCTTCCATGAAAAGAGATTCCATTCTCCCATGGGTGGGATGGGTGCTGTATTTTCCTAAAAAGAAAGGGTGAACTACAGAAATAAATCCTCTGGCCTAAACAATCAAGATAGAATCACATTGAAAACATTACTCTTCAGATATATAGTACTTGAAATCCTATAATCCCACAATCTCTGATTTCCTAGACATCTTTTATAATTGTAAAAAACATAAGTTTTTTCTTCATTTCTCCTAGGTTTCACATCCTATTGCTACTCTATTTATTTTTGTCTTAGAAAAATTTGCCATCTCTTTGCAAACTTTTCATCGACCCTTCTGGAACTACTACATCTTAAAGATTTCCATGAAACACTACTGATTGTCACCTAGTTGGATCCTGGCTCCCCTTACTTAGACCTCTGTTTCCTTATAGGTCATTTCCAGTGTAACAGAGCATCTGATCTCCTGCGGATATAGAAAGCAATGTTAGTATTCTCAGAGTTTTCCAATTTCCTTCCAAGCCAGTGCTATCTTAACCAATATTCACTATTTTACATCAATGTCATTAAGTTATGCAACAATCCATCTGCTTCATCTCTGCTCTACTAAATTCCTGGTCACTGTCCCATCCCTACTGCAAATCTTCTTTAATGATTGCACTTTCTTTTGATTTCCCTCTCTACTTCTTTTACCCTTTATCTGGGTGATATCTACAACTGTGTACATGTCTTATCCAGCACTGAAGGAGACTCAAGTTTATATCCTTCTAAAGAATAATCACTGTTATTCTATCTAATGCCTCCAATCAACCTAGACTTTGTTATCCTCCAGAATCCCTCCATTTAAAAAAAATTATAATTAAAAACAATCTCCTGCTCCTTCTCCCGCTTCCAGTTTTTCCACCGTTCTTCTTTATCATAACAAAAGCTGTAATCTAGCTTCTTTAAATCTTCCTTCAAACTGTTTACCCCTCAATTTTCTCTAAAACTTACAGCCTCCTTCTCTCTTCAGTTCCTTATACATGTATTAAAGATCACATAGTCCCTAATTTAAACCATTATTGAAGCATTATCCTCAAGAATCATGCCCCCATGTTTTTTTTTATTTCATTAAGAACACAATACATTAATCCTGGACCAGCCAACTGTTAAGGATTGAATGCTTATGCCCATCCTCTCCCCTCAATTCATGGGTTAAAATGTTAACCTTCAATGTGATTGTATTAGGAGATGGGACCTTTATGAGGTGATGAGACCCTGGGGATGGAGGTTCCATCAATGTGATTAGTGTCTTTATAAAAGAAAAGAAACCTCAGAGAGCTCTCACCACTTCTACCAACTGAGGACACAGGGACAAGACAGTCATGTATAGATAGACCAGGAAACAGGCCTAAGTCAGACACCAAATCTGCTGATGCCTTGATGCAGGACTTCCCAGCCTCCAGAACTGTGAAAATAAACTTTAATTGTTTGTAAGCTACCCAGTTTATGATATTCTGTTACAGCAGCCAAAATGGACTGATGCCAACTATTCTGATAAATGAAAAATCCATAAAACAGATAATAATGAAAGAAAGGGATCCAGAGCAGGAATTGAAATCACAATAGACACTTTAGGATTTTCACCTTCATCAAAGTGGGAAGTATTTTATCTCATAAAATAATACTTAGAAGAGTAGGAATAGGAAAGGAACAAAAAAAAGAAGGAGGGAAAACACTTTCTAAACACAAAGAACATAGCACTGTCCACCATGTTTTTCACATCAAAAATATTAGGTTAAAGATAGTGTAATAGGAATAATAGCAGCTTTACAAAATAATTCAATAATTTCAAGACACATAGAAATCTAGTTTAAGAAATTCTAAAATTGTTTTTTGGAATCATATTCATTACCTTGGAATAAGCTTTCCAAATAACTGGTTTAGATCAAATGTTTATTATGTGATTGTAAATAAACTATTTTTAACAGCATAAATATCATCCTTGACACATTCAATGTTTCTTGATATCAACCAAGAGAATAATTAGTTTAAAAATAGATATTTTGGCTCTTAGATAATTGTGACAGTTGAGTATGGTTAGTTGCACTCTGTTTTTAAACAAATCATGTGTAGGAGGACACATGGTGCTTACCTCATTTTTAATTGTTGACATTACCAGATGCTACACTTTAAGCCATCTTCAGAAATTGATTGCTGCTTTGAGAATATAAGCTCTTTGAAGAAATTTTCATGCATTTAAAATGGAGGTAACACTATATTCTAATATAAAAACAATAGGATTGTGAATTTTAAAGAAGTAAAACGAACAAAATAAAAAAATAAAAACAATGTTCTCATGTTCATGTACTGTTTAGGGTAGTCAAAATGAACAGTGTTACTGCATGGGTATATTGATAGAAAACTGAGGAGATAATTTCACAGCAAAATCTCCAAAGGGGAGGAGTGGGGGACCTTCCGTATCTCAATCAGTGTTGCTTTTGCAACATAAGAAAATACTACTTTTTAATAAAGATAAAAGTAAATGCAATTTTGTAACTGGTGAGGAGGAGATTGAAGAGAATATTTTTTTTGATGAAAGTCTCAAAATGCAGTCCATTTCTACCCAGATCAGAAAGGAAAGGGAACAAAGAAAAGCAGAATCACCACTTTATGGATTATAAATTGAGTAAAGAGGTGATCTTTCTCCATCTCTCATCTTTCAAGGTGATGTAATGTTTTGAAGAGTAATTACCAAATATTTTCGTAATATGGTATTATATTTATAAAATATGGAGACAAAATACTAGTTGGGTTGCATCATTGAACTTATACAGAATTGCATTTATGATATGCATAAATAGCCGGACACTATGTAGTTGGTGGATCTTTTAGAACTCTAACAGAAATTGCCAATGAGGAGTATGGCAATTTGTTCCCTTGGAAAATAAAGTATTATGGCTATTGGCTGTTATATTTACACATGATTTAAGCACAGTCCTTCCTAGATATTAAAAAAAAAATAAAAAAGACTATAGTCCTTGGCATCATTTCTAACTCTTTAACACTCTGAGATCAGTGACTTGTACTGATGTGTACTCTTATAGTCCCAAAGAGACTTTATAAAATTTAATTTAGTATAAACATAATTTGAAATTTACTAAAATATATTCTTAGTGGCATCACGTAGTGGAAAGAGCACTGTATTTGAAGAGAAAAAAATGTGAATTTGAGTTACAAATGTTTACTCATTAGCTAAATTGTGTCTTCATTTATAAAACATGATGTCTATTCTGGAAACATAATAGGATTATTATGGTTATTAAATGGAATGATATATTTAAATTTTAGCAAACTAGAAAGCACTGTAGGAATATGATATATGATTATTATTAGCTGCTAAATTAATAGAGGTGGAGTGAAAGGAATTTACATTTGTTGATTATGTAATGTGGTGTTAAACAGTTGGCATATATTATCTCATGAATTCCTGGTACTCTATTGTAGAAATGAGGTGACATTAGGAGAGGTCATGTAACTCACTCACCATAACTTATCTAGTAACTAGAAGAATCAAGTCTTACTGAAGATTCATTCCCTTTCTACCTACCTCACACTGTTACCATGAGAAATTGGAGTTATTAGGACAGCATGGAGAATGCTCTTTATTTTAACCCATGACTTAATGTTTTTAAGTGTAATTAGTTGTATGATACAATGTATTAAGTATCATTTTTATCCCACTTTTGATTCTCTTGATTCCATGAGTCCATACATTGTCAATCAGCTTCATGTAGGCTTCAAATACCTTAATACATCACAATTTGAAGTATCTCACTTTGTGAACTTACTTGCAGTTCATGTATGTGCAGCCTAGAAGTAAGGAAAACCAATGCACAGTGGGCTACCCCTGACTCTAATGAGAGATAATTAAAGGGATAAATATTTCTTTCTCTCAACTCCCAGGGAAATAGTTCTGAGATACGTTTTCTAAGGTACTTCAGAAGGAGCCTTTTCTAAACTAATGTGGCAAAATGGTTGGGGCACCTAATTACAACCTGGTGAGGGAGGAAGTCTTTTTGTTTTGTTTTGTTTTGTTTTTTGGTGGAGAATATATCAAAGGGAGGAAGTCTTGGTTACCACTTGGTCTTTGCTGGCAGTCAGGAGTGGAGCCAGTTTTTCTGTAGTGTTCAGCTAGAGTAAACCAGTTACTGTCTAAAAGTTGTCTGTCTTCCTAAACTGCTTTTTCCCGCTCCATTGCCTAAAGAAAACAAGCTTTTATCAGAGATTTTTTTGCACCTTTTGGTGTTTCTGGATTTCTGGTTTCTCCAACACTAAATCTAGGATATATGTGGCACAGGAAACAAACAAAACACAGCCAGCAACAAAAACAGAAAGCTCACCATGTGTTGTTCCTCAGATCCTTGTGTCCCTAGCTGGTCTGCTTCTTCTCTCTACGTATGAGTGGTCTCTTTATGTATATTTTATATAATATGTATAAGGTTTTTAGATTAAATTAGCAAGAGAAGTAGGGAAAAGTTTTTTTTTACTCCATCTTTCTGGAAGCAAAAGTCCCTGGGGAGCTTTAAATAGTACTTATCCTCATACTCATCAGACTCTAATTAAGATCATGTCTTTGTTTTTTTTTTTTTAATTTGATATATATGCTCAATTAACTAAGGAATTATTCTGCAGCTTTCATTAATTTACCCTCAAGTCTTGAATGCCTCATTCTGAAGATCCAGTTCACCCCTTGTAAACTCCAGCAGCAAGGATCTTGAATCTGATGCACTCTGAATCTGATACACAAACACTCCTTTCTAAAGGTTCCATGGGATCAAAGATCACCATTCTTGGAAGGATTTTGTTAGGAATCCCTCAATTTTGGTACCTATAACCAAAAGGATTCTACATTTTCAATATCCCTCCTTTTACTGGTACTTTGTAAAATTAGTTGTTTTGTAAATTTTTTTGTACGTGAACTATTTAAAATTCTGTGTGAGAAAGAGACAGAGAAGGGGGATAATTGCATATAATATCAGGGAAATCTACCAATATACACTGATTTACAGACAGGTAGGAATCCCTATGTACATAGAAAAAATTGACTTGTATATATAAAAGAAAAACAGTTGTAGCCTTCATGAGATTCACTTTCCACTTATAAGATACCATTATGTGTAAAATGGTATTATCTACACAATTAATGTATCTCAGATTAATTTTTTCTTAAATTTTATTTAATTGCAACAATAAACTTCAGTTCTATATTTTCTGTTACTCATACACTATAGGCATCTTCTTTCTTTTTAAAAGAAATCAGGAGGAATTTTTTGTGTTATTGCATTAACATGATAATATATCTTGCCTTTTTTAAACATATTATCCTAGAATGAAAAATATACACTTAATAAATTTATAACATTAATGACTGTTTGCAAACATGTGTTTGTATGTATGTATGTGTATTTACCTAAATTCCTATAATAACAATAAATCTTAGTAACTGCTAGTTGAAAGAGTTTTGTTTCATTGAAATAACAGAATATCAATTTTGAAAAAGAGATACCCATTTTTCTTTTTGTGGATATTCAAAGAAGAAAAATAAAAAAAATAAAAAATCATGCAAATTAAAAACAAGTTGAGGAAAAATAAGTATGGCTCAAGATTTACCACTCAAATGATAACCAAAAAATAGAATAGAAATGAGGGAGTGCCTGGGTCGGTTAGGATCCAACTCTTGATTTCAGCTCAGGTCTTGATTGCAGGGTCAAGAGATTGAGCCCTATGTCAGGCTCCATGTTGAACATGAAGCCTGCTTAAGATTCCCTCTCTATCACTCTCTCTCCCTCTGCCCCTCTCCCCTGCTCGCACTCACTCTCTCTCTCTAAAAAAATAAAAATAGAAATGGAAATATGAATGCTCAAATTTATCTGCTAGTAGAAATACATTAAAGTAGACAAAAATATATTTGAAAATTAAAAATTTGAATAAATTAAAATTGTGTAGTAAGCTAAAAAAATACCCCCTCAAAAGATAATTTTGTACATGAAAGAAATGGAATATTAAATCACTGAAGAAGAAAACATAAAGTCTAATTCAGGCTATTATGAAAGGATAACTGGTAAACATTTGGAAGAAAAAGTAGTTTAACTAGCATAATACACAAAATAATCTCCAAACAAAAGATAAAACAAAAATAAAGCCATAAAGGCTCTAACGGTAAATATAGGCCAAAAAAAAAAAAAAATAGAGTCCTGAAAACAGCCTTTTATAAGAAGTAATTGAACACAAAAATCACTAGATCCTTACAGCTGGAACTGTATTTCTTATGTTGCACTTATATAAATAAATGGGGCCTAGAAACCTAGGTTTTGTGATAAATAAAAAGAATTTAAGTAGAAAAAATCACTAAGTCTTTGAGTAAAAAAAAAAAACAAAAAAAACACAAAAATAAATAAATAAATAAAGTATACTAGTATCTATTTGAGCTTTTTTTGCCTCCAAGGATGTATGGTGGCTTTCAAAAGAGAAAAGAGACCATTTATAAAACTGTAAAATGTATGAACCAAAAGTATTTATGACTTCAGACCAATGGAAACTGATACGTGAGAGGAAGAGAATATAGCAAGTTTTAAGATGGTAACAGTTCTGAAGTACTGTCATATATATCAATTTCTTGTCCTTTTTGTTTCTGCAGAAGATAATTTGTTTTGGATTCAGTTGCTTATTACAGGATCTATGCTGTGCAGTGTTGAACATCATACTAACCCTAAATCTAAATAAGTTCACTAGCTACTCAAATGTAGTACATTGATAAGGATTTATTTTATTGTCATACCTAAAGCATGCATATTTTGCAAAATAAATTGACCTTGATATTTGACTTGGATGATTATTATGTTTTAGCTTTGCCTTTGCCTAATTGATATCTTTGAAAATTTTATTAACTTGCCCAATCATTCCTCTGAGAGAACAAAATACAGTCTATCAGCAGCCACACAGAACCTTAAGTTTTAAAATGGTCCTTGAAAGTTCAGCTTCCACCAAACATTTCCCTCAGCAGATGTGATGACTATACAAATAGTTATTAAAATGTCAATTCTGGGGTTGCCTGAGTGGCTCAGTCAGTTGAATGTCCAACTTCAGCCCCGGCCATGATCTCACGGTTCATAAGTTCATGTGCTGTGTCAGGCTCTGTGCTGACAGCTCTGACCCTGAAGCCTGCTTTGGATTCTGTGTCCCCCTCTCTCTCTGCCCCTCCCCTACTCATGCTCTGTCCCTCTCTCTCAAAAATAAATAAATATTTTAAAAGTTTTAAGATAACTAAATTAATAAAATGTCAATTGTGAATATCGTGATAACATGCTGCATTCAAATCACAAATGCTACACTTTCATATTTTATGACTGAACTATTCAGCAATTGATGTCCCAAAGGTAAGGACAGCACATACCACACAGACACACACACACACAGACACACACACACACAAACACACACACTCACGCCTTTCTCAATTTATTTCATTTTTTCCCCTATTTCTTCAGCTATCTGGCCATGGTAGGCTAGCATGGTTGGTTGATTGATGCATAATATTCATGCCCTATACGATGCACACTATCATATCAAGCATCAAAAGTGGGGTTTTCAAATTAACTTCCAATTACTTGCTCTGTAATTTTCATCTTCTCAGTATTCTCTCTTCTTTGTCCTCTCCCCAGTTATTACCCTTTCAAAAATCATTTTACTGTTCCCTTCAAAATTAAAGAAGTATTCGTCAGTAATAATTTGTGATGAAAGCTATTGCTTAGTGCCTAGGAAACTTTATACCTCATAGTTGAAATTTAACTAGATTACTTAAAATACTTTAGAGATTATTTCACTCAGTTTTTTATATGTCTCTGACTCATATCATTTCTTTAATATTTTGGTTTTTATTCCTCTAAACTATATCCATCCACTTTAATTGTAAGTATGGTAAATGATGAAATTAGCAAAACTTACATATTTTTTTCTTTGTAAATTATTAGAAATGAGAGAGATGAGGTGCTGGGGTGGCTCAGTCAGTTGAGTGTCCAAATTCGGTCAGGTCATGATCTCACAGGTCATGAGTTCAAGCCCTGTGTCAGGCTCTGTGCTGACAGCTCAGAGCCTGGAGCCTGCTTCAGATTCTGTGTGTGTCTCTCTCTGCTCCTCCCCTGCTCACACTCTGTCTCTCTCTCAAAAATAAATGAAGATTTTTAAAAAAAGAAGAAATGAGAGAGGTGGGGAGAGAGAGGGAGGAAGTGAGATCCTTCTGGCTTGAAGAAAAAGCTTCCAGGAGTAAAGTTAAAAGAGAAACTAAGGTGGCTCAGTCAGTTAGGTGACCAACTTCGGCTCAGCTCATGATCTCATGGTTCATGGATTCGAGCCGGCTTTGGGCTCTGTGCTGACAGCTCACAGCCTGGAGTCTGCTTCGGGTTCTGTGTCCTCCCTCTCTCTCTGGCCCTCTCCTGCTCCTGCTCTTGCTCCGGCTCTGGCTCTCTCTTTCTCTCTAAAGTAAATAAACATTTAAAAAAACTCTTTAAAAGATAAATAAATACAATCTTTTAGACTTACAGTCGCTGGCCAAAATTCAGACTGTAAATTAGTAATGGAATCTATGGAGCTATTTATTGCATGTAATATAGGCATCGATGAGTTCTGGCTCAGAAGTCATACATGCCTGGCTTGAATCTGGCCTCTTCCATTTCCTTTGCTAAGTTTTTAACTACCCTTGTCCTCATTTGTACAGTGGGGAAAGTAATGACCATTAGTAACATGAAATAAAAGTGCAACAGATTGTAGATAATGTATTTCTTCCGCAGATTCTTAGGAAAAAAATGAAAAATATACCATAAGCCGTAGATAATAGTTATATCAAGTCCGGAATTTCATTGTATTTTTAGATATCATACATGTTTGAAAAATGCTTGGTATTCATTATACGTATGGAGTAAAAATGTAGGAAAAGATGGACGCCTAAATACTTAAATTTACAGCAGTTTATAATCATTATGAACACTGACCTATTGTGAATATTTTTATTTTAAAATTTGGTTGACTATTTTGCAAAAGTAGAAGTGTATAATGGAGACACTTAAGTCAGATTTAACAATAAAATTATATGGGAAGTTCAGGATTCAGTCTCTAAGAGTCATTAGAAGTCCATAGAGGCATGTTGTTCCGGAAATGAGAAAAGTATGTAGATGAAAGCAAAGAAATTCTGGAACAAGAAGATAAAAGGAACTGATGGTGCATTAGGAGATCTGCACTATGTCCAACAAAATCACAGTACAATCAGGTCACAGCTATGTCTATTCAGACCAAATTCCACTGCATGTAACAAGTGAGAAATAATATGTTGATAAAGAAGGGTTAGTAACAAATCTAGCTACTTCACATGATGCTTAGAGCCAACTCAATATCCATCTGATATGACTCTAAGAGAGTGTTCTTAATATGGATTTCAAAATAATTGGCAAACTTCTGTTGAAGTTTTTTGGTGAGAGACTATACCAATAAGACATTATAGAAAGAGAATGGGACTTAGATTCACCTAGCCTGAGTTTCATCTCTGTATCTGTCATTTACTGTTTTTGATATTGAACACAAATTGTCTCTTCTCAGACTGTTTTCTTAATTGAGTCTAGACTTCAGAGGAATCATTCATAATGTTTTTGTACTTTCTTTATGATGTGTTCATGAAAATAGTGGTGAAAATAGTGGTGAATAGTGGATTATAGTTCTTATTTCATTACTTTTCTCTTCTCAGCAACAATTGCTGGATTAAAATGAATACTTTCCTAAGATTTCATGCATACTCTAAGAAAGAATACCCTACAGATTTTTTAGCAGAATACTGGAAAATATAGTTATGAGTTTTCCATGTCTGTTGATCACCTTGTCCTATTATTATGTACAATGAGAGAATATATTACAATTACTTCCTCATCATGATAGGTGTAAATTGCCTAAATTCTTGCCATGAGAATTAGATTGATGTGCACAATGTTGACTTCAAAAATTTATTTGAGATGAATGATTAATATTATTACATATTAAATATAAAGTAATTTATGTGAAAATAGTTAAAATTGTCCTACTGATAATACTACTTGTTTATTGCCTGAATTTTTTTAAATCAGAATTTTGCCATCTACCCAATAATAAAATTTATCTTCCTACTATTTTTTCCCCATTTCATAGTCATTTGATACATTGGTGTGCTCTAATAATAACAGAGTATACAACTCCAGCTTAACTTTTATAAATTAGTTAAGGAATGGTTAAATTAGTATAAAGATACACTAGTTAGAAATCATCTTTATTTAGAGAAGTGTTGTCTTGTGAATATCATTCTAACATCCATGACAAAATTGGAGAATCGCTACCGCCATATAGTAAATTGAAAACTGTTGCTGATATGACAAAACAGCATAGAATTCATCCAGTACTTAATAATACTTTTTTATTTTAATTTCATAATCAGAAGATATTTTTGAAGGATATCACATGGAAAAAATTCAGTCTCAGGCACTTTCTTTACTATGTTCAATAAGGAGAGACATTGTAGAGAAAGATGATCTTACTCTGGAGAGAGCCTGGTTTCAAATTCCAGTCATCAGTTTTATTAATTTTAAAGAAAAAAATATTATAGAATTATTTGAAGCTTACATGAGGTAATGAATTTAAAAGTGTCTTACACCTGGGTGATATGCAGTGCCTGGTAAATAAAGCTCCTGTTTTGTCAGGAGAATTTTAATTTGAGCCCCAAATTATCTCTTCTTCTGAACTTTTGTTATTTCTCCTTCTTATGGTGTAAGATATTTTATAAAATAATATACTATATAACATAATGTTTAATAGAGTGAGTTTTTAAGTCTAATTGCTTTGGACATGAATCTTACTTCCCACTTACAAGATGTAAGAACTTAGACAAGTTATGTAATTTTTCAGTGTTCAGTTTTCTCATGCATAACATGGAGAGCACAATTCACCTTACTCAAAGGAGAGGTATGAGTCGATAATTATAAAGTAAATAAAATAGTCCCTGGTACATAATAAACACTCAAAATTTAGCTGTCATTACTATTTAAGAATTGTGAATTCTTCGTACCTGGGTCCAACTTCTAATAATATGTATGTGTGTGATCTTTAAAGAATAAAGAAATTAAAGGGCACAAGAAGTTCTTTAACCTTGTTAGTGTAAGAAATCTATTAAATCAATTACCCATCTAATTACCCACATAGCAGCTTATCCTTAAAGGATGAAATGTGTAATGGCCAATACATTTTGCAAGTATCCAATAATATTAAAACTAAGGAGATAATTAGTATCTAATTAAGAGTGAGATTAATCTACAAGAACAATAAATAAAAGTTAAATAATTTATTAGTATAATTATTTGATGAAAAATATTTCATATATTTGAAGAGTATAATTAATATTTGAGATAAAATGTTATATATATACACACACAAAGATTGGGATCATTCACAGAACTGAACTAATTTTTTGCTATATCACCTAAATTTATAAATCCAGGTACAAAAATTTATCTTGCTAGGTAAAACCATTACTGAACCCTTCAAATCTTCATTTACTAAAAAGTGTGAATGTTGTTTTAGGTTTTAATATTTTATACAAGTTTTACTTTACGTGATGTTAATTATAGCATTTTGAGGGGAAGGATCTAATTCCACACAAAATGGAAGTCTCTAAAATGTGCCCATTATCTACTAAAACATAAACTGAGTAGCAAGAATATAATAGAAGTCCAATTTAGATTTCAAGTGTTGTCACCATGTGATTACAGTCACAGAGACTCTTGTCAGCTTACAGCTGGGACTCTTAGAAGCTCTTTCATAATCTGGTGCAAGGACAAAAAAACACAACCTGAGAGGGAATTAAGCCCTGAATTATTGACTTCATCACATCCACCTTCTCCACACCAAAATGGCACAAAAGAAATAGCTACCATGCCCTGCAGACTACTTTTGGTGTAAATGACGTGATGAACTGAGGTGGAAACAGGTCATGAAAATCGGCCAAAAAAAAAGTCTCTTTCAGAAGAGTTTGTACACACCACAATGAGTCTGTCCTTCATTTGGGTAGGAGACCAAAATTCAACTCTCAGGAAGTCATAATTTTATTCATTTACTCAATACCAATTCACAAAGTGCCTACACATTATCAGCTTCCACTTGCAGCCATTACTAGATAAAAAAGAAGCCTGACATCTCTAGAGGAGCCATAAAGTTCCCCCCAAGTCTACAGCTGAAAGGATTTTTTTTTTTTTTTTTTGGCATTGGGTTTCTTCTGAACCTCTGAAAGGCTAACACCTTAAAGCTGAATCATCTTTAACCTGGAGGTCTAACACAATTTACCAACACTTGCATCCCAGGCATACAACGCTAAAAGGTACACTAAATTCTGAAGCTAGGTATGATCAAAATAGTTTAAAATTAAATGATTGTACAATATTCATTTATGCCTGAGATTACAGTCCTAGACCAAGCTTGTGGCTACCGGCATTAACATTCTTGCCATCCAGCAGATCTGATAGCATTGGTTTGATACCTGGCTTTAGGGTCTGAGCGAACCCGAAACCTATCAGGCTCAAGTTGTTCCCTTTAGCCGAGAAGTAGGTATCAGGGTCAACCTGATCCATGGCTGCTATTCCAAAGCGAGTGTTACTATTTCCTGCTGTCCAGGCCAGATTAACAGCAGTCTCTAAACTTCTTGCTCACCATCTGATAAATGGAGCCACCAAACTCTGTCCCATAGTTTACGTTAGCATGGAGCTGGAATTTGTCAGTCTTGTAACCATCCGCAAAGCTGCTCTGGGTCACTGGAGAGTTTGCAGTCTCAAAATCCATCTGGTGGCCAGCCAGCCAGCCTTCATAAACCAGCACTGGAGTGCCCCGAACTGGAGGGCCAGGGAAGTTGAAATACACATCACGGCCCAGGTTGATGTGCTCCCACTTATACTCTGTCTTGATTTTAGCATCCCCCCCCTCCTCCATGTTTGGTGAGAAGGATGGATCAAAGGTCAGCTTCAATCCACATGTAAGCTGATCTTCCACAGTACTGTGTCCAGCATGTTGTCCGTGTTCCATTTCTCCATAAACATCTGACCACATTCAGTCCATCTGTACTTGGTTTCTAGACTGCCCATCACTTTGGTGGTCTCAGTGTTGGCTGAACCTGACCTTGTAAATTCCAGTCCATTCTCAGATTTTGTTTTCAAGTCACGTTTTATTAAGCCAAATCCATAACCCTTGGGGAAGATTTGCCTGGATCAGCATACATGGAGGCACAGCCGTCGTCTGCTCAGGGGTGGTGGCCATGGAATCAGTGGCTGCTACTGTGGGGGCTACAGAGCAAGGGACCCATGAGAGTGAACATTTTTTTAATGAATGTGGGTCACCTTAAGAATGAAGACTTTTTTCTGTCATTTTTATTTTTTATGAATAGTTTAACATTCAAAGTTCTAAACTATTGGAAACTATTCAAATAGAGAAACAGTTACAAAATGTTCCATTTAAATTTGCCATTGATCTAACCTGAGCTAGCAATGTAATTCAGATGAGAAAATGATATTGTTTTGTTCTACTTTGAGTAAAAAGATGGAAATTATAATCTTTCAGTGACTTTTGGTAATATTTCAGAGGTTAGAGCTACTTTCTCACTGTTTTACTCTTTCCCACCTGTTGGGTTTTTTTGAAGACTTTGAAGACTAACTCATATGAGTTACTGTAAAAAGTCATATACAGGAGAGTGTGCTCACATGCTTTCCAATCAGTAAGTGACAGTGGAGATGACAGAAAACTTTCTGAAATGAGAATAATCTTTCTAAGCAATCAGTAGATACTTAATAGCTTGATAGTGTAAGTAAAGCTTTGAAATAATTCATAATTTAACATCAAATAAACTGAAAGCAATTTCATCATTCAACAGAGCAACTGTTATGAACATTGATTACTGTGCTCTAATAACCCTCATACCTTCATTAACCCTTGGCTTGTGGAGGTAGACTAGAAACTAATTACATGTATTAGTGTTCACCTAAAGTTGGATTATCTAAATTTCTTTTTCAGATGGGGGAATGGAATATCTTGGAAAAAAAGTATTTTGAAAATCTATACAGTTTAAGATGGTTAGGTTACAGGATTTATTTAATTGTCCTATGCAATTTTATTATTAAAATTGCACATATTTTAAATGACATACAGTGTAATGTTTACTTTTGCACTAAGTTAACAAAGAAATATAGAGGATAATTGAGTTAGACAATCAAGTATGCTTGGCATTATTTATAAAATGGTTTTTAAAAGAATAAAAATTTGGACCCTAAAATTTATCCCCCCAAAAAAATCCAGATGTACTTAAAGTGACTGCATACAGTTTGTCATTGCACCATTATTGTCATTTTAAAAAATTGGAAACAGCCAAACTGTCTAAAAATAAGAAATTGATTTAGTATATTGTGATTTATCCATAAATGTAACATTATACAAATATATTGCAATGATATTTTCAAAAAATATTTTATAATATAAATAACAAAACATTCTATCATGTTAAAAATAATTTTAGGAAAAGTATAAATATTATGATCCCTATTTTATAAAATATAGGAAGTGAGCTCCATGCAAGCAGCTCCTGTGAGTACTGTTTAAAATTTTACACTGCCTTTAACAGAGTAGATACCAGTCAATCTTTCTGAATGAATAAATAAATAAGACCAAAAATAAATCTATAGTGCTATAAGAATCTATTAAGCACTTTGTAAAGAATGTAAATACAATCATCGTTCTAAAATTTAACAAAGTAATGTACTGTTTTGCTTTTTAAGACTGTATGAAGAAAAGATCATTTTTTAGTGATTATAATTATTAGTGGTAAAATTATCTTACGTGAAGACATTAAGATGAGGAAAAACTTATCTACTGCTACTACACAATTTTGTTCTTTGTGAGATAATACCAACAAATTGATTATTTATACATAGATCTACAGCATATGCTTCTTTGCAGTGAAGAAAACACTGGCTGTCATTGAACTGATTCAACATAATAAAATGATTATATCACCATGGAAACATAGACAGTATGTGCTAAGCCATTTATTTCCAGGGAGATGTTTTTAATATTTTAGCATTAGTTCCATAATATCTGGAGTGGATGCATCTGGTAAAGAGTTAGGATACCCATTTATTTTTACTAATGAAGAAAATGGAAGGATAACTGATTTTTTTTATTCAAGACAAAGGATACAAGATTACCATATCTTAGTTATTAATGTCCTAGAATAATTTTGGCACTCAACTTTTTTTAGTCTGAATGACATTTCTTGACATAAATGTTTTATACGTTTTCCATGACGCTAGAGTTCCAGGGAACTCTATAAACAACACCCCTATTTCTGCTACTAACTTCTGAACCAGTTAAAAAAGAGAAGTCAGACAATTAGAGACAAAAATGTCAGCTCTCTGTAGCATAACATGTAGACTTGTGGAATCACTATGTTATATATCTGAAATTAATGTAACACTGTGTGTCAACTATACTTCATTTTTTAAAAAGTCAGTTCTGGGATGCCTGGGTGGCTCAGTCAATTGAGCATCTGACTCTTGATTTCAGCTCAGGTCATGATCCCAGTGTTGTGGATCAAGCCCCGCATTGGGCTCCTCACTCATCATGGAGCCTGCTTAAGATTCTCTCTCTCTCCCTCTACCCCTCCCCCCAACTTTCACTCTCTCTCTCTCAAATAAAAATAATATAAATAAGTAAATCAATAAATAAATAATATCAGTTCTATTACCAACTTTAAAATAACAAAAACAACCTAATGGTACCTGGAGGACATAGATGTGAGGGAAAAAAACTGCTAACTAGAATTAGACTGACCATAACAGGTCTTTTTAGAAAACCACAGACTTGGCTCACAGGAACAGACTTTGCCCATAGAACTTGATACAAGGGCAAGTGCAGGGCAGAGACCTTAGTATCACAGAGTAAAAGGAAAGGCAAAACTGTAAAATCCCCATTAGATATTTTACTCTTCCTCCTTTCAGTAGTAATAATGAGGGTGTACAGAGAAGCTGAGTAAGTTATAATCTCCTTCATAGAATAGGAAGAATAAAATGTTTTTCTTAACATGTATTTCAGTGGTTTTCCATATGAAGCAAATGGTAGTTATTAATGACTGATCATGTTTTATCCTTTCCATGCTTATACTAAAAACTTTAAGTTTGGATTTTTTAGTTAAAGTTTTAGAGAGAAATAAAGCTCAAATAATTGTGAGATATTGGTTTTAGACATGTCCTTAAGCTTAAAAGTAGTGGTTTCTATTTTTAAGAAGGCACTGGAGTAAATATTATCATATAAAATAGATGGAAAGATAATATGGATTTGTATTTACACCAAAAGACATTAAATTGCCAAAAGGTGATATTAATTCACAAAGTAAATTTTCTGCCCCAGTAAATTTAATTACAACACTGTTCTGGATCATGGCATATGATTTTATTTTCATTCTTATTATTTTGAATGCTATTCTACTAATAATCTTTCTAGCTTTACTTGCTCCCTTGTTTATCCTCTGGCTACATATCCAGGGAGAAAAAAGTACATGAACATTCTTCCAAAGGTTTTAGTATTTTTTTCTTTGTTAAATGAACACATGTTTGCAACACACCTACAAACACTTCACTAGTTTGACTGCTAATTGCAATCATTGTTGGAATGTTCTTGGAGAAACCAACCATGAAATAAATAAAATTCAGCTTTTCTTTTTCTAAAAGTACTATCGTCTTCTATCTTACTGTGTAGTCTACTATAGAGAGACATTTTCAGACAATATACCAATCTCTCATTTGTCATTTAACAAGTATTTATTGAGTTCTTTTTATGTTTTGGGCTTTGTGTTACAATAAAACAAGTAAATGTAAGCTCATAGAGTTTATAGCCCATTCTACTTTAGGAACAGTTATTTGTTTCTGTAGTACAAAAATATTGATAAAATACTGCTATAAAGGCAACTGATTCTTTTCATTCAGACAAACATGACATTTTATTCTCTCACACATGCACACACATACATACACACACACATATATGCAGGTGTGTGCAAATGTGCTTTCAATACACTCTTGATTTTCCATACAATCTCTAAATCTGTAGAATACAGTTTTTAAAGCAGATCATTAGAAATTCTATTAGTCATAATAGAGAGATAATTACTAACTTGTTTATTACTTAAATATATTTATTCTTCTTTAAAAGAATAAATAATTTGCTGGTTTAAAAAAGCATTTGAATAGCACCATATAATGGCAGCCTCTTTCAACTCTCCAATAAAATACCAACAAAATTGCAATAAAAATGGAAACATAATATCACTATTAAAAAAGTAAGATTTAAAGCAATTTATGAAAATCTTAAATTTTCAGTACCTATAAAATTGATGCTATTAGGTTTAGAAAAGTGGATATAAGGTTTGCTTCTTGGAATATTATGGTTTTTTTTTCACCAAACAGCTTGTCCTAACAAAAAGTGTGAAGTTTTGTTGCATCTTCCTTTTCAAAAACCATAGAAAATATGACAACCCTATCTTTACTGAAAAACATTTTTTCTTGGAGTTTTCAGATAATCTTATTTTTTTTTTTACTATACACAATCTTTCTATATTCAGAAATGGAATAAAATTAGGTAGTTGAGAAGAGGAAGAACAACCCTCAGGGCCCCTTTCATCCCCTATCCAGTACAAACGCATCTTCAGGTTTCCATGGAATTACTGCTTAGAATTCCCCTCTCAACTACTGGGAACAGTGTGTGTGTGTGTGTGTATGTGTGTGTGTGTGTGTAGCATAGTTATTAGTGTGAATGATTCTGTCTTCAGTATCCATGCTTCGGTACCTTAGCCCTCTTACAATTCCTGCAGATACACTTTACCACCAGGCAATTTACTGTGCTTGAAAAGCAGAAGTAAGGCTGGCTACTTTCTCTTTTGTAGCCCAAGATGAAACATTTTCTTCACCTTTTTTTTTTCTTCCTACAACCATCTCCTTTGCTTTTGGCCCCAGAGATTAAGCTCACATGGGCACCTTAAGTCGATACGGTTTTTAAGATCTAGATATAAGATGATAACGATAATCTTTCTTCCACATGACCTTCCATATTTACAGTCTTTTTTAATAAGAGAATCCTGTCTTTGTTTCTTCTACAGATAAATAAAACTAGTAAATTTTTTATTTGTATTGGCAACTCATGACTCTTATGTGTAGTCTCCCCTTATAAGAACCATTGATGGCAGAGTTTAATAGTACTCTCCTACCAGGGCACCTGGGTAGCTCAGTCGATTAAACATCCAACTTCAACTCAGGTCATGATCTCGCAGTTCGTGAGTTTGAGCCCCGCATCTGGCTCTGTGCTGTCAGCTCAGAAGTTCAGAGCTTGGATGGAGCTTGCTTTGGATTCTCTCTCTCTCTCTTTCTCTCTCTCACAAAAATAAATAAACATTAAAAATAATTTTTAAAAAATAGTGCCCTCATGCCTTTAAAACTTAACAAGAAAAGGGAGATAGACAATTAAATCATATTGCATGGAACAAGTGGCTTCCTTTACTATTTGTGACAGCAGAGTCAGAAAGTGGATCAGAGCAGGAAACTGAAGAAATTATAGATTCTATTGAATTCTGCTTTTTAGAGTATCAGAGAACTAGAAATGGAGGCAGCAGAAGAAGCAGTTGTGAGATAGAAATTAGAATTGTTCTGAAAACTACAAATACTAATCTGTTCTCTAGCTGCTAATCTGAGGAAAAGACTTCAGTCAATTCCTATGTGAACAATGAAAGGAACCAAAGACACACATAAATGTGACTATCTGGACATTTTATTTGAAAAAAAAATAACTAAAGAACAAATAAAGTACAGAGATCACGAAAAATAATTTGGACCAAAAAATGGACCACCAAGCTAAAAGTTCAAAGGTAAATCATCCCCCCAAATGAATTATTATTTTAAAAAAACATTGAATTCTAGAAAAGTTGCACTTTCTCAGCAAAATAAAACTATGAGCAGTGTATTGGTTAACCTTAAAAGACAACAGAATTAAATTAAGATGTAAGTGGGTAGATAAGAAAAGTTTGTAAGTAAACTAAAATGCATTAAAAGGAATATGGGGAAAAGCATGAAGAAAATAGAATTATAAATATGGAGGATAGACGTGAAGATTCATCAGACTAGAAAGGAAACCATAAGACAAAACACAACACAACAACAAATGAAAGAGAATAATACGGTAATACCGTAAAGCCCATGCACAAAGGTTAAAATGACCCACTGTATCTGTGGATTTTCTGTTATATCAGATTCAGACTTCTGCCTTGTTTTTTGTTTTGCTTTGTTTTTCCATCTATTTTTTATTTTAAATTTTAGTCAACATACAGTGCAATGTTGGTTTCAGAAGTAGAATTCAGTGATTCATCACTTCCATACAATACCCAGTGCTCATCATAACAAGTACCCTCCTTAATATCCATCACCCTATCTAGCCCATCTCCTGCTGACTTCTCTCCATCAACCCTCAGTTTGTTCTCTATTGTTAAAAGTCTCTTGTGTTTTATTTCCCTTTTTCCCCTTTCCCATATGTTCATCTGTTTTGTTTCTTAAATTCCCCATATGAGTGAAATCATATGATGTTTGTCTTTCTCTGGTTGATTTATTTTGTGTAGCATAATACATTCTAGCTCCACACACATCATTGCAAATGGCAAGATTACATTCTTTCTGATGGCTGTGTAATATTCCATTGTATATATAACCACATCTTCTTTATCCATTCATCAGTCAATGGAATGGACATTTGGGCTCTCTTCATAGTTTGGCTATTGTTGATAATGCTTCTATAAACATTTGGGTACATGTACCCCTTAAAATCTGTATTTTGATATCCTTTGGGTAAATACATAATGGTCCAATTGTGGAATTGTAAGTCAAAACCATGATGATATACCACCTCATGCCTGTCAGAATGGCTAAAACTAACAACACAAGAAAGAACAGATCTTGGCAAGGATGTGGAGAAGGGGGAACCTTCTTGCACTGTTGGTGGGAATGCAAACTGGTGCAGCCACTTTGGAGACAGTATGGAGGCTTCTCAGAAAACTAAAAATAGCACTACCTATGATTCAGCAAGCCTTGTTTTTTAAATCCCAAGAGACTTACTTAATTTTTTTCCTCTAAATAAAATGCTGGGTCTTGCTTATCAAACCCATATCTGATTCTAAAGTAGGTATTAGATACACATACACACACACACACACACACACACACACACACACATACACACTCACAATTTATACTAAGGCTATCCTGTATAAAGTTGTAATATTTGTTGGCTTTTTAAAAATATAAACTTCAGGTAGTTATGCTATTTGTATGCTCAGCTAAAGCCTCAGATGCAGGTTGTACCAAACCCCTTACATGTTGTAGATCCTGGATCCAACTCCTAAAAGATGTTTTCTGAGGACATCAAAGAAGCTTAAACCTTAGGTCATTAGTCTTGCCCAAGAATGGAGAAGCAAGCTATGAACTGAGATACCAAAAACTTTGCATTAGATGCTTGAGAAACAAACTGAGAAGCCAAGAAACTAGAGTTTGAAAAAAGCTAAAATAAAAGAAAGACCAAGGAAAATTTAAAAATCCAAGAGATTAGTTACAGCTCAGAGTATGTCTTTGTGTTTTTCTTTAAGAGACTGTACATCATCAAATGATATTGCATCCATCTTCAAAGCCCTGTATTAGCATGTTTTAGCTACTAGCCCTCAGAATATTATCAATTCAAGATATTACAGCTTTTAATTTTTTATATTTTTAATTTTTAAGGTATTACAGTTTTTTTTAACTATAATCTTTCCTGCTTTCTGGTTGTCTCTTCTTTCTCTAGAAGATCCTTTCCAAACTCCTCTTCTGCTCATCATAGTGAGGATTCATGTGCTAATCTTGTCTTGTCAATTTACGTGCTCCCCACAAAAGTACTATATTCAAATACATGACTAAATATTGTCAGAGATTAATACAGCTGGACATTAGTTAAACAGTTAAAATGGCTTTTATTCAGTAACTACTGACAGTAAGGGAAAGAACTGAGCTCTGTTCTTGGACAGGCAATTGTTTTAAAGAAGGAATGAGGGAGTATAAAGAGGAATGGCAGGGGCTTAAGCAAAGTCGGGGAGCCAGGGGAGTGAAAAATCACAGTCAGTAGGAGTTGTTCGTCTTTGTGAAACCCATCTGAGTTTGCTAACTGAACTCATTTAAGTTGGGCTCCTACCCTCCCCCAGAGACTGGAGACAGGGTCTCTATCTTCAGGTGTGGAACATACTGCAAATTCATCTGGCAGCCTTGATTTTTCTCAGACAAGCACTTCAAGGGGATACAGAAGGGGGGGGGTCTAGGGATGCACCCCAAGAATGCTACTAGAAACTGTGTTAGTGTTTGTTCAAGTCTTTATAGGTCAAAGTTGAGGCCTAGTCAAGAAGGCTCAGAGGAGCCTGGCTAGAGGTTAATCAAGAGAGTCTTTATCAACATATACAAATTATTGTCTCTGCTAGATAAAAGATAGATAGATAGATATAGATATAGATGTAGATATAGATATAGATGATATAGATATAGCATTTCCTCTCCTAAAGTGTATACTTGCTACTTGGTATTTCTGACTAAATCTTCCACAGACAATTAAAACATAGTGGGTCAAAACTTAAACTATTTCCTCATAAAATTAGTTTATCTTCTATCTCCCTTGTGTTGAGACTACAGTCGAAAAAATTCTGGAATTAGAAACTTTAGACTACTTCTGTATCCCTTGGGTAAATCCCCAGCGTGCTATGGCTGGGTCATAGGGAAGTTCTATTGATAGTTTCTTGAGGAACCTCCACACTGTTTTCCAGAGCGGCTGTAGCAGTTTACATTCCCACCAACAATGTAGGAGGGTGCCCTTTCTCCACATCCTCATCAGCATCACAGTCTCTTGATTTGTTCATTTTAGCCACTCTGACTGGTGTGAGGTGGTATCTCAGTGTGGTTTTGATTTGTATTTCCCAGATGATGAGTGATGCTGAGCATCGTTTCATGTGTTTGTTGGCCCTCTGGATGTCCTCTTTGGAGAAGTGTATAGTCATGTCTTCTGCCCATTTTTTCACTGGATTATTGATTTTTCGGGTGTGGAGTTTGGTGAGTTCCTTGTAGATTTTGGATACTATCCCTTTATCCAATATATCATTTGCAACTATCTTTTCCCATTCCATTGGTTGCCTATTAGTTTTCTTGTTTCCTTTGCAGTGCAGAAGCCTTTTATCTTGATGAGGTCCCAATAGTTTATTTTGGTTCTTGATTCCCTTGCCTTTGGGGATGTGTTGCGTAGGAAATTGCTGTGGCACATGTACCCCAATGTTCATAGTGGCACTTTCAACAATAGCCAAATCATGGAAAGAGCCTAAATGTTCATCAGCTGATGAATGGATCAGGAAGATGTGGTTTATCTATACAATGGAATACTACATGGCAATGAGAAAGAATGAAATCTGGCCATTCGTAGCAGCGTGGATGGACCTCACGGGTGTCACGCTAAGCGAAATAAGTCAGGCGGAGAAGGATAGATACCATATGTTTTCACTCATTAGGTCTAACAGGAGAAACCTAACAGAGGACCATGGGGAGGGGAAGGAGGAAAAAGAGTTAGGGAGAGGGAGGGAGACAAAGCACGAGAAACTCTTGAATACTGAAAACAAACTGAGGGCGGAAGGGGGAGGTCACTTGTGGGGAAGAGCACTGGGTGTTATATGGAAACCAACTTGACAATAAACTATTAATTAATTAATTAAAAAATGAGCAAAAAAATAAATAAAATAAAATAAACACACGGGAGAAGTTGAAAAAATAAAAGAAACTTAAGACTACAAGGGATGTCCCTTCTCATAATATACATCCACCTTGACTTAAAATCACTTCATACTGCTCCGATGTATCTATTGTATTTTCTTAATATTTGGATATAAATTTTATCCATTTTGTCTTGAATTCCAGCAGAAACTTTTTTTCCTTAACTATTATCTTTTCTTCCAGTTTCTTTCCGTCTTCAAGCCAGCCCACAAACCACTTTTTACATAGCCTATAGCAAAATCCTGGATTAAATGCATCATTTGATTTTTTCCACCTATGATAAAATAAAATAAATCCTATTTATAAGACAATGACTTGATCCATTTTTCTGTCACTATTAACTAGTCACTCTGCACTCCAAATAGGGGTGTGTGTGTGTGTGTGTGTTTCTGCCTCTGTATGTTTGCACATATTATTTTTGCTCTCTGGGAATGCTAATCTGAGTTTTTCACCAAATCAATTTCTGCTCTTTCCCAGGGATAAGGTGAGGTGAGGATTTTGAAGAGTTTTAGAGAGTGAAGTTGTTTGATACCATTTATGAAATGTCTAACGGTTTGATATTTATCTAAATGGAATTTGGGGGGAAGGTCCTGGAAGGAAAAATGAAGTTCTTTATATCTCTTACCTTCCTGGAAAGAAGTTCCCTTCTTTCTATGGAGAGTAAGCTATGTGGTTTTAATGGCTTCTATTCTCATTATAAATGCATACAGGAGAGTGGGTATTTATTGTTACTGTAATTATGATTGTTATAATAATCCTACTTTTACCTCTAGACCAGTGTGAACTGAGGAATGAAGGGTTACACAAGAATCATAAGACTTGATAAAAAAATTTATGCACATCTAACTGGTCCTTTTCCTATTTCTCATAAATATAGACGAAATTAATGTAAATTGGTAAATTAAGTTACTTTCACTTTGATATACATATGAAAGCATATGGAATTTCAGAGAATTCTAAAGATATGTTGTAAGGATGCTTTCTCCAAAATGTCCAATTAAGGACATAATCTGTGAAAAAAAAATTGAATTTATAAAACAAAGTTAAGAGATCCTCATTTGTTAGATTTCAGTACACAGAAATTGAATTAGAAAACAAAAATTTAACTTTATATCAATTTCTTTCCATCCCATCAACCTGTTATTCTTTATATATTATCCTGATTTCTTTTTCTTTAAAGAATTTATCACCATTTTATAGAGCTACTTCTCAATCCATTTTATCTATTTTCCTACCCAAACCCCTACTTTACAAAGTAAAGCTATGGAGCTTACAAGCTCCATAAAATCAGGAAATTTGTCATCTCAGATTTTAGGATAGTGCCTTAGACAAAGGAGATGCTAAATAAATATTTGTTGGATAAATGAATGAAATAATGACATTTCCCTCCTGATTGTGAATTACTTGAGAATAAGTGAAATATTTTAGCTATGTATTGCACTCTTTATAGTCACAGTTCTTGTTATGTTGTAGGCATTCAAATAATATGTACTATCCAACTGAGTGGATACATTTTACTAAGATAGGAAACTTTAAGACATAAAGCAAGCAGTTGGAGAGCTGAGTGAGACTGAGAGAAACCCTTTGATGAAGTAAAGTGGGAATAACTGGAAGATTAATGTAAGGGGGAAACAGATATCATCAACACAGATATAAGAACAAATATGGAGAGAGGACAAGATGGCGGAGAAGCAGGGAGCTCTGTAATCCGCACACGCCCGTATGGATTGAACTGAGAAGGACTGAAGGGATAAAACTTGGATTTGCAAGTGGGGGAAAGAAGAAACAGATGCCAGAAAGAAGACAACCTCAAAGATGCCTGAGTGAGTGACTGTGATCTGGGAAATTAGGGGACGGGTGCGTCCCGGTGGTGCAGGGGGAAGGAGCCCCCGAGCCCAACACAGGGAGAGCGCGCTGTGCCCCAGAGAGACCAGGGGAAGAGAAAGAGAGACGGAAAACGCACCTAGAACCATCTCCAAGGGAGGAAAAACTCGCCCGTCTCCCCATATATATCTGCCGAGCACCGGGAGAGAAATCCGTCCCATCTGGCCGGCGAGTTCTTCCTTGGGCGCAGCAGCAGCGGGAGCCTTGAAAAGAGGAAGCGGCGTCGGCGGCGGCAGCGGCCCGGCAAGCCAGCCGGGAGGCCAGCCACCACCGGGGACGCATCTCATCCCCGGTGACGGTATTGAACTGCACGGACTGGGATTTGGAAGTGAGGCGGAGCTTGGAGAATACAGTTTGGCTTGCCCGCGGCACAGGGAGATCAGACTCAG
>CM053568.1:28455272-28474640 GCA_028646485.1 Cryptoprocta ferox
CCTAGGTATTTTATGGTTTTTCGTGCAATTGTGAATGGGATCCGTTTCTTGAATTCTCTTTCTGTTGCTTCATTATTGGTGTATAAAAATGCAACGGATTTCTGTATGTTGATTTTGTACCCTGCGACTTTGCTGAATTCCTGGATCTGTTCTAGTAGGCTTCTGGTGGAGTCGATTGGATTTTCCATGTAGAGTATCATGTCATCTGCGAAAAGTGAAAGTTTGACTCTTCTTTGCGGATTCTGATGCCTTTTATTTCCTTTTGTTGTCTGATTGCGGATGCTAGGACCTCCAGCACTATGTTAAACAACAGTGGTGAGAGTGGACATCCCTGTCGTTTTCCTGATCTCAGGGGGAAAGCTCTCAGTTTTTCTCCTTAACTTTTGTTTTTAAAACTGCAATATTTAGATAACAAATGTGGCTACCATTCACATTTCCAGTGCTTGGTGCTTATGTCTTCATAAATAAAAATAAAAATTTACAGTAATTATAAACAGTAGTGAAAATTTTCATTATCTTCAAGTCAATAATCATTGTATTGGTCAGTCTTCCTAACAAATCACTATTTTATCAAGTCAGCTCCATGAGTTAGATTAAGATGTTATTAAAAGAACAATTTTAAAATAGTAACTCACTCTTGCCAGAGGAATAGTATGTGAAGGGACTCAACCCTTGAATATATGTGTTATACTAGAAATGTTTTTCATAAATTCAGAGCCTAATGTCCCATAATATCATGTGATATAACTTTCATTTGAATAAAATTTTTCTAGAAAGTAGCTCTTAAAAGTGGGTCTTCTGGGGTTAAACAGTTTAAATCCTGGCTGAGTTTTATTAAGTCTGTGACCCCACGTAAGTTACTTCACCTCCCCAAGTCCTCAGAATTTTCATTTGTAAATGAGGATAATAGAACCTACTAAATTAGAGGAAGGCATTTAGTAGAGTGTACCTCATGCATTCTTGTTGCCTGTTTGATGTTCTCAGAAGGAAAAACCATTGTACTGCAATAGGGAAATGTATTAACATAGTAAATTTTAAAACACTTTACATTCTGTAAAGGTATAATCATATACTTATATATGCTTCGGAAGATTTTGTGGTTTTTGACAGTAAAATAGAATGTACTAAATTATTAAGAACAAAAATCTTGTTTATTAATACATCTGAAGATACATCCAATATAATGACAGGAAGCCCCTAAAGATCTTGTATTTGTGAGATCACAAAACCAAATAGGAAAGGATGTTGCTGAAATCTGGCCAAGTATAGTGTGCTGGCATATGAGCTCCTGCCCCATCACTAATGATTTCCCAGTATGGGGACCACTTTCTCACACAATGTCATTTTCATGTGAAGCAAAGGCAAATCACAAAAGTCACCGACTTTTTAAAAATAATTTTTTAATGTTCATTTATATTTGAGAGAGAGAGAAAAAGAGAGACAGTGGGTGAATGGGGGAGGTGCAGAGAGAGAGGGAGACACAGAATCTGAAGCAAGTTCCAGGCTCTGGGCTGTCATCAAAGAGCCTGACGCGGGGCTCAAACTCAGGAGCTGTGAGATCATGACCTGAGCCAAAGATGCTTAACCGACTGAGCCACCCAGGCACCCCAAAAGTCACAGACTTTGTAGGAATCTGGAAAAATCAGGTACAATGCAATGTTTTATTCACTGTTGAAATATTTTCTTGATTCATCTCCCTTCACCTATTTCAAACCCTTCCTAAACTGTTTTCATTAAACACCTTCCTATATAGATCTCCTAAGACTTCATATTTTCCCAACTTGATATGGAAAACATAATATTAATCACAAAGAAAATAACTGTAAAGTTGGGGCAGCAAGATACATTGAACTTAATGTGTGTTCGTTCTCCCTATTTTTCCCTCTCCTTATTTCAAGTAGACAACCATACCAGGACTTCCTTCTTCAAGTGAGTATTATAGCAGTATTTAAAAGCATAATAGATGCTGGAACTAGAGGGTATTATGCTAAGCAAAATAAGTCAATCAGAGAAAGACAGATAACATATGATTTCACTCATATGTGGAATTTGAGAAACACAACAGATGAATATAGGGGAAAGGAGAGAAAAATAAGATTAAAACAGAGAGGGAGGCAAACCATAAGAGACTCTAAAATACAGAGAACAAACTGAGGGTTGCTGGAGGGGAAGTGGGGGGATGAGCTAAATGGATGAGGGGCATCAAGGAGGGCACTTGTTGGGATGAGCACTGGGTGTTGTATGGAAGTGATGAATCACTGGGTACTACTCCTGAAACCAAGACTACACTGTATGTTAACTCTCTTGAATTTAAATTAAAAAGAAAAAGAAAAGAAAAGAAAGAAAGAAAGAAAGAAAGAAAAAGAAAGAAAGAAAGAAAAGCATAAAAGATGCTAATCTTGAGAGCTAATTCATGTTATTGTGTATGGTTCTCTGATATGTTGAAGTGAAGCAAAATTACCACTTCCAGCATTCAATGCTATAACTGTTATTTTGTTCTGATATTCTAATGAATGGCACTTTATGGGAAGTCAAACTCCTCTGAAAATTTATTGCACCACAACACTTTTAGTCCCTATCCCGCTTCCTCCTCAACTGATTACTGAGATTTAATGAGTTTAGATTCATAAACATTTAGGGATCAGGTCTAGATATGCCACTTACTATTGGGTTGAATTATAAGAAGTTGATCTTTTTGTAGGTGAAAAGTGGTGGTAATTGGTATTTTTATATGGTTCAATGTAAATAGATGTAAGTGTTCTAGGCTTCTTTCCTCAACTGTAAGTGAAGAGTAAATAGATTTGTAGTAAGAATTAGAC
Source organism: Cryptoprocta ferox (assembly GCA_028646485.1). NCBI lineage: Eukaryota > Metazoa > Chordata > Mammalia > Carnivora > Eupleridae > Cryptoprocta > Cryptoprocta ferox. Next base: position 28,458,092 of record CM053568.1, read on the forward strand.
AGAATAATGTATTTGAAGTACTTAGTATCTCACTTATCATAAAAATAGTCAATTTATATTAGCTTTTGGTTATTTATTGCATTCTGTGCGAATCAAAGTAACATTTGTATAGACAGGATATTGTTAGAGGGAACTGTAATCTACTCTTTTCACACATCAATCTTTTAAAATAGAGATGGATGCCTGATTGGTAAAGGTTCTGTGTCTCCCAATCATGGGATAGATTATGACTTAGACACCAGGAAGCTTATATTTGGGGGGGGGGATTTTATTTATAGAATAAATCCTGGATGTAACATGAATTGAAACCTGATTATCTGTCTTTCAATTCTGCTCCAGCTGGATTCTGACGTTAGATTGTCTTTCCCTCTTAGTTTAATTACTTGTGAGTTTCCATATTTTTATTTGATTCATGCATATTTTAATTTAAAAAATGGAAAAGATTGCACTGGGGCCTGCTGGTTATGCATTAATGAAATCCAAGATGTTCTTGCAATACCTTTAAAAATAAATTTAAGAACTTTGAAATGCTATTCTAAAGGACTGTGAACATGTAAGTCAATTCAATTCAAATCAATTCAACTCATCTACTTTATAAACTTGCAAGTACAAATATACAAACAAATGTATCTTTTATTAATGGTTTCCCTGAGCCTTCACTTGCTGTTTTCATTTCACTTGCATAATTGCTATCAAATTACATGTTCTAAAGGAGTTTTTGCATCATAGGCTCAATTTATATCACACAACTCTAGGTTAATGTTTAATCTTTCCATTTATGATGTCTCCTTGTGAAATATTCCCTTTTAAAAGTTTTTTTTTGAGTAGAGTTGACACACAATGTTACATTAGTTTCACGTGTACAACATAGTGATTCCACATCTCTATAGGTTATGTCTGCTTGCAAGTGTAGGTACCATCTGTCACCATACATCACTATTACAGTATCATGGACTATATTCCCTATGCTGTGCTTTTTATTGCCATGACTTATTCATTCCATAACTGGAAGCCTGTATCTCCTACTGCCCTTCACCCATTTTGCCCATTCCCCCACCTTCTGGAAATCATCAGTTTGTTCTCTGTATTCATAGATTTAATTCTGCTTTTTGTTTGTTTTTTTAGATTCCACATATGAGTGAAATCATATGGTATTTGTCTTTCTTAGTCTGACTTATCTCACTTAGCACAACACCCTCTAGGTCCATCCATTTTGTCCAACCATAGCACACCTCATCTTTTTTTATGGCTGCATAATATTGCATGAAATGTCCCTTTTTAACAACTGTTTTTACAACTTATTTTATCTATTTTCAATTGCAAAGAAAGAGGTACTTTTCACAGATGAAAGTAGTATAAGATTTACTTTGTTTTATGGTTTTCTTTCTTTTTATTTTAGAGTGTATTTTTTTAGTTTTATAGTTTATTGTCAAGTTGGTTTCCATATAACACCCAGTGCTCATCCCAACAAGTGCCCTCCTCCATGCCCATCACCCCCTTCCCCCCTCCTCCACCCCCATCAGCCCTCAGTTTGTTCTCAGTATTCAAGAGTCTCTCATGGTTTGCCTCCCTCCCTCTCCCCAACTATTTTTCCCATTCCCCTCCCCCATGGTCCTCTGCTAAATTTCTCCTGTCCCACTTATAAGTGAAAACATATGGTATCTGTCCTTCTCTGCCTGAGTTATTTCGCTTAGCATGACACCCTCGAGTTCCATATACGTTGCTACAAATGGCCAGATTTCATTCTTTCTCATTGCCATGTGGTATTCCATTGTATATATAAATCACATCTTCTTGATCCATTCATCAGTTGATGGACATTTAGGCTCTTTCCATGATTTGGCTATTGCTGAAAGTGCTGCTATGAACATTGGGGTACATGTGCCCCTATGCATCAGCACTTCTGTATCCTTTGGGTATGTTTTATAGTTTTCTAACAAGATAAGTATTGTAATGGTGTACAAGATATATGGTTCATTACTACAGTGCTACTACTTAATATTTATGCATGGTAATGAGATGTATTTGTGAAGGGGATTCAAGAGCTAAAATAAATATAAGAATATCTCTAAACACGACATGAACAAGAATACATAAATATTTATTTTTAACTACTTCCTTATGATGTACACTTACCTCTTAGGTAAGTGTAAATAACTAATTTGCAATTAAGGACACTTAGCCTTAAAAATGTTGTCTGACTTGGACCAAATTTGCACAGCTTTTATTTAGCATCCTTAGACACCACAGTCATTACCAGTTTTGTAACTGGTCCCTTTCATGATCAATTAGAGTGCTATATTGTTAATATGCATGTGGATCCCTACAGATAAAAGAAGAGTTAATAACCTGCATTGAATTAGGCTGATACTCATATGATGATTATCTCAATTATGCAAAACTCTTGTTCTTATAAGGGCAATGCCTTCCTCAATCTGAAACTATGGGCTATGTAACCCTTAGAAGTATAATGACTGGCTAAATTAAATATGAGTTTGCCTAAAAGGGTTGCCCCATAAACTAGTACCCAGGGTTAAAATGTATTATTTAGCTAATACTGAGCTAGAATTTACCCCAGAACTTAGCAGCTTAAAACAATAATATTTATTAGCTTTTAATTTGGTGTATGCAATTGAGACTATTCTCAGCTAGGTGCTTTTTCCTCTGATCTCTGCTAGTATCCCTGTGACTCAAAGTAAGTTTTGGTTTAGGTAAAAGCTGGTTTTGCTGCTGGGGGTCTCACCTGGCACAACTGGATAGATGTAGTTCACAAGGTTCATGGTTCATGAGACCTCTAGTACTCAGTAGGTTAGCTTGGGCATATTCATATAATGGTTGCAAAAGAGTAAACAGGAGTATGCAACAGTTCTTGAGATCTGGGCTTTGAACTGGCACACCATCAGTTCTACTTTGTCAGCTGGTCAAAGCAAACCATACAGCCATCTCAGATTTAAGGGATAGAAAAATAGATTCTAGGGGCGCCTGGGTGGCTCAGTCAGTTAAGCATCTGCCTTTGACTCAGGTCATGATCTTGCAGTCTGTGGGCTTGAGCCCCACCATTGGGGTCTGTGCTGACAGCTCAGAGTCTGGAGCCTGCTTTAGATTCTGTGTCTCCCTCTCTCTCTCTGCCCTTCCCCTGCTCATGCTCTGTCTATCTCTCTCTCTCTCTCTTTCTCTCTGTCTCTCAAAAATAAATAAACATTAAAAAAATAAAAGAAAGGTGTAAACAAGAGTTGTCTATATTTTGTAATCAAAAATCACGTAATAAAGAAACAGTTTCTTATAAAGTAAGAAAATAATAGGCTAATCCCAAATCTTTATCATATTAGTCATTTTAGTAACATAGCATTTAGTGTCTTTAGGGCCTACATATAGTAATAGTGGTAGCAGTGGCCATGACCAGAGAAAATTAGAATAATGGGAAGTTTAAAATTACCTGTTCCACTTTTAAAACAGTGGGTATAAGCTCCTTTATGTCAGTTTTGGCAATGACACCAAAACTAAAGACAACAAAAGCAAAAATTAAACAAGTCAGGATGAATCACACTAAAACTTCTGCACGGCAAAGAAAACCATCAACAAAATGAAAAAGCAATCTAGCATTTCTGTAGAATGGGAGAATATATTTTGCAAATCATGTTTTTGGTTGGGGTTGATATTTGAAATATATAAAGAACTCACACAATTCAATAGCAAAAAACAATCAATCTGACTTAAAAATGGTTAGAAGAGTTGAATAGACATTTTTCCAAAGAAGATGTACAAATAATCAGGAGGTACATGAAAAATGCACAAAATCACTAATCATTAGAGAAATATAAATCAGAACTACAATGAGCTATCACCTTGCACCTGGTAGAAAGGTTATTATTAAAAAGATAAGAGATAACAAGCATTGGTGAGAATGTAAGAGAAAAGGGAACCCTTGTACATTGTTGGTGAGAATGTAAGTTGGTGCAGCCCCTATGGAGAACAGCATGGAGTTTCCTCAAAAAAATTAAAAAGAGCACTACCATATGATCCATGAATCCCACTTCTGGTCATTTATCCAAAAGAAATAAAAACAGGATATTGAAGAGATACTTGCATTCCCATGTTCATTCTTCACAACATTCTTCACAACAGCCAAGATATGGAAACAATGTGATGTGTTTTTATATATATGAACATTATTCAGACAAGAGAAAGGAAGCAATTATGCCATCTGTGACAACATGAGTGGACCTTGAGGGCATTATGCTAAGTAAAATGGGCCAGACAGATAAAGACAAATATTGCATAGTATCACTTATATGTGGAATGTAAAAGAAAGTAAAACTCATAAAAACAGAGAGTAGAAAGTGGTTGTATGGGTGAGGTGAGGGAATTGGGAAGACATTGGTAAAAATCTATAGTTTTTCAGCTATAAGATGAATAAGTCCTGAAGTTCTATTGTACAACATGATGACTATATTTGATAATACTTTATAACTGAATTTTGCTAACAGAGTTGAATTCAAATGTTCTTACATACACAAGATAAATATGTGAGGTGATGGATGTTTTAATTAACTAAATGAGAAGAATCCTTTTATAATATATATATATATGTATATACACAAATATATGTAAAATGATCACAATGTACACTTTAAATGTTTTACACGTTTATGTGTTATTTACACCTCAATAAAGTTGAAAAATAATCTCTAAAATTATGTTATAAATAATGGGTCAAAACATGGAATTGAAATAATTTAAACAATTTCTATTCTATTGGCTTGAAGCATATTGATCTCCCTAGCACATATCACCATCTAAAACATGTTTGCAGACATATTATTTGTCTTGAGCTTAATATATACTAAGCAAATCCTGAAACACCACATCTAATATATTTCAATTTGTGTGACTGATGCAAATTGAAAAATACAAATGCCTTTTCCCTCTTAATTTGAAATCAGAAAGGTGTTGAAAGTACTCCAGTGATCCCAAATTTATGTTCAGGAAATTAAAACACACCATATTCAGTCAACAGCAACATGCAGCTATATTATATTTTTGAGAAATGAGAATCATCCTAGTTATTTGATTCATCCTTTGTGCAACTTAACAGAGGTGATAAGAGACTAGGAAGCACTTCTTTCAGGAAATACCCACAGAATTCTAACTATTTTAGAAAAATTCTGGGCAACATTTGGGTTATCACAGTGAAGTATGAAATGGAGTTATTTTAGATGAAAACAATCAGATTTGATGAAAAGTTCGGGCAACAGCCCCTATGAGATAAAACAAATGAAACTGTGCTCCTTTGACCTACAGGAAGAAAGGATGATTTTGGATTTACTAAGAGACTTGAGTGTATGAAATGGCCCTGCACAATAGATGAGGAGCAGGTCTCCTTTCCCTAGACACAAGAGTAAAAGGGCTCTAATTAGATTATAAATCAGAGCGACAGTCTATCCTATAATAGTTATAAGATCCTGAAAAGAATTATTTTAAGGGTAAGAGGAGAATCTGCTGCTCTGAATGTGAAAAGTCTATTTTAATGGTACTTTGAATAGCTCAGGCTGAGGGATAACTTCGCTGACCTCTCCATGAACACTTTAGCCCCGTGATGTGGTACACAAGGCTTCAGTGCCATATTTTAAAGGCAAATTTAAGATAGATCTCTATACTTCTGAATGGAAATGGAATCTGTATAGCTAATTTCAAACCAGTCTCTTCTAATTAATAACTAAATTGTTTTCAAAACAATGGGAAAAATGAACAAAATAGGGAAAAATAATCATACATTGTCTGCCAAATAACTAAAAGATCAAATGCTAACATTTTATAATAATTTGAACATTAACATCTTGTAATAACTCTAAAAACCAAGAGGCACAAAGGAGCATGGACAGTAGCAATTTTGTGTGTTTTATAAGATACAATCTGAACAACTTAAGATATGCAGGGATAAAAATACAACAAGGAATCTGCGTAGAATACAAATAGGAACAATAGTTTTTAAAGTACTCTGTCTTCAGAATATACAAGAAATGGAGAAGGAGAAGGAACATTCACAATTTTGAGGTACTTGCTAGAAACTGGTAATGGGACAATTCAAACATGTGCCTCAACTCATCCTATATCTGTGTATCTTGTAAGAGGACTGTGTAATTATTAAGATGAAAGAGAAGAGACCCTTAGATGAAAGAGAAGAGACCCTCGGAGAACACAGACACTTTATAAGAGAGAGTAATTTCATACCGACTTTGCTCCATTGAGGGATATATATAGAACAACACAACAACATGGGTCATGTGTGAAACATGAAGCAGCTGGAAAAAAACAAAGAAATCCCATATTCTTGGATGGGAAACTTCCACAGACAGATAAAGTGTTCAGAATTTTCATCACTGTGCATAAACATGATGTGTTTAGGCAGAAGGATTAGAATATATAAGGAAAATACAGGAAATTAAAATACAATAGGGTGTTTAATCAAAAGAGAAATCAATGAGTTTATGAAGTATAAGCAAAAATAAGAAGGTAAAATAACATGATTAAAATCCACATTATAAAGTATCAAGTGCAATATGCATAAGTGTTAAAGCTATTCATAACAAAATTGGTGGAAAACAAGCACTTCTAAAATGCAGGAAAAAAGATAAAACAAAATTATTAGTCTAGAGAATAGAATCATAGAGAACATAAATTCAATACATAGTCTGATAGACACTATCAGAAAAAATATATAATGGAAATTAAAATATAAATTTAAATAGAAGGGCAATTATCTGTGCTATGTGGAAAAAAAAAAGATTAAAATGAGTCACAACCTTCAGAAAACCAGAGTAAAAATATCCATGACTAAATACACTATGAATTTACTTTTCTTATTTCAAAAAAAAAAACCCAGAAATTTTCCCCAAACTTTGAGCAGAAAAAACCAAGTAAATGTCAGAAAACAGTCTTCTAAGCAAATAACAAAAATTTTGCTAATTTCAAATTTTTCTCTACAATGATAGACACAAGAAGATTATGAAAAATTTGTTGGTGGCATTTTTAGGAAAAATTGTATACATCACACATTCTACACCCAACATAAATGCCTATGATATATGATAATGAACAAAAATATATTCTCATAATGTAAGGATTCTGAAAATATCTTATGTGCCAGGACAAATTAAAAATACTTAAAGATACATATTAACCTACTATAAGAATAGAAAAATGAAAACCACAGAGTAGAGAATTCATGATGTATATATTTGGGACTAAAGCAGGGGAAAAAAAACATGATACATTTAAGTGATTATTGTAATGTGCTTATGAAATTAGAAACATATTTAAAAACTAAATACAAGGTGAAAATATGCATACTGAATATGTTAGTGCATATAAAAATTGACAACAGTCTTCCAATCCTAAAATCTCACATTATATTAACAAACTTGGAAATGGAAGGTGCATGAATAGGGAAGAAAATATGCTAATTACTTCAAATTTAATGGGACATGGTTACTCAAAATTACTCTCTAGAAAGAGAATCTCAGAAATACCTCATTGTTCTAACAACTAGAAAAATTTAAGAATGTTTTGAAAACAAAACTCCTTCAAGTCAATACAAAAAGAGAAAAAACCCAATAAGCATGTGTAAATAAATTTATGTGTCAGAGGGAATAAAGATAGATTACTTGTGTCTCTAGAAAGTTACAAGTTTGGGGGATGTATGCTGCAGACTTTGGTCAACGTACATGGTAGTTTTCCATTAATGGTCTTTCTGTTATTTATTAGGTGATTGTTCCATTTCTTTCAGACCCATAAAATCATAATGAAATAAGTATATGTGTGTGTAGATGGGCATTGGGGGAGGAATGGAGAAGGCAGATATTCTTGGATTACTGAGTTTGAGAAGAAGGGATTCAGTGGGGAGGAAAGATAACCTCATGCTATTATCCCGGAAAGAGGGTAACTCCTAACATAAAATATGATTATGAATAGAATATATAATTTCCAAAATTCTCACAAAGAGAGAATAAATAGATCACTAGATTGATAAAGCAGAAAGAGTAAACTTTATATGGAGGTAAATAGACATATATGTTAGGTTAGGTTAACATAATAGACATATATGTTAGGTTAGGTAAGTAGACATTCAATTAGGTTAAAGTCACCTATTAAAAGGTACAGGTTATAAAATTAAATTAAAACACAAAATCCAAATAGATGACATCACTAAGTGTTTCCCCTAAAAAAACAGAAAAGCAGTGTGAGTTTAAATATAAGGATGAGAAAAACACATCAGAAAAACACAAATGTAGCAGAGGTAGATTTTATAAAAATAGTATTCAGGTAAAATTCTAAGCAGAAAGCATTATAAAAACTATCATTATTTTTAGATAATTGAAATTAAAAATTAGAATAATCCCAAAACCATATAGTTGATAATATTGAATTAAAATGTATAGAAAAAGGTCCATCGATAAAATAAAAATTGAAAAACACAGTGGTAGGTGGTAATGGAATTACCCATCTCAGTTTTATACAGATGCACTTAGAAAAAAAAGGTGTATGTAATGGAATCAATCATTATAGTTTTATGCTTTTAATGATTTTTTAAAATGTCTATCTTTCAGCATTGTATCTCTATCACAAATAGCTATTCTTTCCCAGTGGACTCCTAAAAATCATATTGGTTATTTGTAGTTTCAAAATGTTGAAAACAATTTAAATGCCCATACCTAGGACATTGGTTGAATAAACTCCAGTACTTCCACAATGCAATATTATGCAGATGTAAAAACATAAGAGCTAGGTCCCCATGAACTGGTAATATATTGTTAAATGAATGGGAGGCAAAAAGAAGTGCAAAATAGTATATACAGCATGTCAACTTTGGGGAAAAAAAGATAATGATATATTCATATTAATTTTTACCAAAATACACATACGAAGGAGAACTAGAAACTAAAAGGACTGATGGGTGAGAATTGGGCAAAAGGGATTAAGAAGGGGAAAGGACATTTTTGAATCTATCTTTTGAAGCAGCTTTTAATTTTGAAACATGTTAATCTACCTTAACACAATTAGCCATATTATAAGGTAAAAAATATAAAGATGTCTTGAGACTTAGGTTTTTTTAATAGCAGTGGTATTGGTGTAGCAATTCCAAAACACTTCCTTTTGTATTTTAATATTGAGCAAATGAGTGATATATTTTGCTTCTCATTGTGGGAGAAGGGCCATTAATTGTAAATACAGAAATGAAAAACTGTGGTGTCAGACTGAAATGAGAACCTGTACGAACTCGTACTACTGTTTCTGTCTACTGACATGGTCTAGAAGTGATACATTCCAGTAAACAGGCAGCACACCTACCACCGGATCTTGGTGGTATATCTTTATAAAAAACATTTCCCACTCCAAGGAAGCAGGGCTCTTTGGGGAAATGAGAAACGACTGATGCAGAGAAAGTAAGGGTTGTTTGGAATATTTGTGCCAGAAATAATGGGCGTTGCTGTTTTCATCAGCAAAATAATCAACCAAACAAGACCAACAATGAAAACTGATGGAAACATGTCAGAAGGACACAAGAGCGGCTGGAGGCGCTCCCTCTGCCAAATTTGGGAAAATTTGAACATGAAAATGAATAATGTCAAAATTGGGTTATAAGACATCAACTAAATAAACAAAGAACAGCTAAGTGGGAAGAGGCAAAATCTCTTACTCAGAAATGACAACTAATCCATGAAGGAGATACGTTAATTTTTTAAAAAATCAACATTGTAAAATGATCATAATAATAATAGATTCGGATGAGAATCATCAGTGGATGACAAAATCATTGTGATAAAGATAGTTAAATAATAGGATATTCAGTCTCAGAGGATCCTCCCAAAGAATGGTTGTTAATCACAAAGAGAAAAATGTTCTTTACCATGGAGAAATCTGGTGGACACCACCTTAACACAGTAATCAAATTTATCACTAATGAAAGGAAGTCTGACCTATCAGTTTGGCTTTCTGTATTCTCTGGTATGTTGCATAGAAAATGGAAAGATATCACTATGTTATATCCTGAAAGGAAAAATAAAATAAAATTGAGTCAATCTAATCATGAGGAAACAAACAAACCTAAGTTGATAGAAATTCTTCATGACAACAGGCCTGTATGCATAAAATATTTCAATAGCACAAAACACAAAGAGAATTGAGGAATTTTTTTCTTTCTTCTCTTAATTTATTAAAGAAGACTGAAAAGCCATGACAACTAAATGCAGTGCACAAGCTTTAATTGGATCCTGGATCAAGACAAATAAACTAGAAGCAAAAGGATATTTTTGGAACAAGCAGAAAAATTTTAATATGAACTGTAATTGAGCTATTAATATTATATTGATCTTAAATTACCTCAAGGTGTGTGTGTGTGTGTGTGGGTGTGTGTGTGTGTTTATGTAAGAGAATGTTCTTATTCTGAAGAATTTAGAGATGAAGGGTCACATTGTCTGCAAGCTAATTCTCATACACACATATAAATTGTGTGTGTGTGTGTGTGTGTGTGTGTGTGTGTGTGTAAAGAGGGGGAGAGAGAAAAAGAGACAAGAGATGAAGCAGATATGGCAAAATAACAATTTTACAAAAGGCATAGATGAGTATTCCATGTGTTATTCTTAGAATTTTTCCATAGACTCGAAATTCTTTTAAAAAACAGCTTGGGGAGAATTCCTCTAGTCTCAAATATTAATAATAATTAGATTATATGTTAAAGTCACAAAGATACTCTCAATTATTTCCAGAAACAGAAATTTAAAATCTTGAAAAATTACAGACTCATTAAATATTGTATGATAAAATAATAATGAGGTAGAAGATTGTTCTTATCAAAGCAGTGGATAATCCTAATATGGATATAGTCATATATCTAACTAACTATGTGTATGTGTGTGTAGAACCAAGTTGGAGCATATATATCACAAGTGGTTGTTATTGCTGGGTGGTTGAAATACTAATGTTTTTTAATTTTATTTTTGATGATTTTTTATACTTTCCAAATATTCTACTTTAGACAAATTCACTATTCTGATAACAAAGCCACAACAGAAATACAATTTTAAAATAGACAAAAGTGCACATGTACTTGAGTTACTTTCTCTAAGAGTTAGTCAAGAAAATGCTCCCATTTATAATATTAATATACTCTGCTACACAATTCATTTATCATGTTACTTGCCATTGCAAAGATTTATTTATAGCTTTCTAGTTTCTCCCTTAATGCCAGATGGCTGTTAAGTGTAGTTTCCTTCATTTCTCTTAATGACTTGTCTGTCTGCCTCTAACATTTACATTGCTCATCTTGGAACGCCTTCCAATGTGTTTGCACATTTCTGGTAAACATTTCCCTGGAAGAGAATAGAACATGCTGCTTGACTGAATATATGCAGTTAGAAATATCTGAGACAATGGTAACTGTGGTGTTTATGAGGAGTGTCTTTGGGATTGGACAAGCTTGTTTGAATTCTGTGTCAATCAGTTAGTAACTTTTGCATCTTTCTGGTTACTCAGCTTCTTAGATACTCTGTCCTGTTATCAATTTTACGGTTCACCAAAGAATTAAATGAGAAGTTTTATAAAGTAAAGGGCATACAGTGTGTACTTAATAACTGTCAACTTTTTTCCCTTTTTGAAACATGTTCATTATCAATAGAGGAGAGCTGATGATCCTTCCAGTTTTCAAAGCCTCAGTGTTATAGAAAAAGGACAAGATTCATAATCCTTCTCCTAAGGATTTTTAAGTGTCACATGAGCAAGGTAGCAAATTATTGGCTTAGTTATTTAAGTGTTCACCTCTGAAAATTTGGTGAAAAAAGAAAATCACTGGAGGGTAAGACCACATTCATTAAAATGAAGTCCTTCATTTGTGGGAACCTTAATTTAGGGAAATCTCTTTCCTCTTCAATAGTCAAAGTCAGAAAACATTTACATAAGTCAGGAAAATCTAGAAAGCATCTGTTCAGGACTGAAAAAATAAGACAATTTATACAGTGAATTTTCCTAGAAAATTTATGTTTTACCTCTAAAACTGTTTGAGAATAGTATCTTTATCTTAATTTTTTCAATAATTTTTTTCTCTCCCTTGTTCTCATGTATGATTTTGGAAGATTATCCTTTCCTTTAAATTTTATTTTGAGAGTTCTCAAACATTCACCCAGAAGAGAACTGAATATAATATTGTCCTTTTGATGTTCTTTCCTTCATTTTTCTCAATTCAAATTTTAAATTTGATTCTGTTGTGTGACTGAGTATTATAGAACCAGAATGGATACAAACGGAGAGACATTAATAGAGAAATGGACATGTAAAATAGCCTTTTGTCATATCAAAAATTTCCTGGAAATTTGAGAAGTGACTACTCAACTTTCTGGTTTGTTCAGAGTACAGACCTGAGGTCATAATTGCTCTTATCTTTTAAAAACTTTTTTAAATGTTTGTTTCATTTATTTTTGAGAGAGTGAGAGAGAGTGTGTGTGCACATGCACATGAGTGGGGGAGGAGCAGAGAGAGAGCGAGAGAGAGGGATGAAGGATCTGAAGCAGGGTCTGCGCTGACAGCAGTGAGTAAAATGGGGGATTCAAATTCATGAACTGTGAGATCACCCCCTGAGCCCAAGTCGGATGCTTTACCAACTGAGCCATCCAGGTGCCCCACAATTGCTCTTTATCTTGTGACAAAAATTCTTGTTTCCTAATATATTTCTTTTTTTTAAGTTTATTTAGTTATTTTGAGGTGTGGGGAGGGAGAGAGAAACAGAGAGAGAATCTCAAGCAGGCTCCACGCTGCACTGTAAGCACAGAGCCTGATGCAGGGCTCGATGTCACAAACTGAGAAATCATGACTTGAGCTGAGATCAAGAGCCTGATGCTTAACTGAGACACCCAGGTGCCCCCTAATATATTTCTGACCTAAAAGTTTTATAAGTAGAATATCTTTGTCTAAAATTCCAGTAATAGTTTGGTGCTAGTCTAAAACTCTTTGTATTGTTATGAAATTTGGATTCTGAGTTTTCATAGAAAGCTTAGTGGGAAGCTTAAACTACCATTTGTAAAATAAACTTTACATTTTAGAATAGTTTTACATGAACAAAGGAGCTGCAAAGGTAGTACAGAGAGTTACTGTATGCTCTTTACCCAGTTTCCCCTAATGTTAATATTTTGCATGACTGTGAGATACCTTCACAACACAGAAACCCGCATTCTTGCATTTCTATTAACTGAACTCTATTTGGATTTCACAAGTTTTACCAGTATGTGACGAAAAAAAAAGATCTCTTCCTTATGATCATGATTCTGTAAAAGTGGAGAGTAAGATGTGTTAAATCTATAATCTGACTTTCTATACGCTAACATGAAATGTTTGGAAATTTCATCCCTGCACTTTGACAATGAGCCTTAGGCTTCTTTTTGGCACATTCTAGACTCCATATATCCCCTATTTTCTTTTCGTAATGTGTTTTAGCAAAGATTTGAGCAGAAGTTCTAAGGTGCATATTATTCCTTACTCTTAATTCCCTTAACTGATGAAGAACGGATGGTGAGGAGCCTTTAGTCCATTACCCTTAGTAGTGGATTGTAATAGCTGCCAAGAGATCAGTAAAATTGTCAGTGTCCTTATTTCGGAGCAAGTGTAAATGACACAAAAGTTCCTCTGTGGCTCTGAATCAGTGAGTGGATCTTTTTGAGGAAGGAAAACTTAATTCGTGTATAATAGGCAGATACCACAGGTAAAGACTAACTCCTCGCAGAGGTTTGGAACTGGGCTTGTATCACGGTCTGCACAGTTCAAGCTGCCAGTTGACACAAATGTAGAAGCCCATGAAGTACTTTCCTATACACACTATTATCTGCCTCTGCTAACGACACTCACAGATATTTTTTACTGTTAGTCTTGTTATTACAGAAAATGCTCAAAGGAATTCAGTCACTTGTCCATGATCATATAGTTGAGATTTGACACCAAATCCTTTTTGTCTCCAAAGTCCAGGTACTTTGTGCTCTACTCTGCTGCCTAAGAGAATGCATAACTCCTGCCTTGATCTCCTGCTCTCTTTCTGGGAGAAAAAAAATCACTTCAGTTTTATCATATTTTCTCCTGACCAGGGTCTCCTCAACGTGTCAGCATTTAGGTGCTTGGGCTCTAATGACAGGTATCACATAATTTCTCTGAAATGGGCGATTATAAAATTAACCAACGTGAAGCACATTCTTTTCCCTTACACCCTCCACCTGTGAATTTGTCTATAACAGGTTTCAACTATTAGATCCCACCTTGCCTCTTTGTCACAGGGCCTTTCTCTAAGGCCCCCAGTCCCTAGTCAGGCCCACATGCACTGTTAAAACCTTTTATGAAGTTCATTTAGTGCTACAAATCCTCCTGTGCTTGTTAATAGACTCAGCAGCAGCTCTCTCTGGTTCCTGGCTCCTATCAATAAAGTGAATCCCTCCTTCTCACATCCCCCCCGAGCTCCCTTCCATGGTGTCATATCATATGTCAGCCATTGGGAACAACTGTTGTTTTTGTTATCTTTTCAAATACACTTCTTTGTCCATTTGATACGCTCCTCTTGATTTATGTCTCTCCTGACTATTCCATCCCCTTGGCTCAGGATCTCAGCTCCCTACATCCCCATAGAGTTCTTAAAGCCCCTTTCTTTGATGTTTTTGCATGGTTTTATCCAGCTTTCACCTATGGCATTATTTCTTTCTGTGGACACGATCTGGTCTATGTGCCAGATGCACTGGTTTTCTCCCTCAGTCCCACTAGACCAGCACAGCCAGTGTAATCTCAATCCTACTCTGCTGCAAGGGGGGACATTAAGCTTCTCCTTCCAGAAGTCCATATTTAGATGATTTCAGCAGTGTTACTTACCAAATATATTTTTATTAAAAATAAATATGATGAAACATCCAATAATACTTATTATTTTCAGTCCAAGAGTGTGGATATGTTAGGGCCCTTGCTACATATTGTTTCCCAGAATGTATAACAATTTTCACTGCTTCTAGTAGTATACGAGCAAATTCATTTTACTGCACCCAGACGGCAATGTATATTAATTTTTAAGCATTTCTTTACATCAACTGTGTTTTTCTCATGACTTGAAAACAGTTATGTGTGTGAACTATCTAGAGAGATCACATAGGGCTGCCCCACATCAGATCTCCCTTTTCTGTAAGAAGACTAGAATCTCCTCCAGTGCCTTGTCATTAGAATCTGCCTTTCTGCCAACATTTGCTGATTTACTGCACTGTCTGGTTTTGTATTTTGACTTTGCTCTGTATGCACTTTTATATAACTCTCAGTTACTCATGTTACTCTTTGATTTGATGAATTCCTCTTTGATGAATTCCTACACTTATCATGTCAGATTATAGTCTGGGTCTGCTAGCCTAGACTCAGGCTTCTCTTTTGAAGTGAGATGAATCACTTTTTACCCTCTCCACATTTTCTCACTCTCCTCTATTAGCAAGGAGCTAATATCCTTGCACTGATGTAACTGATGCCCTTGTCTTGTAGCTTTCAATTGGATGCAGTCAAGAGGAAACACTGATAGAACATCAAAGGAAGAGAGGAAAGTTAGGATGAAGTGTTTACTCTCCTGGTTTCCTCAATGTCTCTCACTGTCGGTTCTGTAGGTGGGCAGCACCTCCCTACCAAAGTCCACAGCTCAAGTTCTCCTTTCCACAGAACTGTCTTGGAGTTCCAGTAACTACTCTTTCCCCTTGAACTCCCAGCCTAGGGGTGCTAATCACTCCTCACTGTCACTACTCTCAAAGTACATTATCTTTTTCCTCAATCCTGTTTTTATCTTGCAGTTTATCTATTTATTAATATTCTCCTCAAAAATCATTTGCTACCATACACAAAAATAAACTCAAAATGGATGAAGGACCTGAATGTGAGACAGGAAACCATCAAAACCCTAGAGGAGAAAGCAGGAAACAGTCTCCTTGACCTCAACCACAGCAATTTCTTACTTGACAATCCCCCAAAGGCAAGGGAATCAAAAGCAAAAATGAACTATTGGGACCTCATCAAGATAAAAAGCTTCTGCACGGCAACGGAAATTATCAATAAAACTAATGGGCAACTGACGGGATGGGAAAAGATAGTTGCAAATGACATATCGGATAAAGGGCTAGTATCCAAAATCTATAAGGAACTCACCAAAATCCACACCCAAAAACCAAATAATCCAGTGAAGAAATGGGCAGAAGACATGAATAGACACATCTCCAAAGAGGACATCCAGATGGCCAACAGACACATGAAACGATGCTCAGCGTCACTCATCATCAGGGAAATACAAATCAAAACCACACTGAGATACCACCTCATGACAGTCAGAGTGGCTAAAATGAACATATCAGGGGACTATATATGCTGGTGAGGATGTGGAGAAAGGGGCACCCTCCTACACTGTTGGTGGGAATGTAAACTGGTGCAGCCACTCTGGAAAACAGTGTGGAGGTTCCTCAAAAAATTAACACTAGAACTCCCCTATGACCCAGCAATAGCACTGCTG
>CM053568.1:28475140-28552353 GCA_028646485.1 Cryptoprocta ferox
ACTACATGGCCATGAGAAAGAATGAAATCTGGCCATTCGTAGCAAAGTGGATGGACCTCGAGGGTGTCATGCTAAGTGAAATAAGTCAGGCAGAGAAGGACAGATACCATATGTTTGCACTCATAGGTCTAACAGGAGAAACCCAACAGAGGACCATGGGAAGGGGAAGGAGGAAAAAGACGGAGAGGGAGGGAGACAAAACACGAGAGACTCTTGAATACTGAAAACAAACTGAGGGGGGAAGGGGAAGGGGAAAGGTAATGGGGGGTGATGGTCTTGGTGGAGGTCACTTGTGGGGAAGAGCACTGGGTGTTATATGGAAACCAACCTGACAATCAACTATAAAGTTAAAAAAAAAAAGTTAAATAGGAAAAACGGTAGATACAGAGACTTCATGCTAAATTGACTTCTAGATAATAAGGAAGATACTCTGAAGGTAATTTTTTTATATATACCAGATAATTTAATTTAAATTAAACGAAGTATAAGGCAATAAAACATATTGAGTTAATCAAATCAAGGTCATGAATCTATTATATGAATCCACTTTTCAGCTAAAGTTAAAGCTTTAAAGTCAACTTTCTCTGCAGTTCTTAATACCAATAGATTCCTTATTTCTCATAAATGCTATGAAGTCATTTCTTTACACTCTAACTTTATTACTCACTTTACCACAGAACTCTGAAAATGTGTGATTAAGATTTTCGTTGATTCTGTATGATTTTCAGATTTACATATTATAAATTGCATGGGCAATAAATACATTTAAATGCAACCCACTGTAATTGTAATCACTCCCTATTAGTGTACATCTCAGTCTTGTTAGATTAACTTAACACTTAAACTCCTGTTCACCAAATTAGTTTTTACATAATAGTTATCAAATCTTAGAAATCAGGTTTATTGCTGGTTTTCTTTTCTTAAATGATACTGCCTTTAAGATAAAATTATACTTTTCCCAGGAATGGAAATATAGTTTCTTTTCTTCCAAGGTGACTTAGAGCATGAAACCACAGATTTTAGACTTGCAAAGACTTATGAGTACTATTTATAGACACCACTGCCTAGAACTACTTCTCCTTACTTTGGCCCATAAAGTAAGTCTGTTTTTGTAGGTTCTTTTTTTTTTAATTTTTGTTTTTAATCTAACAAAAGAGATTACCATCATTTTTCAAAAATCTATGGAGTTCTTTAGTTTATTTAATCAGCTGTAAATTGAAGTGATGATGGATGTTGTAAATGAAATCCTGAATACCCTACAATCTTTTGTATTGTATAAAAAGTGATAACTCTGGGCTTTATGCTGAGATTGGCCTGAGGCTAGAATGTCACCAAGAGTATATCAGAGGACTTATAGTCAATTCCTATGAGTAAATTTATTCAGAAATCTTTAATGTCCATGATGATTTCTGGCATTTGGCCTTCAACAAATGACAAGAGATTCTTTGTTTTTCTCCACCAATATTACCCAACAATCTGCCTTCCATCCACAACCCACATTCTCCCCAAATACATAGATAGCTGCCCTCTCTCATCAATGTTTGCTCTATTTCCTTAAAACGTTCCTTTTCACTTCTATCTAAGTAAATGTAATCCGATAAGGATACTTTCCTATAGGAACAGTGTCTGGGTAGGAGTAAATGCTTTAGATTATTCATCATTATTCTATACTATTTTAATCCCTAACTGTGATAAGTAATCTCCATCTTTTGATCTCTTTGACTCATTTATAAATTTTTATTTTTTATGGCATAGTCTATTACTCTTTTAAATCCAATTTAAAAGTACCATACTCCCAGATAATAGCAAAACAAGAGCCAGTAAATTTCCCTTTCTGCCATTACAGTGGGAAAAAAAGCCCAGAAAAAAAGTACTCTGTGCATTTAACAGACTTTAAATTGTTGAAAAATATAAAGAATATAAACAGTGAGGATTCTCCAACTCGAAGTCTGAGGATGTTCAGTTAGCAATAGCAGAGCTCCCAGACAAATTGTTGTCTGTTTAGCCACTACCCATTTGTCTATGACATTGAGGCTTTAGGGAACTGGGTAAAAAAAAAAAAAAAGCCGGGATATTGGTATATTTGCTGCTTATTACCTTCTTTAATAATATCCAACGAGAAAAAGCCAAGCTTTTATTCAAGCTACTCATGTAAAAAGAGAAAGAAAATATGGCTTTGTTGATAAGCACTGTCTGCTTAGAGTCAGCAATCCAAATGGTTGAGAATCCAATAATTATGTATTTTGTGCAGTTGGAAAAGTCTCCAAATTATCTGTCTTCAAAATAACATTATCACATGGAAGGATAGGAAATTGGAGATGCAATGGGAATAAAATATTAGGAACTAGCTAAAGACAGAGAATAGAGTAAAACCAGATGCTGTAGGCTGTCTAAACACTTTTCTTCATGTACAACCAAAAGTAATATTTATATCCCTGGAGTACAGTATGGGATTATAATCATATTAACTGGGTCTCATGACTATAGCCTAACATTTCTGAGGTAAATGCAAACGGAAGTTGTTTAACTGGGGGCTGCTCAGAAGTACCTCCAAAGCAGAAAGCCTTAAGGCAAGGTCTAGATTTAGAGACTATAACTAAACTATATCTTTAGGTTTATTTACTGGATCTTAGAGTCAAGAAATTCAAGTTGTTCCATACCCAAGTTTTAAGGTTTATTTCCAGATAAATTCTAGCAAGCAAAGACCTGCATTCATTAAAATAACATAACAACAATTAAAGCAATGAAAATGAATACAATTTCCAGGACTTTACAAACATTCCAGATAAAAATGATGGGCTCGAGTAGTGTAACCCAAAAAAATCTTCTCTTTGGCCATTGAAGAACAAGAGATAAGGGAGATAGCCTTTAAAAACAGAATGTAAGTCAGGCAAAGTGGCTAAATAACTCAACTAATGGAAATTGGCTGAATTACACTTGACCAAGAAAAGTGCATGTTGCCCAGAGATCCTAGACCCAACACTAGACACAGGAAGCAAGTTCTCTCTATGAACAGCAGATCTTATTTCTATGGGATAAACACACACTATGTTAGAGAAAAGAGTATTTATGTTATATACATAGATGGAAACCCTACTTTTAGGCAGTTTTTTTTTTTCATTATTGCTATTCTTAAATTACCTCACAACCCTTTGTCCCTTTGAGTACAAATTCTCCTTCAGGAAACTAAGAAGCACCTGGCAAATTTAAGAACTGAGCAAAGATTGATGCTTAGATGATAAGAGGAAGAGTTTAAGGTCCAAATTCAACCAAACTAGTGGAGCAAAGTAAAAATCTTGGGCTTAATATACTTGAAAAGTCAGCAGCATCAGTCACAGTTTAGGAATACCCAGACCAAAGGATACAATTTAAGGCTGAGAGAAAAACTGAAATAGATCCACCCAAATAAAGCCTACTCCTGATACCAATACTTGGAAACAGTCTACAGGATTCTCTAGTAATTTATCACTTGTTGGAACAAAGATCAACAATCTTTAGAGAAACACAATGGAATCCATACTCCCTGGTATTCAATAAGAAACTCCTAAGCATGTGAAGAGGAAAAAAAAAATGGCTTTATATCAAAGGAAAAAAATCAATAGACACAGTCACATAGATGACCTAGGCTTTAAATTCAGCACAACACACTTTAACCTATGAATATGAAAAATAATATAAAGAAGAATGTAAACATGATGGACATGGAAGAGTCAAGAGAGAAGTTTCAGTTTTAAAATTGAAAAATGTAATACATGAAATCTTTGGACTGACTTAGCAATAATATTAACATTGCAAAAGAAAAGATAAGTAAATCTGAAAACAAGTCAACAGCAATTTACAGTGAATCATGTAGAAAATAATGATTGAGAAAAAACAGTGTCAGTGACCTGTGAGACAATATCAAGAGACCTAAAATAATTGTAACTGGGTTTCTGGGGGAAAAAGGGAGAGAAGAAGGGGCAAAAAATACAATATTTAATATTTGAAATTTCTCCATTCTGACAAAAAACAAAACTCCACAAAACTCCACAAGTGCTTCTTGACCCCTGAACAGGATACAAACAAACCACACGTAGGCACTTTTCTTCAGAAACAAAATCAAGTAAGAAATGAATAGAATACATATCCAAATACTGAGAGAAAAACAAAACAAAAATGCAAACCTAGAATTCTATATCCAGCAAAACCAAAATCCTCACAAAATAATGGTGATCTAACTGCAGTTTCATATTTTGGTCACCAGCAGATATATCTGACAAGACGTGCTAACAGAAGATCTTCAATGGGGGAAATTATGTTCAATGGAAATGTGAATCTGCAGGAAAGAATGAAGAACACTGGAAATGTAAGTAAATATAGAAGACTACATTTTCTCCTCAAATTTTTTAAATATTCCTTGAAAGTGGTAAATGTAGGTATGCTACTGTTAGGTTCTTACATTATACAAAGCATTATGATGTTAAGTCAAGATAGACTGAGAAATTTAGGTACATAGTTTAATCTCTTGGGTAAGTACTAAATAAAGGAGATAATTACAGTTAAAAATACCAATACAGAAGACATAATATAATGCTAATAAATACTTAATCAAAAAGAAGTTAAAAAATAAGGAACAGAAACAAAATACAAAAGGGAAAAAGAGAAAAACAAAACAAGAGGGGAGACTTAAACTCAGTGACATAAACAATTTAAATAAATGTAAAAGGACTAAACCATCAGTTAAAAGACAAAGCTATCAGGCTGCGCTACAAAGCAAGAACCAAATATATATGGTGTTTAGAAGGCATGCACTTTCATTACATGAAGACCTGAAAACATTAAAAAAAGTAGGTTGGTTATATTAATGTCAAATGAAGAAGGCTTCAAAAAAAGGAGTATTTCCATAGTTAAAGAGGGTGCATTTTGTAATTGTAAAATGTATTTCATCAAAACAATGTAAAGAATTTTAAATATTTTGTACCTAATTAAAATTTTGTGATGCAAAAAAATACAGATCTAAAGGAATTGACAATTCTATAGCTGGAGATTTTAGCATGCATCTCCTAGAAATAGGCAAAAATGTAGACAAAACACCATCAAAAAGAAAGAAAAATGGAAAAACACTCCTAATCAAACTAGAACTGTATACCAATAACAAACAGTACAACACACATTCTTTTCAAGTGAATATAGAGCATATGATGGACTATGAAACAAATTGAAAGAAATTTTAAAGCATTGAATCATAGAGTATTTTCTTTCACTACAATTAAATAAAATTAAAAAAAAAAGCAGTCTAGAAAAAAAGACTACATATTTTGAAATTAAGCAACACACTAACATGTAACTCAGCATTGCGATCTACCACATTAACTGAAAACAATAGAAAATAACATGATCATCTCAATAGAGGCAGAAAAATCATTTCACAAAAGCCAATGCCTTTCGTGATTAAAATACACTTCAAAACAATAACTTTTCAGTTACTGAGTTATATGAGTTCCCTTTTAATCTTGGTTATTAACCCTTTGTCAGATATATGGTTTGCAAACATTTTCTCCTATTCCACTGTTGCCTTTTCGTTTTGTTGATTGGTTCTTTTTCTGTAAGGAAGCTTTTTAATTTGATATAGTCACACTTGATTATTTCTTTTGTTACTTGGCCTTTTGGTGTCCTTGCAAAAAAATCATTGCCAACGATGAATGTCAAGGAGCTCTTTCCCTATGTTTTTTTTTCTCTAAGAGTTTTATGGTTTCAGGTCTTATGGTTAGGTCTTTAAACCATTTTGAATTAATTTTTGTGAGTGCTGTAAGATAGAGGTCCAATTTCATCCTTTTGCATGTGATTATCCAGTTTTCCCAGAAACATCTATTAAGGAGACTGTCCTTTCCTCATTGAGTATTTTTGGCTTCCTTGTCAAACATTAGTTGACTGTATATGATAGGGTTCACTTCTGGGCTCTCAATTTTGTTCATTAGTCTAAGTGTCTATTTTTATGCCAGTACCGTACTATTTTACTACTTTAGTTTTGTAGTATAGTTTGAAATCAGAAAGTGTGATGACTCTAGCTTTATTCTTCTTTCTCAGAATTGCTTTGGCTATTCAGGATATTTTGTGGTTCCATACGAATTTTATGGCTGTTTTTCTATTTCTGTAAAAAAAGCAAAGCCATTGGAATCTTGATAGAGATTATATTAAGTCTATAGATGGCTTTGGCTAATATGGATATTTGGACAAAATGAATTATTTTAATCCATAAATACAAGATACTTTTCCATTTATTTGTGTCTTCTTCAATTT
This sequence comes from Cryptoprocta ferox, assembly GCA_028646485.1. Lineage (NCBI taxonomy): Eukaryota > Metazoa > Chordata > Mammalia > Carnivora > Eupleridae > Cryptoprocta > Cryptoprocta ferox. The sequence goes on from CM053568.1 coordinate 28,481,420, forward strand.
TTTCATCAACGTTGCATAGTTTTCAGGGTACATATCTTTCAACTCTGTAGTTACATTTATTGCTGTTTCTTTGTATTATTTTTGATGCTGTTGCAAATGGGATTGTTTTTCTTAATTTCATTTTCAGATATTTCATGGTTAGTGTACAGGAATGCATCTAATTTCTGAATGTTGATTTTATATTCTGGAAATCTACTGCATCTTTTTATTAGTTCTAATAGTTTTTTGGTGGTCCTTAGGATTTTCTGTACATAAAATTGTATCTTTCTATTCAACCTTTTGTAAACCTAAAGCTGATCTAAAACTAAAGTCTCCTTGTTAAAAATATCATTTAAAATAGCAGAAAAATTAAAATACTTTAGAATAAATGTAATAGAATTGACAAGTAGAATCTAAAATTTATTTAGAAATTCAAAGGATCTGAAATGGTAATGACCATCTTGAAAAAGAGGAACAATGTTGGAGCACTTAAAAGTTCATGATTTCAAAACTTAACTATAAAACTTACTAGAAGGCAATCATAGTGTAAACGAATATATTGTGAAGCACAATAAAAATTTATATAGTTGTTGCCCATATGGTCAATATGTTTTGTTCAGAACACCAACACAGTTCAATGGAAATAGTAAAGTACTCTGAACCAAGCAAGCTGGTGTAACTAGTCCAAATGGAAAAACAAACTCCACTTTCCTCTCATACTGTGCACAAAAATTAATTTGGTTAGAAACATAAGCCTTAATGTGAAAGCTAAATTTTCTAAAGGAAAATACAAAACATCTTCATGATTTGGAAATAGGTAAATATTTCTTAGACAAACTGAAGCATTAACCATAAAACTTTTAAATTATTGTTTTATTTCATGAAAATTTAAAGTGTAGACATTATTAGAATAGACATCATTAAGAAAATAAAAATACAGTTTATTTACTGTAAGAAAAGATTTATGATACATATAACTGGCAATGGACTTTTTGCCAGGAAATCTATGATATTAAAAATATGTAGCCTATGACCCAATTTTACCAAAATTTTTATTTTTTTTTACCAAGAGAAATGAAAGCATATACTCACAAAAAGATGTCTACAGTAGTGTTAATATCAGCCTTATTTATAATCACCAAAAGCTAGAAACAATGATGGAAATGCCCTTAATGAGGTAGTGGCATATTTTTATAATGGAATAAATAGGATAAAAGTACTGATACACACAGTAGTATGGATGAACCTCAAAAGAAAAAATATGCCGAATGAGAGAATTCAGACACAAAATTCAGGCATGATGTGTGAGACCATTTATTAAAAGTTAAATATCAGGCAAAATGAATCTTTGGTGATAAAAATCAGAAAGGTAATTGGTTCTGCTACAGAGGGAGTGGTTTTAATTGGGCATGAAGAAACTTTGTTATGTGATGGAAATATTCTACATCTTAGTTGTGATTTTACTTACATGGCTGTGTTAATTTTTCAAAGCTCAGAGAATTCTGCCTTTTCCTGTAGGCAAATTATACTTCTACAAAAATTATTATGAAAAAGAATTCCAGAATAAAGTCTTTAACAATAATTACATTCATTGTATATTAATTTCTTGGTCCATGACTCCTAATATCTATTTGGAATTTTATTTTATTCATTTTGTGTTACTTGTTTGTATTTTTGTTTGCTTGTTTTTAAAGATTATTTATTTATTTATTTTGAGAGAGAGAGAGAGAGAGAGAGAACATCAACAGGGGAGTGGCAGAGAAAGAGGGAGGGAAAGAATCTCAAGCAGGCTCTGCACTCTCAGCCTGGAGCCCAATAGGAGACTCAATCCCACAAACTGTGAGATCATGTCCTGAGCTGAAATCAAGAGTAAGAAACTTAACTGACTGAGCCACCCAGGCACCCTATTGGTTTTAATTCCAGTGTAGTTAATTAACATACAGTGTTATATTAGTTTCAGATGTACAATATAGGGATTCAAATATTAGTGTTCATCAAGATAAGTATACTCTTAATCCCCTTAACTTCTTTCACCTACCCCCCTCTCTATCCATCTCCCTTCTGGTAACCATCTGTTTGTTCTCTATAGTTAAGAGTCTGTTTTATGGCTTCTTTCTCTTGTTTTTAATCTTTGTTTTGTTTATTATTCCACCTATGAGTGAAATTATATAGTATTTGTCTTTCTCTGACTCACTTACTTACTTACCATAATATTCTAGACGCATTCATATTATTGCAAATGGCAGAATTTCATTCTTTTTTATGGCTAAATAATATTCCAATGGAATGCTATTCTATTGTGTGTGTCTATATATATATATATATATATGTATATATATATATATATCACATATTCTTTACCCATTCATCTGTTGATGCACACATGGGCTGCTTCCATAGTTTGCCTATTGCAAATAATGCTGCAGTAAACATAGGTTGTGTGTATCCCTTTGATTTAGTATTTTTGTATTCTTTGGTTTAATAAGCAGTAATATCATTACTGGATCATAGAGCAGTTCTATTTTAATTTTTTGAGAAACCTCCATACTGTTTCCACAATAGCCGTGCCACTTTGCATTCCCACCTACAGTGCACCAGGGTTCCTTGTTCTTTACATCCTTGCCAATGGTTATTGTTTCTTGTGGTTTTGATTTTAGCCATTCTGACTGGTAAGATATATCATTTTAGTTTTGATTTGCATTTCCCTGATGATGAGTGATGTTGAGCATCTTTCCATGCATCTGTTGGCCATCTCTATGTCTTCTTCAGAAAAATGATGTCTTCTGCCCATTTTAACTGAATTATTTGATTTTTGTTTGTGTTTAGCTGTATAAATTCTTTATATATTTTGGATGCTAACCCTTTATCAGATATGTCATTTGCAAATATCTTCTCCCATTCTGTAGGTTGTCTTTGAGCTTTATTGATGGTTTCCTTTGCTTTGCAGAACCTTTTTGTTTTGATCTAGTCCCAATAGTTTATTTTTGCTTTTGTTTCCCTTGCCTCAGGAGTCATATCTAGAAAAACTGCTATGGCTGATATTATTTCCTGTGTTCTCTTCTAGGGGTTACAGCTCTCACATTTTTGTCCTTAATCCATTTTGAGTTTATTTTTGTGTATGGTGTAAGAAAGTGGTCCAGTTTCATTCTTTTGCATTTTGCTGTCCAGTTTCCCAACACCATTTGTTGGAGAGACTGTCTTTTTCCCACTGTGTATCTGTTCCTCCTTTGTCAAAGATTAATTGACCATTCAATTGAGAGTTTATTTCTGGGCTTTCTATGTGTCTTTTGTTAAATTCATTATATATTTAGAACCAGAAGCAAATATCAATTCTGTGCAAAAAAAAATTTGAAGTTTAGCATTGCAGTGTATCAGTATGAAGCTATATATATCCTATATAATTTATTTGTTCATTAGTGAACTTTTTCACAACTGAATAATATAATTTATAATATTTGTAATGTTTAGCCTGCATCATATTTACTCTGAAGCTACATATACACTGTATAATTTATTTTTTCGTTAATAAATATTTCTTAGCACTGTGTAATGTAATTGTTGGTATAGTAGGTAAAAAGCCAGGATCTATGCCATCACAGGAATCACAGTCTATCCAAGTACAGATTATGATCTGAAATTGCAGTTAACACATAAAATTAGTCATCACAATCATAAGATCTGGAAGTGTTCATCAAATCTAGCAATACGGATGGATATTGTTGGAGTTCCTATAAGAACACTGTCTGTGGAATATTAGAAACCAAAGTCAGTTTAAGGGGGACAGGGATGTGAAGCAAACACAGACTACTGACTTGTTTCTTGGCTCTAGAGGTGAGAATAGTGATAAGAAGGCCTTTGGAAAGAGATCTGGAGTCAATAAAGTGAATTTGTTTTTAAATTAAGATGAGGGTTAAGCATATTAAAAGATTAAGAGGAAAGAACTGTTGGTCAGGTAGAAATAAAAATACAGGGACTAAGATAATTTTTAAAGAGATAAAGGTATCTAAGAGGGTAGAAAGGTATGGGATCATAACTACATTATAAAAAGGTGGATGCCTCATCCATTATCATTTGAGGGAAGAAAGGATGTTGAATTTATTTTTATGGGAGAGAGTAAAGTACTCTTCTTATGCTTCTATATTCTGAATGGAACTGGAAGAGACATGATCTTCTGATGATCCTGAAGAAGAGAATGAGTTTTTGAGGGCCAACTTATGAGGATATTGATAAGATATGAAACTTCTGTTGTGAACAACTAAGAACGTGTTGACTGAACAAAAGAATTCAGAATAGTCATAGGGGCATGGTAAGACAACAGAATTTATAATAATATCAATCTTTGTGGTGGTGTGAGTTTTCATTAGCATGGCTCAATTTCCATCAAGTAGTGATAGAGATGGGTAGTTGAACTGGCTCAACGTTTGTGTTTCAGCAAGCAGAACTAGGAGAAGAACAACAGGATAAGTCATGTTAGTATAATGGCAAGAGAATGATTAAAATGATACCAAGAAGACAAAGTCAGGAGGTGGATAAAAGATAAAATACAACCAAAAAGATAAATACAACCCATGAAAAGGAACAAAGAAAGAGTCTGTTTTATTTTCTGGTGAATAGATCCAAAACTGTGTGCACTGCCCTCCCCCCCCCCCCCAAGTCTTTATATGTCAGCAAATTAACACAATAAAATCAGAAAATGAACAGATGGTCCCTGGAGCCACCCATTCTTTTTCCAATGCAGATGATGGTTTTCCAAAGGACAAAAATTAAGTCGCAAATAGTGGTAATGTTTGATCTTTTTAGTTTTAGCAAGCATTTTATCTGGTTGTTATCCACAGTGGCATCGATCACATCATCACAGTAAGTCATGAATTTTGTGACTAATTTTTCTGCTTTTTGGGGATACCTAATTTTAGGAGAAATCAAAGATTTTTAAAATTCCCAAATATTTGGCAGAACTGATTTACAGGAAACTTCTTTTAGAATAAAAAAGTCTCAATTTTCCAAAAGTGATATTATGAAAGATGTCTGTTTATTACAGGCACTAAACTATAAGCAGTCTCCTGAAAAAAGCAATGCCAAGAGATACAAGTAGAGTGGGATGAACAGGTGAATGAAAAGTTAAGTGAAAGAAGAAAACATACCTTTCTTTTTAACACTTAAGTACCTTTCTTCAGTGTTCTTACCTTGACTGGCATAAGGTAATAAGCACAAAGAGATAGCTCATCACTTCTTTTCTATTCCAATTTAATTCAGTTTAATTCCTCTCTGCTTCTTTAATCTGGGTTACACAATACACACCATGATGTACGTTTAGTTCTGTTAATCAACCAAGCCGACTTTGAGCACCTCTCTTGTCATTCTGAATAATTCAGACCCTCAAAGTGATTTTTCTTCCATTATTATTCTGACTGGAAGAGATAGAAGAATGCGTTTTTTTTCCCATGAGTAGACAATAGCTTATTTGCAAAGTGACATGAGAGACCAAACCAGGGAGCATTTTTATAGAGTGCCTGCATGCATAGCAACGCATGCTTCAGAAATAATTGAGATGTGTGTATTTAACTTACAGCTTAAAAAATGAGAAATGGAGATGTGATGTTGAATAGAAATATATCATAAACCACTTAAAATATTATAATTAATCTCATTTTTCTGTAACACCTCTGGGGAGGCAGAGATATCACAAACACTCTAATTTTTTAAAAAAGGTAACATTATTAAGGAGGGCACCTGTCGTGATGAGCACCGGGTGATGTATGGAAGTATTAAATTGCAGTGTGGTACACCTGAAACTAATATAACACTGTGCGTTTATACTGCATTTTAAAATCATATTTTAAAAAGGTAACATTTATATTAGATACGTTTATGTTATCTCTAAATTATATAGACATATGATAAAAATTTTAAAGGCTTTATAAGGTGAGGAATGGAGAAAAATTTGAACTCAAGAAGTTCACAGACTGTACAATGTTTTGATATTTGTTTTTACTTATACTATACTCCAGTATACTGCAGTACATTCTTCTATATTCCATCTCTTGCCTCACAGGATCATGATAGCGTACATAAAGAATATACACTGCAAACTGATCCAAAAATACAAGCACAATAGGGGATTCATAGCAGTTAAAATATAAATAAGATAGAAGCACGTGCAAGCTCTAAGTTTTCTTTAGGCTTCCTAACAGCCAAATGAAAACATGATCAGTAAGTACATATAAGGAGAAATCAAGTATCAGTAAGATAAAACAAAAAAATATTAATAGAATAAAATTATAAATGAAAAGTCATATGTGATGGGGCACCTGGGTGGCTCAGTTGGTTAGGCATCTGACTCTTGATTTCAGCTCAGGTCATGATCTCACGCTTTGTGAGAGCAAGGGAGCCTGGTTGTGATTCTCTCTCTTCCTCTCTCTCTGTCCCTCGCTCTTTCTCTCAAAATAAATAAATAAATTTAAATTTAAAAAAAGAGACAGTTCGCGTGGGAAGTTTCATAGTTGGAATGATACAGTGAACAATGTCCGTATAATATTTCTACAGCAAACGTAGTAACACCACTTACCTATTCATTTTTAAAAGCAACCTCAGATTGAACTCCTGTTGATAATATTAAAATACAGATTACTGAAGAAAGTTATATAGAAAGTCAATGAAATATGGTCAAAGCATGTAGTCTTCAAATGGCCTGCAACACCCCAATGAAAGAAAGCAATACTTATGTGTGTATGTATGTGTTTGTGTGTATATGTATTCATTTAATATATCCAATTTAGCTTTTACTTTGCAATTATATATCATTTATATATTTTGTATAAAAAATTATTATCAAAGAGCTCATGCCCTGAACATACTTTCTCCTGTCCCAGATCCATGGCTTTGCTTATGCTGTTACCTTTAGCAAGTTACTCACCCCTCACAGCTGAAGCCATTCTTCAGAAATTAGGACGCTCACTTCCTCTTTGATCTTCCTCAGGAATCAGTATCTCGTTTCTCTGTCCTCTTTTAAGGCATGATTCACACGGTATAGAAATGATTTCCATTTTGGTCTCTTATCAGGATATGAGTTTTTCAAGGCATCCAATTTTTCTTATAATACTTAAGACTAGGATTTAATAAATACTTTCTAAATGAATGAAATAGGAAAACAAATTATTTTTTGATAAGATTAGAAAGTGTTTATTGATCTGGACCTCAATGCTTTAGTGTGTTTTGGTAATCCCCTCAAACTATATGAAAATATTTTTGGCTCAGTTTGTCTGGAAAGTTGATCTGTAGTTTTGATGAATCTCAAAGGAATCAATGACCCTGCCACTTATAGGATAGGAAATACTGGAGTAAAAAGACAAACCTTCTGAGAATGTTACGTTTTTAGTCTTTTAAATGATGAGGTTGTTTTACAGATTTTATAGCCCCTCAAATACAAAGAATTTCTTTTGGGCATCAAAAATATTAAATATATCTATTCTCATTCTTACTTGCATTTATTGGGGGAAGGGGATAATTCTTTCCTGTGTTTTCTAGGGATTAACAATGTAGATCATATCACAGTCAAACATATTCTAGCTGACCTTTGTTTATTAGTTGCAGAAGGCATAACTATTGACTAAGGTAAGAGACCCAACTGATAGTACTGTTAGACCAATTATCCATTAATGGAAGATGCAGAAGATAATTTATTCTAGAAATCACTGTACTATGCTTAAATGACTTAATACTTGACAAGTGATATAACTGACATAGGAGATAACTGATAAAGGAGATAACTGGCAAACTATATAATTTAAACATATTTTTTCTAGATTTTTAAACTAGATGTACAACTATTTCTAATTCCAGTTCCCAGTTGAAAAGTATTTTTTAAAGCTTATTCATTTATTACTTGAGAGAGAGAGAGAGAAAGAGAGAGTGCGAGAGCACGCAGGGGAGGGTCACAGAGAGAGGGGAGAGAGAGAGAATCCCAAGCGGGCTCACACTGTGAGCACAGAGCACAGACAAGAGACTCAATCTCATGAACCCTGAGATCATGACCTGAACAGAAATCAAGAATCGGACACCTAACTGACTGAGCCACCCAAGTCCCCCTAAAAAGCTTTTTTTGTGTGTGTGAATTCATAGCCTGTAACACATGTATTTAGGGTAATTAAAACCCATTAAGTGAATTTGAAATATAGAATGTTTTGTGCTTATACAATAGCTTGAGGTAGCTTAAAACTCAAGGTGTTATTCTAAAAATATAACTAATCATAATCATAATCGACTTGATCTTATAAATCGCTATTCTAAGATACAGATATGCAAACATAAAGATTCACACATTCTCAAATGATCCACATATGTCATCATTATACAAGTGCTTATGAGCAGTGGGATAGCATGAGCATGAACTTAGGATGAGGTAGAACCTCTGATCCAATTCCATTACCTCCACTTACTTATATGATTGCCCTTCTTCCGTAAAATAGACATTACACATTGCTTTCAAAAATCAACGAAATAATATAGAGTTCCTGATCCAAAAGAGAATCTCTTTAAAGTTATTTCCTCCCCCCTTTCCCTTCCCTTGTGATGCTGTTTTGTACCTATGAAATGTGTTATAATGAATATGCTGACATCACATTTTATTATTTTGTATTTTTGTGAAAAAATAAATTGTGATCTTTTTCCTCAGGTTTATTGAGAAATAATTGACATATATCACTATATAAGTTTAAGGTGTACACCATGATGTTTAACACACAAGTTGTTAAATGATTACTACAGTAGGTTCAGCTAACATCCATTTTCTCATATAGATATAATAAAAAGAAGAAAAGAAAAAAGTAAAAAAATTTTTTGATTTATTCAAATCAGTGTTTTTCAAAAATTTATGCCTAGGAGACACTTCAAAATATCAAAAATTTTGGCAGCAGGAAGAATATTTATAAGTAAAGAGTGGCTCAGTCATTTGAGCGTCTGATTTCACCTCAGGTCAGTTTGATCTCACGGTTTGTGAATTTGAGCCCCACATCAGGCTCTGTGCTGACAGCTCAGAGCCTGGAGTCTGCTTCAGATTCTGTGTCTCCCTCTCTCTCTGCACCTACCCCGCTTGCACTCTGTCTCATTTTGTTTCTCAAAAATAAATAAATGTAAATTTTTTTAAAAAATTGAAAAAAAATGGTAGGATCTCATTCTTTTTTATAGCTGAGTAATATTCCATTATCTCTATATAGGGATAAATATATAGTTGTAATTCTTCATAAATGATTCACTCTAAAGTCTCTGTTTTAAACCACACTTCTTTCTCTGTAAGCACTGATTTTCAACTGTCTTCTTGACGTCTGCATCTAGGTTCTTCAAACTCAAAATTCACGAAACAGAGTTCTTCATACTCTTCAGTAAGCCTAGACTTTACTTTTTGTTCATGTTAACAGTGAACAGCATCACAATATTCCTAGTTATCCCCTATTCAAAGAATTTCCTTATTCTTTACATAAAATCTCACACCAGATTTTCTTTCAGAGATGAAGTATTTTTTTTGATATGAAATCACTCTTAAGTTCATTCCTTCTCTTATTACATTTCCAACGTTCTAATTCAAATCTTCACCATATTTCACCTTAAGTTTTGTAATAATCTTCCAAAATGAGTTTCTATTGTCTATTGTTTTTTGTCCTGTACGTCGATCATCCTACTGCTTTTTTTTAGAGTTTATTTATTTATGTATTCATTTATTTGAGAGAGAGAGAGAGAGAGAGAACACATGCATGCATGTGAGTGAGGGAGGGACAGAGAGAGAGGAGAGAGAGTGAATCCCAAGCAGGTCCCATGCTGTCAGCACAGAGCCTGATGGTCTCAATCCCATCACAGTTTCACGAACTGTGAAATCATGATCTGAACTGAAACCAAGAGTCAGACACTTAACCAACTGAACCACCCAGGTGCCCCTCATTCTACTGTGGTTTAATTAAATCAATATAATTGCTTATATTGATTGTTTCTGTCTTGGAAGTCTCAATAAAAGACTAAATGATTGAGCCTTGCCATTGGATGTGAGCTTCCAGGGAGGGTTCAGTTCTGAGACAGGAGACTAAATGCGTGGTGAGGGAAAGTATTTACTTAATTTTCCAAAGACAGAGAATTAGTCCCCATCTCTCCAAAGAAGTTTTCCTTCACATAACCCTCAATCATCAGGGACTCTGAATAGAAGTAGTTTCTACATGTCTCTCACTGACTGTATCAGGCATCCTTCCCTCCTAGTCTTGACAATTCCACTATCCCTGAAGGGTGGCAGAGTATATATACCCCCCTAAAATATGTCACTTCAGCATAGGATAATTTCAAGTTACAGGCATTTGAAAAGCAGCAGATGCAAGAAGCACACTCTAAATCTTTCCCTTTCTTCCTGAAAGCAAGAAATTTAACTCCCATAGAAAAGATGTCCTCCTTATACCAGAAGAAAGTAAACATTTTCATTGTCTTAGAAGGGGGGTGAAGCTGAGGGAATTCTGTACAAACAGACCTTTAGCCTCCTCATATATTTTAGTTACTTTCCCACAATTGCCTCTCTGTTCAACCTACTATAAAAGTATTTAGGTTTTCTATTTCTTTAGGTCTTCATTTCCTTATGACGGTTCTGTGTCTCGTAAAACTTATGTTAAATAAATGTGTATGCTTTTCTCCTGTTAATATGTCTTATGTCAATTTAATTCTCAGCTGAACAGGAGAACCCAAGAGAGTAGAGGTAAAGTTTTGCTTCTCCTACATACCCATGATCGAACCCCCCTTTTTATTCCTCTTCAATATCAGCTTCCTTCCCCATTAAGCAACAGTCAATACTTAAATTGCTCAAAAAAAAGGATTTTTTTTCTTTTTAGAGAGAAAGGGAGAGTGCGAGCAGAGGAGGGGCAGAGGAAGAGGGAAAGAGAGAATCTTAAGCAGGCTCCATGTCTAATATGGAGTCCTACACAGCGCTAGATCTCATAAGCATGACATCATGAACCTGAGCCAAAATCAAGAGTTGGACAATTAACTGACTGAGACACCCAGGTGCCCCCCAAAAATGGCTTTTAAAATGTTATTTTAAGATTGTTTAGAAAAATTCTGGGTTTTATCCATTTTCTTTCTGCTATGAACTATTTTCAGTAACCCTGAGGACAATGGTTTACTCTTAGAACTATGAAACTTTGGCGTCTCTTTGGTGATGATAGGGTACAGAGACGAGTGTAAGGAAAATAGCCCTGATTATAAAGGTGTTTCATTCTTTTATAATAAGTTTCTGGAAGGAAGAGGAAAACACTAAATATTTCCCAAGATCTCCAATTTGTAATTAAGGATTTAATTCTTGGGGCGCCTGGGCGACTTCGTCCGTTAAACATCCGAGTTCGGCGCAGGTCATGATCTCCCGGTTTTGTGAGTTCGAGCCCTGTCTCCAGCTCTGCGCTGACATCACAGAGCCTGCTTTAGATCCTCTGTCTCCCTCTCTCCACCCCTCCCCAGCTTGCAATCGCTTGCTCTCTCACGCTCTCTCTCTCACTCTCTCAAAAATAAACATTTAAAATTTTTTATTTTAATTCTTGTTATAGCTATTTCCTAATTTTTATTATTATTTTGTTTCTCATTAATCATATAGCCATACTACAGAGATAGAAAAAGTAGTTTAATCTGGGAAGTGCATAAAACAATCCCATGATTGATATCACCAGTGACATGGCCCGGCTTGAGTAAACTTAGAAAAACATCCACTGTGAAATAATGGAACACTCTATTTGTTTCATGAGACACATTATTGGTTCTATCAAGAAGGTGTTATTATACTGTCACTCACGGTGATGTCAGTAAACTATGAAATAATGAACTTCATAATCCAAGAAGCATTTTGGCAACTTATCTTTGGTATGAAATTTGATGCTTCTTTGTGTAAAATTGAGAGGAGGAAGGAAAGAGAAAGAAGATAACCAGCTTTGAACTGGCTTCAATGTTGTAAGCACTTCACATGTATCATCTTGTTGAATCCTTACAACTATCAAATTCTCATTCCGTTTTAAATCTAAAACAATTGATTTTTAGCAGTTAATAATTTACCTCATCTTGTAGACAGTAAGGGAAAAATTTTTGAATTCATACATACTAAATACTCTCCCCAGGGCTTTGAACTACACAATGATGGTTAATTGACAAAAAAGTCATTATGACACTAAGATATCCCTAGGTAAAATAATAATTCTCTAACTCAGTAAACTGATATGATGACTTACCACTGCTAGGCACTACTCTGGAGGGCTTAGAGAGTATACAAAATGGACAGCAAGGAACTCTGTCCTTCAGCTGTTAAAATATAATAAATGAAGTGAGTCTGCAAAGTAGTGCATATTATAATATATAGGCCTATTCCTATATGATTAGAAAATTATAGTTCAATAATTGTGATATTAGAGGTGAAAACTAAATGATCGGGGATAAACGGAGGAAGTGATTGATTCTAGAAAGGAAAAAGGGCTACTTTTAAATAGTCAAATAGAAGCCCAAAAGATGACTAAGATCTCTATATATGGAACTGGGAAAAATATTTTAAGCAGCAGAAAGTGTGTATGCAATGTGTAGAAGCGGCAATAACATGAAAAGTAAGGAGTTCATCATTGTTGTAATCATTATTTTCTGGGGAAAAAGATATAGAATTTAAAATAAGAAAATAAGTAATATTCAGATAAGAGCTTTGAATGTTAGGATAAACTGAATATTACTTTCTTACTATAAATCCATCAAAAACTCTTGAGCAAGGAATGGACATTTTTAAAAATGAACTTTGGGAAGTTTTCTGTAGTTGTGTTATCTTGAATTTACTTGAAGAGAGTTGGGGTATGACAGCAGAAAGACCAGATTTGTAAAAAGCCATTGCAATAATGAAAGAGAGATTAGGTCTTGAATTAAGGATATATCAGTGGAAACGGAAAGAAGAGAACACACATGAAAGACATTGAGGCAAGGAAATTAGTCATTTTCATTAATATTTCCCTTTACTGCAGACTTTACTTTAATAATCAGCTAGAAGATGCTTCAATATGGCTTCTCAATGATCCCCATCCATTTAAGATTTTAATCAGGCAGTTACTGTCTGGTAATAAAATGACATTTAATGTTATAATCATAGGCCTTTCAAAGAGCTCTCATCAATGATTGAGTTGGTGCTCAGTAATGAGTTGATCTGTATTTAACACACTGTGCTTAGTTTAATGAACTTAAATTTAATTTTTGCCAGAGCTGAGAGCTTTAAATCAAAGCTATGCCATTGTATCCTCACTAGAAAAGTTTTAAAGACTCTTCCATAAATGTACATTGCATAATTATTCTTAGGTGGGCACTTGGAGAATATTTCTGACTTTTTCTAAACTGGATAGTTTCCTTGTTTAACCACCATTTAAATCATCAGTTCTTCACCAAATAATTCACCAGACTTTACAGCCAGAGGAGATAAAACAGGTTGTCTCCAAATATCTAGGTTAATGAGGGATAACTCATGAAAGATTTTATAAATAGTTGGGGTTAAAGAATGTTTTCTCTAAAATCAGTGGAAAAGGAACTTACGTAACTCACTTAGTTAAGGGACATTTGGATTACACTTCTCTCTCTCTCTCTCTCTCTCTCTCTCTCTCTCATTTATTTCTAGATAGATATTTATCTGTACATTTGTTTGCAAGTTAATAATTTCAATACAATATTGCTTTTTACTCATGTAATCATTCCTGAAACATACCTTTTATGCAATTGATAACAAGTAGGGGAAAGAACTATTTAATTTGGCCATGGTCTCTTATTGTCCAAATGAACATGTAAGTTTTAGTTATAAGTTTAGTGCAAATACAATTTTAATGTAATATTCTTTTTTTTACATATATTCACTCTAGCAATACCACCCAAATATGTGTACCTTTATTATCTGTACAACTTTCCATTTTAAGCATTTCCTTATTATACTTAATTATACCTTCTTAGTATGTATAATAATGAAAAATGGCAATCTTACCATAAACATCTTTATGCACAGAGATTCATTTTGTTTTCCTTTAGTGTAATTTAAAATATTCTTTTAGAATCTTTTTATTGTACAACAAGTAGCAATGATATTTAACATAGCATTCTAATCTGTTTGGTAGCATGGGGGATTCAGGGCCAAATCTTTTTCTCACTTAGACATAGCACCAGATATACATTTTATAAATTGTTTTCTGAATAACTTTAGATAGACTAGTCTTTTCAAAGAAAAGAATGTCCACTCAGACCTGAAACAATTTTTAAGAGAATTGTTGTATCTCAATGTATGAGCTCATGTTAGCCAGTCTCTTGGGTTAAGTATTCTAGACCTCTAGAGACCATTGCTACTGACCCAGAGACTTAAATACAATCTATTTGTCCAAGAAAATGAAGCTTTTAATAAGGAACCTAAAATGAAAATGCGTTCTCATTTCTTTTGGCACTTTAGGGGAAACACTGTAGAACAGCTGAGAGATATAACTAAAAAAAAATGGCTTCTGTGAGAAAGCAGCCACTACTTTTCATGAAGATAATGTGACATTTTAAAAGCAGCACAATATATAGGCTACAGAAGGAGGGGTCCCAAAGGAAAAATTATTATCATCTCATAAATTAAATATTTCCTGAATGAAATTTAGTTCTCTTCCTACTAATAAAAGTAAGAACTGCTTTAAAGTATAGATCCAGGTCATAAATTATAACAATATTAAAGAGGACCTTTGTGGTCCACTGAACTAAGGATTATTTGGAGTTAAAGGAATTATAACCCTGTCAACAGAATTCGCAATGATGTGCAAGCTACTGAAATATTTTGCTTTATTTGATCGATATGGGCAGCTTTTCATGATCACTGAAACCTCAAAGAAGATGCTGGGCTCCGGGGAATGATTTTGCCTCTCTACCATTGTAAATCCACTGAATAATTGTCAATATTTTCCTTCACCTTATGCCTGAGAAATCCATCCACATTCCAGGTATCTACATAGACTTTTCAAGTTGGATTTCTATTTTCAAAGCTGTTAAACGTGAACTTTTAGCAGCCTTTAAGATTACAGCTTGTGTTACCTCCCACACTGCTGGCTGAGATTCAACAGCTCACATAAGCCTTGGTATCTTGGCATGTGTGTGAAAGCCATTCACTATTCACTTACAGAACTAAAACTTTTCTGGAAAACTTCTTCTAAGGTGGCTAATCAAGCTCTGATATATGTCAGTAATGAACATAAAACCCAGCGCTTCCCAAAATAAGTGGTAGATTTCTATCAGTACACATTTGGCATCATGTAGGACCTCTTTCACTTTTTTTTTCTTTTTTAATTATTTTTATTATTTTTTTAATTTATGGTTTATTGTCAAGTTGGTTTCCCTATAATACCCAGTGCTCTTCCCCACAAGTGTCCTCCACCATGACCATCACCCCCCTTCCCTTTTCCCCCTCCCCCTTCCGCCCTCAGTTTGTTTTCAGTGTTCAAGAGTCTCTCGTACTTTGTTTCCCTCTCTCTCCCTAACTCTTTTTCCTCCTTCCCCTCCCCATGGTCCTCTGTTAGGTTTCTCCTGTTAGACCTATGAGTGAAAACATAGGGTATCTGTCCTTTTCTGCCTGACTTATTTCGCTTAGCATGACACCCTCAAGGTCCGTCCACTTTGCTACGAATGGCCAGATTTCATTCTTTCTCATTGCCATGTAGTATTCCATTGTATAGATAAACCACATCTTCTTGATCCATTCATCAGTTGATGGACATTTAGGCTCTTTCCATGATTTGGCTATTGTTGAAAGTGCTGCTGTGAACCTTGGGGTACATGTGCCCCTGTGCATCAGCACTTCTGTATCCCTTGGGTAAATCCCCAGCAGTGCTATGGCTGGGTCATAGGGGAGTTCTATTGATTCCCACCAACAGTGTAGGAGGGTGCCCGTTTCTCCACATCCTCGCCAGCATCTATAGTCTCCTGATTTGTTCATTTTAGCCACTCTGACTGGCGTGAGGTGGTATCTCAGTGTGGTTTTGATTTGTATTTCCCTGATGATGAGTGATGCTGAACATCGTTTCATGTGTTTTTTGGCCATCTTGATGTCCTCTTTGGAGAAGTGTCTCTTCATGTCTTCAGCCCATTTCTTCACTGGATTATTTGTTTTTTGGGTGTGGAGTTTGGTGTGTTCCTTTTAGATTTTGTATACTAGTCCTTTATCCAATATGTCATTTGCAACTATCTTTTCCCATTCTGTTGGTTGCCTATTAGCTTTTTTTTTTTTATTGTTTCCTTTGCAGTGCATAAGCTTTTTATCTTGATGAGGTCCCAATAGTTTAAAATAGGCAGTAGATCAATCATTTGCACATGTGCCAGTCAGGATCAGCCTCCTACTACAAACTGAGTTAAGTAGGCTGTCATCCAAGTAAACATTATGATTCACTTTTGAAAAACTAGCGCTGGACCTTCTTACACTGCTAAGGATGAGGTTACTTGATACATCACTAATTTCTTACTCCCAGAATATCCTAATTGCATAGATATCACATTCAACCTACTATCAGAATTTATGCACTTAAGGAGAGACATCATCCATCTGAATTTTCAGATTGCTTTTTGGCAGAACATTTAACTGGAATGTTTAGCAGGTATTCCTGGTTCCCTTTTGTACCACCGTCCTCTCAAAAGTGAACCACCAGGATGCCTGGGTAGCTCTGTCAGTTCAATGTCTGACTCTTCATCTCAGCTCAGGTCCTGATCCCAGGGTTATAGGATGGAGCCCCACGTCAAACTCTGCACTGAACATGGAGCCTACTTGGGACTCTCTCCCTCAGCACCTCCCCAGGCCTCACACACTCTCTCTCGCTCTCTCTTTCAAATAAAAAATAATAATAATAATTTTTTTGAAAAGTAAGCCACCAGATTTTTATCAGTATGAAATATATTGAACAGAATAAAAGGATAACAAATTATATATACATGTACGTGGGTGTGCTGTGGGTGTGAGTGTGGGTATCAGTGTGGGGGTGATAGAAATATAAGGCCCTGAGGAGAACAGCATAGAATTTGCTACTAGTAAGAGGTGTGAGTGTGCTGAAACAAACAATAAGCCTGTTGCAAAAAAAAAAAAAAAGCATGTTTTTGTTTTTGTTTTTTTAAAGCAGGGAAGAGCACTGTCTTGTGAATATATAAGGGCAGTTAATAGTTCCACTCAACTTCAGTATGGTGCTAAAAGGCCACAGAGTGAATAGTTAAGTAAATGCAGATGCTTTTAAAGACAATGTGAAACACCAATAACTGTGGTTGTTATCGCCTGGCAATTATGCTGACTTGTTTAGTGTTGCTTTGAGTCTTTTTTTTAATCCTTTCAAGTGTAGGGGCTAATGTTTTAGTGTTCAAAGAGTGCTGCCAACACAAAAGAGTCAAGAATTCCTGCCACAGCAGGAATACACAACAAACACACATACAAACCCACAAACACACACAAATACGCCTGCACACATTAAACTTTGAGTCAGAAGATTTGTCTTCCAACTGTAAATAACCGGCTTTGTATCCTCAGACATGACGCTGTATCTCTTTAAGCTGGGGTATGAGGATCAGTACCCTAAGTATAATAATACATCCCAGATAGCAAGATCTTTGTGAAATGAAATAGATGAGATACTGCATGTAAAAGAGTTGTGTACACAATAAGGAAATTTAAAAAGAACAGATTTCCAACTATCTTAAAGTAGAACTCTGTGGGAATGGGACATAAAACAGTAATGGAAAAATAAAGAGAGATTTACAGACTATGGAGCTTGAATAGTAAAAGGCATGTATCAGGAGCCTATTCAGTGGTCATGTTCAAAGCCAACTGACACCAGTCTTGGAAACCAAGTAGATGGAATTACATGTGTCTCAGTTTTGTCAAAAGTTGACTAACAACTGCTCCATTCCACGAGCTGTTACAGAGATTGTGTCGACTTCAGGGAAAATGCTGTGCCTTGCCTAAAATATTATGACTCCATGTCCCCTCTGGAGAGGTACATGAAGTTGCATCAAAAGTCAGATGCCTGGCCACCCTCCCACTTAAAATAGAATTTCCTAAAACAGAATGAATTGGAATAACCAGACTGGGTACAACATGGATTACTTTGGAAGAATTTACGGGATAGATCAAATCCAACTAATTTTTATCAAAGCTTACTCCATTCCTAAGTGTGTCTATACAAAGACCCTGAGGTGAAAAGTTCTGCTGTTTGCTGTTTCAATTCAGCTTTTCTACTGGAAATGTTAACACTTTATAGAGAAAATAATTTTTAGAATTACATGAGAGTAGAAATATGTAACCCACAGAAAAAAAATAGTAATAAAAATAACTGAGAAAAAAGTTTTTATTTTTGTCTCCAATCCCTCACATTTTGTTATTCTTGACCACCCCCACTAGAGATGAAAAGGTTGATATTTAGAGTTGTGACATTTATATGAATGATGTCTTGTATAGTTCATTATTCTTCATCGCAGCCTAGTCTTTAGTACTCAAAAAATATTTTTAAGTTATTTCAGTAGAGTCCTTCAGGCTAAAAAAGAAGAACACTAGACAGTAATTCAAATCCACAGGAAGAATAAAGAGCACCAATAAAGGTAACTACGTGGATACACATTAAAGCATTATAAACGTATTTATTTATAAATCTTAACTGCATAAACAATGATCATAAAACTGTGCTCACGGGTTTATAAAATATAAAGATGTAATTTTTATGACAATTTTTATGACAATCTTACGACAAAGTAGAGAGACTGAAACTATGTTGGAGCAAAGTTTTTGTACTGAAAATAAGATTATATTAATCTGAACTAGGTTGTTTAAAGTTAAGATGTTAATTGGAGTCCCCAGGCAACCTCTATAAAAATAACTCAAAAATATGTAAAAGAAAAAACAAGAGAATTAAAATGGTACACAAAAAAGTATGTTTTTAACAAAAATATAGAATTGAGAACAGGAAATAAAAAACTCTATAAATATATGAAAAAAAGTGGCAAAATACATGGTGAATTCTACCTCATCAGTCATTAAGCATTCAAAAATTCCAGTCAAAAGGCAGATTGCAGAATGAATTTTTTAAAGTAATACCAGTATGCTCTATACTACAAGAAATACACATTAAATTCAATGACTAAAAGAGTTTGAAAGTAAAAGGATCAGAAAAGATAAACCATGCAAACAGTAAGCAAAAGAGAGCTGTGGTGGCTGTACTAATCCCAGACAAAAATTGTTACCGGAAGCCTTTCCCCAAGATATCCATTCAGTGAGGAGAAATCATTGCCAAGTTTGAAGTCAAGCTGGAGACATGATGGATATTTATGCAGCACTTCTCCTGTTTCTAGGCTCAGACTTGATCAGCACAGACTCTACCACACCACCCAACTCACTCCCAGTCAATGTCCAACCCTCTCTGTGTTCATAGCACACTGGAAACTTGTTCTTGGAAGTGTCCCCCATTCTGAGGTGGAGATTAGTGGGGAAGGTATGACCCATCAGTAGCCTAATACTTTATGTCTTGCTTTAAATTAAGTGTCATTGCAGTGGCTGAGTATTTCTTGTCACCATATTGAGATTCATTTCTCAGAGCTGTAAATAGCATGTGCTCCTGCCCTTCTTAGTTTTTTTTTTAAAGCTTTTCCCATTCTCCATTTTCTTTGGCCTCTGCTTGTGAGGGAGAGGAAGGATAGTAAATGATACTGTTTACCCTCCCCAGCCCCATGCTACACCAAATAACCAAGTCTACTTCACATATAGTCACACAACTATACCCTACACACTGAGCTCTCTGTGCCCTTTCCGGGGTTGGGAGAAGAAAGGAACTTTGTAAACCTTTAACAGGTATTTGACCAGGAAACACTCTTCTGTTGAGTCAATTGAATGAACATTAGTCTCTTTACCTGCTCTGTGCCCACACACCACAGAGCTGGGTGTATTGTGTTTCCTACTGTTCTAGAGTGTAGGAGGGTAGCAAAAGGGAAATCTGCTGGACCTCTGTAGAGTTCCTTAAAGTCTATACTGAGAGGAGGGAAACAGTGTGGGTCTCCGCAGCCTGTAACGGGATAGGAGAGTGCTCTTAGGGGCCACTGGCAACTATTCCTGACAAATGCATTATGTTTCTCCCCTATTATGAATGCAGACTCCAGCCGCTCCGAAATTGCACTTTCAAATTTTGTGAAATATGAAGTTCTTCGCGTCTTTAACCATTCTGAAGTGGTGTGGGAGATTTCAACAATACTAAGCCCCTATAATCCAGTATCTACTCTTTTTTCCTATACCCATACATGTGCTTATATGAGGTTACAGGTTGTGAGGGAGCAGGGGAAAATCTGGTTTATCCATGTCCTTTCTCACTAGGAAAACCTTCCAAATAGTTTAAAGTACTTTTTTTATATTTAATTAAAATAAATATATCCTGTATAAGGATTATGTAAGCAATTGGACCTCTACAAATAGATAGGTGTCATTACTACCTTCTCTCTCCTTACCTATCCCTTGTCACAGCTGAGAAGATAAAAGAGAGATGAGTCTTAGTAAGAGAGAGAGGTGGCCCCTCCCATTCTCTAACCCCAAAGCTATGGGATACCCTGGACATATACCATCAAATAATCCACAGACAGAAGACAGCATATGGGTATTCAAAGAAATAAATATGTTAGGGAACTATAAAAACCATAATAAAAGAGACCATCTTCTTCAGAGCATCAGGGTCATTAGAGAAATCTAAGTGTAAGCAGATTTTCTACAGATTTTCATGATTTGTAATCCACTTCTAAGTCATTTAGGTTGCAGTACCCATTTCCTTGCTGGCTGTCATCTGGAGCTACTCTGATGACAGACTCTGTCACATAAATGCCTCCATCTTCAAAGTGGCAATGGCATTTTGAGTCCTTTTCACAATTGCAGTCTTTCTGACTTCCTGTTCTGCTGCCAGTTGAAGCAAATTCTCTAGCTGTTGTTGTTGTTGTTGTTGTTTTCTATTTTGAAAAAGAGAGAGAGCAAGCATGGGAGGGGCAGAGAGAGGGGAAGAGAGAGAATCTTAAGCCAACTCCATGCTAAACATAGAGCCCAACGCAGGGCTCAATCTCCCAACCCTGAGATCATGACCTGAGCTGAAATCAAGAGTCAGACGCTAAAATGATTGAGCCACCCAGGTACCCTGAAAATTCTCTAGTTTTAAATGGCTATTGTGGTTAAATTGAGCCCACCCAGATAATTTCCCTTCTCACTGTCACAAAGACAATTGATTAGTAATCTAAATTGTATTGCAATCTGTTTTTCCATGTAATTTAATGCAATTATGAGTTTGGTATCTCATAATATTCAGTCTTGGGGATTATGGCAAAAAATCTTTTCATCTTTTTTCAGCAAAATTTCTATACATATTCACATCCATTAACCATATTAATATAGTCTACACCATCGTATTATTAAATGAAAACAACCAATTCATCCACCTTGTTATAACCATAAAAGCTTGATTAATCAGATAACAGCAAATACATTGATGAATGCTAAGATGTGAAAAGAACTTCAATGAACATCACTTCCATAAATATATGAATGATCCTGGACTCATTCATTTATACATTTTATTTGCTTTATTAGTGAGTTCAAAATTACTAGGGTATATCCATATTAATAAAACACTCATCAAATCAAAGCTTCTTATTGAGAGAAATAAATTCCCCAGTGACAAGTAACAAGAAAATGCAGAGTACTTTGTGTGTAAATACACTGTATAAGCATTTATTAATAAGCAAGGAGGGAGATCCAAGACGATAAGGTCATTTCTTCCCCCTAAAAAAGAACTATAGTGTTTAGCCAAGAATTAAGAATATTTGTTTTTATTTGCTTTGATTTTTTATTAATTTTTCTATTGCTTATACAGTGGTGTGTTTACTTGTACTTAATATAATGTCATTATATGAACCCCAGGTAACTTTAAGGTCTGTCAGGATTAACTGAATATCTTTAAGAATGACTCTCTCTCTTAGCTATTCAGAAACAAATACTGTTCAGCACATTGGCCAACTGCCCTCTCCTTTAAAACAAAACAAAACAAAACAAAAACAAAAAAACTGCAAAAACTTATCTGAAGAAGTTTGAACAAAAAGAAAAACAAAGGATATTATAATAACTATATGAAGTATTAGTAACCTGTCAATAGTTTGAGGACTTACTGCTAAATATGATCCGCATTAGACAGGTTGCAAAGGAATGACTGAAGATGGAGTAATTATCCACTCAAAAAGTAACATTTAATAATTACAAACTGAATGAAGCTCTCTGATTATATTAATAAAAATATAAATAGGGGAGAGGCATCTGGGGGGCTCAGTTGGTTAAGCATCCAACTCTTGATTTCGGCTCAGGTTATGATCTCACAGTTCTTGAGATCAAGGCCCGCATAGGTCTCTGTGCCGACAGCGCTGAGCCTGCTTGGGATTCTCTCTCTCCCTTTCTCTCTACTCCTCCCCCACTCACTCACTTTCTAAAAATAAATAAATGAACATTTTTAAAATCTGTAAGTAAGGGAGTTATGGGATGGAGAAGAATGGGTTATTAGTCTGTTGTTTTTAAATTGGTGTTTGCATATTAGTTATTTGCTACATAACAAATTAGCACAGATCTCTATGATTTGAAACAAAAAACACATTTTTATTATTCACACTATTAGGTTTCAGAGGTATTGCTATATTCTGTAGGAGTAAACCTGGATGCCAGATATTTTCCTCCTTGGAAGGTATGAAGGATGAATTTTTGACTTGCAGAATATCCCCCAGAACCTGACGCAGTGGGAAAGGTGGCCTGAAGAATCTAGTTTCAGTGATCTAAGCTTGAGGACCTTGGATCCTAGCAGAAGTTCATCAAAGATTTTGGAAAAGGGGAATAAAGTGGACAGATGACTGATAATTGAATCTGACGGTTTTCTAGGAACATATCTCATGGGTTCTGAAACCCTTGTTCCTGCTGGGACACCTCTGACTCCCAGAACCTGTGTTGTGATTGTTGGTGGTTGTGTATTGATGCACCTTTCCCTTTCTTCCTTACCTGGATAGGAAGAAGCTCTGTTGACTCAGGAATTCCCATCTAAAACCTGTCTGGGACTGGAGTTTATCCTGTATCTTTTTATACATGCTTGAAGTCTCCCTCTCAGGCCTTATTATGTTTCTAGGATCAGGCCTAAGAACTGCATGTTGCCCTGAGCTTCAGGATTACAAAAGTCCATAATATCAGCCCCAATTTCATCTGGATCCGGGCTTAGCACACAGCTGATACTGATTTGTCTATTTCCTGTGAGCTTTCCTGCCTCTTGCCTTTTTTCTGGGGACAGAGTCACTAAAAATAGCAAATCTTTGCTCCCATTTTCCTTTTGGAAGAAACCTGTATATTCTCTGGCAAGACTGGTGAGGTATTCCTATTTATCAGCCATTCAAACTACATTCCTTTTCTGGTTCTTCCTGTAGCCTGAAGCTTAGAGTTCCCCAGCTAGCACAGGCTGCATCTTCTGACTTCCCTATTGGTACCCAACACCTAAGAAGCTTCTGGGTCCCCAGTGGGTTCACTCTGGTGATGAGACTTAGAAAGCCAAGAAACCAAGCATTTGGAAGTGAGAGGCAATGCAGTGTATAAGCCTGAGGCTGGAGCTGGGCTGGAGCTCTATGTCTAAATGCAGATTTATGTTATCAGGAAGCTGCTCTTTAAAGCATGGTTGTCCTGGGCCTTGGGTGATCAGCATGCTCAGTGCTCAAGACTCTAGATCACACAGATGCCCACCTACTTCCTTGTAATTCCCAGGTCACCAAGTCTTCCAATTATTGTTAAGAAGAACTAGGGTGTTTGCCCTCAACTTTTTCCCAGAATGACTTGACCATAGTGGGAACACCTAGAATCATCCCTACCTACTCCTTCCTAATATACAAATGGGCTTACAGGGGATTGCCCCCTCTTCTCTGATGAGGCTGAAATGGGAAAGCTGAGTCTCTTGTCTGAGATGGTTGAGAGAGAAGAGGCCAGCCAGGAGGGTTTTTCTGCAGTGGACCTCAGTAGGATTGCAAATGACTGTACAGTGAAAGTGGAGGCTGGTGGTGGAGGTGTAGACACAGTGAGTAATGGTGGATGACGGTCAAAGGAATCACTGGAATTTATAGGATGGACCCTGAATGGTATGACACTTATGTCGTGAGTGAAAACTATTTTCTTTTTATTGGAAGCCATTTTCTGAACTCACTAAGTTGAAAAAAAAACTTGTGAGGTAAGGCGGGTGTGCAAGGTGGGGGCCTCCCGCCGTCAGATGGCAACCGATGTCTACCTCCCACTCAATTATTTTTGCTTGAGCACCGACCCCCAAGGCGCCTTGTTGACTGGTATCAGGAATGACTTTTCCCCTTATGCTAAAAATATGCTAATTGTACCTTGTGAAGGAACTTGTTATAGGAGTTTCTTCTTTTGTGATTATGGGAGCAAATATTACATTTCCTGAGAAACCTGTTTTACTTCCCCTCAAGAAAACAGGCTATTGACCCCTGCTCACAAAGAACTAACTTTTGCCTTTACTATGCTAAAAACATTGCCTTGTATTTGATGCTAAAGATACCTTCCCTCCCCATATGATAAGCATCTAAGTCACCTACATCAATCACTATTGATAAAGATTATGCCTGAGTCTTCTACCAAGCTACGTTCTGGGAAATTTTTACATACCAAGGAATTTGTCATCAGAAATCATTGTCTAAGGCAATTGCCACTTCTGTTTTGTACCCCATACATTTTGTCAATAAATAAAGCTGACTCTCCTGTCAGAGCAGAGATGCCTGACTGAAGAGCAGAGATGCCTGCCTGGTTATCAGAAAGAAACCGAGGCTCTCTCACTCCCTTTTGCTGACACCATCCATCCTTCAGGGAGCCCTGGACCTGCTGGAGCTAGACTCTGGCATCTTTTTCCTTTTTTGAAAAAAAAATGTATTCTTTAAGTATAGTTGACACACAGTGTTAAGTAGTTTCAGACGTAGAACATAGTAATTCAACAAGTTTGTATGTTATGCTCTGCTCACCAGAAGTGTAGCTACCATCTGTCACCATACAAGGCTGTTACAATATCATTAACTATATTCCTTATGCTGTGTCCTTTATTCCCATGACTTATTCATTCCATAACTGACTATTTTGAAATAACATTATTTCTGTTGTTTGTTATTTAAGACATACTTTATTAAAATCCAAATGTGATGTTTATATTTTCATTATTTTTCTTTAATGTGGCTATATCAATGCCATTGTTATTTTCTAATTAAAAGAAGTGATATTTATTCTCTAAAGCAAATATAAAAATATGGAAGAGTAAGGGCAAAATAAAAATAAACCAGCAGAACAATAGAAAACAGAAACCAATGTTACTTATTACTACCCCCAGGAAAATCTGCATATATAATGCTATCTAAAATTTTCAGATAGCATAGTAACTGATTTTTTTACACACCAGTTTAGAATATTAATAATGTTATCCTATAGCCTGGTTGTTAGTGGCTGAATAGAGTCTAATAGCAATGCCTTTGCTGTAGGCATGGGGACTGCTTTAAATCCAATACTATAAATATTTCTGCAGAGTGGATCTTTGCACATTATCTTTGTGCACATTTCATATTTTCTTAAGATACATTCTGTAAGTAGAATTTCTACATTAAAGGGCATATATATCAGCAAGGCATTTTATAAATGTTTCAAATAAACAACTCCAAAATCACACAGTCATGGAACTATTTATTAATTTTTTATTTTCTGGAATTCATGAAAACTCAGCTTATTGCCATGTTTTAAATTAAATATTCTCATATAAATGACAATATCTTAATTCATTGTTAAATGCATCTAATTTTATATTTATGTAATAATAATATTGAACAATTTATGTATTATCATGCAACTATTTCTCTTCTTGCCGATTGCCTTCTTATATATTTGATTTGATTTGATTTTTATTGGTGCTCTTATAGAATATTAGAACTAGAAGGAAACATAGATATCATTTACTCCATAATCTTTCACAGACTTATAGAAAGTTATTTCCCTTTAAGTCATTGTGTGATATTATATGTAACCTTTCAATTATAAATGAGAATCCATTACTAAATAAATCATTCATTAATTAAGTAACCTTCTTATGTCACCATTTTGAAAGACTGTTATGGATCAGATCCTGTGATGGCTTCTGAGGTTTCCATGAGGAATAAATATGGTCAAAGTCTTCAAGGACAGAAAGGTAGATAGAGGTATTGAAGCTACAAGTTCACATACTTACTATATAGAGAAGTAAGTGATGTGACAGGGGGATTGAAAATGTAGAAACCTGTAAAGCATGCCTTGGATCTTGAGGAGGAAAAAGACTACAGAGGAGGTATTTTTTTAGCTGAGTTGCAAAGTATATGTTTGGATTTGTAGAGAGTGAACAGAATACTTTTTTTTAACTAATTGGTATCAATATTTGAACATTCAAAAGTATATATTAAAAAAGGAACAGTATCTAAGAAGGAATAAGAATAGCCAGACCCAGGGATGAGTCTGAAGTATAATGATCATTTTCTCAGAGTATAGCGCTAATGTCAGGGTCTTCTATCTGGAATTTTATATGAACTTTCATCCCTTGAGCTTACATTGCTCTCAGGTAGTAATGTTAATATGTAGTACTGATAGTTTATGTATTCAACTACTTATCATATTCCTCTCAAAAAAAAAAGTGTTTTACTCTGCCATTTTAAATGGCAAACAAAATATTGATAAATCTTCCCTTTTTTTCATAACTATGCTCCATGCAATAAATCAAACAATACAAAAGTGTATATTGAGAAAGCAAAGAGTACCAAGTATTTTCCATCTACTTTGCTCATTAATAGATAGTGGCTACAATAGAATGGGAATCCAGAAAAGAGTGTAAAGTGTCATGGTCTATTTCTAATAGATCCTCTCCCACCAGTACCCTTTCATCTGCAGTATCCATTCTTAATTTATGAATAACCTTAATCTGGACATTTTAACAGCCAGCTACCAATATGAAAACGTTTCATCACAATTACTTCTTTAAAAAATAAATTGCACCCAGTGCTTAAAACAAGTTTAATTATGGGACAGGATATAAAGGGTGAGAAATAAGAAACGTGAAATGGGTTCTGGGCTACATTAAAACACTTTACAGATAAGAAAGTAAACATCTCATTGGAATTAATGTACATTAAATTTATGGCCCTTAATTTTCTATAATTAAGGCTTTCAACATCTTCTGAACTCATTGAATAAGAAACTAACAGAGCACAAAAACAGCCATTAAGAGACATAGACAGAGGTCTTGATTAACATCAGCCATCAGTTAGACAGGAGACACTAAGTAAATAATTCTTTTACTGGCTTAACCAAATATTGATATTCAGCCCCATACATGCTTAAGGAATACCTTGTGGTTCATAGTAGATATGACTAAAGGACAAGACAAATACAACAGCACTAGTAGTTTGTTTTTATAGGTTATACTGTCTTTGAGGTAATATAGTATCATTTACACTATGAATGAGAACATATCTTGGATTATTTTTAAAAGCATCCTAACACTCATAGTGCACAATTTATTTTTGTTTTGTTAGGGGTATGAAGTGCCCTATTTCTTCCAATAAAGTTCCTTGAAGTTGAACACAGGAGCTATTGTGGTTTTTTTTTTTTCTTTCCTTGATTTTACTTTCCTTTCTCCTGTAGAAAGAGCTCATCAGGGATTAGGATAAGTGTCACTTTATTACATTTCTATCTCCTTTGTATCCTTAATTTCAATAAATAGGTTCTTATGTTTCAATTTCCATTATTTCAGTATAAAACTTATATTTGAAGATATTTTATGTAAGTGGAATTTTAAATAGCCAACAGATAGCATACTTTTTTTTTCTTTTACATAAAACTCACTTTCCAATTTATAATGCTTCACTGAAATTCCAAGTATCCCAGGGGAACTTTTTCCTACAATTCATTCACTTTTCATTGATTTTATCTCACAGACTTGCAGTGAGGATTTGAGGAATATATAGAAGGAAGAGGAAATTCATTGAAAATTAAATAATAGAAAATGTTCATATATTATAATATGTCACAATAAACTTATTAGGTAAGGATATTACCCTCATTAAAAATGAGAAAATGTGCATTCACTTGTATAGTATCATACCGATATATGAAATTATCATTATCATACTATACCTAAGGAGTTATGGGAGTTAGCATATAGTCATATTCATGACTATGATTTATTAGAACAATGTAGTAAGGATACTTAGCAGGTTCAAAAGGGGAAAAGACAAAGGCAAATTGTGGAGCAATCCATTTGCAGCCCTCTTATGCTTTCTCTTTCTCATGAGAAATTGCAGACATTACACTCATAGCTGAGCTACAAAAATGCAGCAGTAGTGTTTGATGTTCTGCCCAGGGAAACCCGTTAGAGACTCAGTGCCCAAGTATGTATCGGGGGCTGCTCATGGAGGTACTCTCTGCCTAACACACACTCAAGTTCCAGAAGAAAGCAGGTTTTTAGCATAGACCACCGTGTGTGTATGAATAGTTTAGGCACAGTAAGCTGCCCTTATCAATTAAAAAGGTTTTATATCAGTGTATGGAACCATCAGCCAAAATCCCAGATGCTAAGCAAGGGTTAACCTCCTAAGCAGGCCTTTCTAAGCATAACAGTCCCAGGCTTACTACATTAACTCTTTTCTGCAAAGACTTTGATATCTATCTAGATTTCTTTGGCCAAGTATTCTTAGGATTCTTTGGATGCCTCCTATGTATTAAAAATTAAGTGTGGTATTGTAACATTAGCTAAGCATTGTGGTTTCTTACACTAGATCTACAACTCCAACTAGATGTAGTACACAACTGTCTCCCAACTAGCATCTCATACAGATTTTTTTTTTTTTAAAGCATAAGGGGCGCCTGCTGGCTCAGTCGGTTAAGTGTATGACTTCTGCTAGGGTCATGATCTCACGGTTCATGGGTTGTAGCCCCGCATTGGGCTCTGTGCTGACAGCTCAGAGTGGTGTTTGTTTTAGATTCTGTATCTCTGTCTCTCTCTGTCCCTTCCCAGATTGTGCTCTGTCTCTCTCTCAAAAATAAATAAGCATTAAAAAATATTTTAAGCATAAAACTATGAATATCTGCAAAAGTCATGATGTGAAAATACCCATCAAACTAAAATCCTATGCTCAGCTAAATTTCTTGCATTTAGAACGGGTGAAATAAGGATTTTTTTTTGTACATTTTTTAAACATTAAAATAGTTTACTACACTACAGATTATACTTCAGGCACATCAATCAGGAAAACAAGTGGGATGCAAAAACAAAAAAAAACTGAGTAGAATTATTTACAAGCATTTTTGTAATTCTGAATAAATAACAAATGTAAACTATATTAAAATAGTGAAAAAAATTATAAGTAAAATAAAAATAATGCAGAAACTGGAAAATTATTTAAAACATTCTAGGATCATTTCACTTTCAGAAATGAGAATAGAGAAATTGATTGACTGTTTTTATAAAGCTATTAAGTTTTTAAAAAGACTTTCTAGTGCTCACTACATAAATAGCAATGAATGTATACTGTCCAAACCAGAAGCACAGAATGGACAATAAGGAAAGTTTTGTTAAATCAAAAGATATTATGTAACAAATAAAGAATATCTTTAAAATGGGAGATAAGCATTGAAACAAATATTATATTAATTTGAAAACAATGTAATATATAAATATAAATTTAAGGCAAATGTCAAAAATTAAGAAACAAAGTTTAATAGAAAAAAATAAAACATACAATTATAGTGTGAATTGTTAGAACTATTGGGAGAACAGTTCCTCAAAAAATTAAAAATAGAACTACCATATGATCCAGCAATCCCACTTCTGAATATATATCCAAAGAAAACAAATTGGTATCTGAAAGATAGATCTTCACACTCATATACATTACAGCATTACTCACAACTGTCAAAATGTGGAAACAATCCAAGTAACCCTTGACAGATGAATGGGTAAAGAAAATGGAGATATATAATGGAATATCATTCAGCCATTAAAAAGAAGGAAATCCTGCCATTTGCAACACCATGGATAAACCTGGAGGACATTATGCTAGAAGGATGTCCAAATGAAAATGATTTCCTGCATATAATCAGGAAAACTTTGTGGGAGAAATCTTTACTTCTTATCAGTAAGTCATGTGTTCCCCCCCAAATCTTCAAGCTTTCTGCAGTTAGCTGGTGTCATATGACTGTTCTTGCCAAGGGATTATGAAAAGAAGTGATGACCTCAGTTGAAAGCATGCTTACAAACCAGTGCACAACCCTCTAGCTTTCATTTCCCCTGTCATGGGAACCATGGTATCCTCTTGTCGAGGAAAGGAAGCAATCTAAATTGCTAAGTAATAACATGGAAAATTTGCCCTAAGAGAGTTTCTCACTTTTTTTAATATTTAGCCTGAATAAGAAGTAAATTTTTTGTTGTACTATACCTATGATTTTGTGGTTGTTGATTGCCAGTATGGTCTAATCTACTTTAATCTCTATAAATTAAGAGAATGGTTCTAGCTAATAAATCACAATAAAGACACATATGATTTAGCTTGAATAATGTGTTCATCTAGAGCAAATCATTATGTGTGGTACTCTAATGGGCCAGATATTGGATATGTACCTACTCTTATGGAGGTGGAGATAATCACATAATAAAGCCTGAAATGTGTTCCTTCCAGGAGAAAAAAGTCTTATGATTAGAAGGAGGGGTTCTGATGATGGATAGGCAATAACAACAAATAACTACTGTTTATATCCCATTCTTCACCATTGCTATGAGCTGAATTGTACCCCCCTCAAAATTCATATGTTGATGCACTAACCCCCGGTACCTCAGAATGTAACTGTTTTGGGGAATAGGGCCATTAAAGTGGTGAATTAAAATGAGGCCATTAGGATAGGCCCTTATCCAAACTTACTATGGGAAGAGGAAATTTGGACACAGAAAGAGTCAACAAGAATGTGCTCACCCAGAGAAAAGTTCATGTGAGGACACAGTGAGAATACAGTCATTTGCAAAACAAAAGAGAAAGACCTCAGGAGAAAGGAAATCTTGTACCCAGTACTTGAGAAAATAAACTTCTACCCAATCTGTGGTATTTTGTTATGGCAGCCCTAGCAAACTAATGCAACTGTACATAAAAAACCAAAATTTCCCTAAATAACTTAATTCGACTATCCCATATAGCCCCAAACATCCTCCATACTCTGCCCCCTTCAAAATAGACAACTCAAATATCATCCATTTATTGTACCAGTTCCAAGTTCAAGAACTCTAGTTAATATATATTTCTCTAATCACTCTCAAAGTGCTACCCACTTACAGTCCATAACCTATAGCTAAATGATAAGATTTACAGAGAAATTCTAATAATCATGAATCTATATTAACAAACAACATTGTGTTAAGATACACAAAGCAAAATACCTTTAGCATACATACTAAACTTGATACTCAATAGCTACGGGAATCTTTAAATAATAAAAATAGGCAGAAATCTAAGTGATATTAATTATACAATATATATATGGTACATGTATTAAGACATATATTAAATTATGGGCTGACATAATTAGGACATATGTAAGACATTTATTGAAATGTAAACATTTCCAGTACAATGTATTCCAAAAACTGATCACATATTAAAACAGTTTGGTAATCCTTCAGATGGGTTTCAGATGTATTCAAATATTGATTCCCTCCACTCTCTGACAGGTTGGTGAGCTGCATCATCTCTGTTCATCGTGATGTGACACACGATCATTGAAATTTACTAGGTATGCCACAATGGGAAAATTATTGGGAAATAACACATAGAAAACCTCAGTAAATTACAAATGAGTAATTGTTCAGGCTGCACTATCTACATATAGTATAATAAAAATTGAAATGGCCATATTTTCTCAATCCTTAAGTCTATAAATTTTTGCATTTTAAATTTTCTGAAACTGTGTTTTGCAATCACTTTTTAAAAGTTCTAGCTGCTGGGCAGAGGAAGAAGTCATAATGTAGTGGCCAATTCTTGGGCATCTGTGAATTAAACATAGTTTGGAAGTAACTCTAAACATGGTTGTCTTTTTAATTTAAGTATCTGTAATAGTAATACAATAGAATGTTTAAAACGTGACTCTTTCCATCTCAGTTTTGGAATTTCCGGGCTGCAGTGCAAGCAAAGGGAACTTAAATAAAGCCCAACAGTCTCCTTGAGTTAGGGAAAAAAAAGTGTTTAAATGTTGTGGTGGCCAACGTGGTCTCAGTTTGCTGGGCAGAATACCAGATCAGACAGAGCTACTTGCAGAAAAAAGAGATGAACAGAGAGAGAGGAAGTTCAGGAGAGTTCCCCATGAGTCTTCAGCTGAGTGGTGATAAATATATCACTGCGAGGAAAATTGCCAAAAGCCAGGAGGAAATAAACAATGGAAAAGCCATTTTAGTGGGTAAGGAAAATCATTTCAACAAATGGCATTGAAAGAACTAGATAGCCATATGTGGGGGAAAAAATGAACTCCTCAATCCATACCATAATCATATACAAAAACATACTTTAAATGGCTTGAAGACAATATAAAAGCTAAAATGATAAAATATCTAGAAGAAGATAGAAGGAAATCCTACTCACCGTAGTTTTGGCCGAGGATTCATGACACAAAAGCACAAACTATAAAATAGAAATTTAAATAAATTGGACTTCATCAAAATTTTTAAAATTATTTTTCTTCCCTTCAAAACATACTGTACAGAATGATAAGGCAAGCCACAGACTGGAAAAATACTTGCTAAGCATATATTCAACAAAGGACTTGTATTTAAAAAAATATATACATATATATACATGCATATACATAAAATATATATTATATATATATATATATAAAGAACTCTGTAACTCAGTTAATTAAAAAAAATTGAACAAATACTTTACCAAAACAGGGTCAGGGGTGGACAGTAGGTCTGTGATAAAAAGCTCAACTTCATCAGTATCAGGGAAACATGAATTAAAACTTCAGGGAGATGCCACAATGCACACACACTACGCAAACCTTGCAAACATTAGCAAGGATCTGGAACAACTGGAACTCCCATATACTGCTATTGGCGATCTAAAACAGTGTTCCAAAATGCTTTAGAAAACAATTTGGCAGTTTATTTAGAAGTTAGACATACACCTACAATATCAACCAGCATTCTGCTCTTAAGTATTCATCTGGGAGAAATGAAAGCATATGGCCACACAAAGACTTACACAAGAAACATCTTAGTTTCTAATAGCCAAAAACTGCAGACAAGCCAAATTTTCAGTAGTACAAATTATGGTTATCCATACAATGGAATACTATTATTCAGAGATAGAAAACAATGAAGTAAGAACACTATGAATGAATCTCAAAATAACTACGCTGTGTTAAAGAAGCAAGACACAAAAATGGTAAATAATGCATGATTCTGTTTTTTTAAAAACTCTAGAAAATGCAAATTAATCTATAGTAACAGAAAGCAGATCCTTGGTTTCCTGAAGAGGAGGGAGTGGAGAGAAAATGAAGAATTGCAAATGAGCATGATGAAACTTTTAGGGAAGGTATAGGGTTATTATCTTAATTGTGATAATGATTTCACAGGTGTATACATATGTCAAAACTCTTAAATTGTGCACTATATATGTGTGTGTATGTGTATACATACATATATATATACATATATATAATTCTCTTTTCATATAAACTTTTTTAAAGGGTTGACAATTCCAGGACTCATTTTAAAACAACATATGAATACAGTTGCAAACAATCCAAAATACAATACCAGCACTTAATCATTTGTTAAGGCACACGAAGTGCATTTCATCAAATAGAATTTATTTCAAGACTATGAGAATGATTTTGTAAAGCAGTTTCTTAGAGAAAAAAGTAAATCAGTATGCTGATTGATCCTGAGAAGACATTAGAAAATTAAATATCACATGATATTCTTAAAATCTTGACTGAAGAAAAACAAATTCTAATCTCAAATTACACATCCAATAATCACCTAAAGCCAAATATAAATTCCAGAACAAGTTAAAATTCCAGTTATCCATGTACATGATCACATAATTTATTGGCTGTGCAATATTTTTTCATGTTTATTATGTTACATTCTTAAGGAGAAAAGAATATGTAGCATTATTGTTTAGGATGACTTAATTATTTATTTTGAAAAGTAAGCTAATTTCAAAAATCATTTAGTTTCTTTAGAAGTCATAAGAAAGTTTAGTAATATAGTTGTATACAAATTACATTTATAAAAATTAATAGCTATGGTCTTTTGCATCTTGCTGATGAGAGTAACTGGTACCAGTAACTGGTACTGGTACTAGGCCCCCCACCCACACTGTAAACAATAGAATATTGCAAAAATATAAAACCTTTGTTTTAAGACATTGGATAACAAGAAGGACTGTGACCCCTAAAAAAGGGAGCAAATAAAATGCACCTGTGATCTTTCAGGCTTTATCGCTGGAGGCACTTTCCAGATACCAGTATAATTGAGAAGAAACAGAATTGTTAAAGAGACAGATGATACAGTTTGAGAAGAATTACTGAGGAAGTAGAGAGGGGACAACTTTGGAGATAAACTTCAGAAATCTGCAAGAAATCTCTTTGCTGATAAGCGCATCTGACAGTTCTTCACAATTTTATTAAAGTAAATAATAACATAAAGTTGACTTGAAAATTTTAAACTTTCTTCTATACCAACCATAATGTTAGACTCCATAAGAGATAAATTATAATAACCAAAAAAAATCTAAATTCTAGGAATCAATTACACATGAGTAACACAGATTCTCTTTGAAGAAATACACCAAACATTTATTGGCATATAAAAGATGATTTGGATAAATGAAAACATATACCATTTTTTCTTTTTTTTTTTAAATTTTTTTAATGTTTTTATTTATTTTTGAGTGACAGAGAGAGAGTCAGAGCATGAGTGGGGGAGGAGCAGAGAGAGAGGGAGACACAGAATCAGAAGCAGGCTCCAGGCTCTGAGCTATCAGCACAGAGCCCGATGCGGGGCTCGAACCCACAAACCGTGAGATCATGACCTGAGCCGATGTCGGACGCTTAACCGACTGGCCACCCAGGCGCCCCATATATACCATTTTTTCTAATTGCAGTGTACATAACTGATAGCACTCATGTCAAAATACAATGTTTTGTTCAACTTTAAGAATGACTTCTTATATGACAGAAATCTTTTTTTTTCCAAATTGTTCTGCAGATTTACATTAACCAATATCTGCTGAAGGCACTTTTCCAAAATATACCTAAAAGGGGTCTTTGCAGGGTTTGTCTCATTTGTAATAGAATTTATATATATTAATCTCAATACTGTAAATTAAAATGATAATTGACAAGGCTAAGCCTTAGAAATCACAAAATTTTTGACAGTTCATAGAATTTATGAGTGCATAATCTCATATTTAGTCATTCTATAGCTAATAAATTATTTTATGCAAAAATTTAATTAAAAATCTAGGGGACTATTTTGAAAGATAAAATTACATGCACTATAGCAAATTATTTATAATATGAAGTATTGCTACTCCTACCCTTTTTTTTTTTATTTGACATCGATTTCTTGCCTTAAACTCAGTGAAGTCTATTGGGTGAGCTTCTCACAAATATTCACATCTTAAAATTCATCAATCCAATAATAGCAGTCAATCTTTTAAAATAGTCTGGCTTCATTACTCAAATGTGTTTCTAATTTGAAATTTCAAGCAGAGAATAGATATAATTTATTGATCTCCAGTCACATGCATGTTCTCAGCAGCTAATAATAAGACTGCATTACAAGAAATAACCTTAATATTTTATTATTCAAAGTTAAGTAACATCAAATATTAAATTTTTGGTGCATTGTAGGTATCCCCCTTTATCACCTATCAGTGTGTCTATATGAGGTGTCAGCACCAAAATGAGATGGTTGAACAGCTTCCTTAAGAGGACTGACAGTGTTAAGATCTAGCAAATGAGCCAGAAATGAGGTCTGTGGTGAGACATTGGAAGACTTCAACTCCTATCAAGAAGAAGTAAAAGCAGACAATTTCAAGATCAAAAACTGGGGATAATCAAAGAGCATAAATGGACTGGTTCTAAGTAAATGTACCTACTCTAGAAAAAAAATGTTCAAATGCCATTATTTTGTAAGGCATTTTAGAAGACCCACAGCTCCGTTCTTTAAACAATTCTGTCATACATAAATAAACCATCTTCTGAACACAGAATTTAACAGACAACCTACACATATGCCCGTAGCCCTATTCCATTGGAGTAACTGTAAACATGAGATAGTAAAAGAGGAAGAACAATCCAAAACTCAGAGAGATCAATTCCAATGTTTTGTCAATGTTGGCTTCTTAAAAGAGTGTAAATATTGCTTAAATGATTCAATTTGGGAAAATCTGGAATGATAAAGTAATAGTATTCATAAGCTACTACAGAAAATCCATATTTAGTTACCAGAAAATATATAACTTCATTCATATGCAAAGAACTTTTTGTTTCATAGCCAGATTCAGGAGGTGCTTTCAATGGGCAAATTCATCTATGGAAAATAAAAAGAGGATGATGTAGGTAGTGATGTACCAACCATATGCATGTATTTACATTCTGCAATATGGACTGGGTTTATGCCCTCTTGGTTAAGGGTCAAAAGTTATTAGAACTACTGAAAGTTCTGCCTTTCAGATCAGAGGCACAAATATACCTACCAGGATTCAGAGTGTGACAGAGTTGTTCAACAGGTGCTTTTCTCTGTCTCTCCATGGAACCCAGTTTAGGCACAGGAAGAAAGGAAGCTTTGAAAACATGGAGAGCAAAAGAAAGAGTCATTGATGATAAAAAAAAAAAAAAAGGATGATGAGACTTCCTTGAATGGCCTTTCAGGTGTAAGACTTAGAAAAGTAGGATCTACAGCAGGAAAGAAATAATCTGTTCTGAGATAGAAAAGAGCGCTTCAAGGAACTGAAAGAATCAATTTGGCTAGGGCAGAGTGAGGACATGAATTCTTTGAAATGAGACGTACGGGGTAGGCAGGAGTCAGATTATGCAGAGCCTTGTGGCTTGTGTTAAGCATGGCTGCACAGGACAATCATGCAGGATTATTTACAGAAGTCTAAGGCTTATAAGCAGGAAATGTATATTATTTTCTTTCGTTTCTCTTGCACTATATATAAATACAAAAAGGAAATGTTCATTCAACTTGGTCAATTACATACTTTGCTTTCTGAAAGGTATCACAATAGTTGAGAACTTGTTAATTAATTAAACTCCATTATATTTCCTTATTTTAGATATTTCCTAATGTACCTATAGGATATTCAGAATTATTAATGTACATATAATTTCACCAATCTTGAAAAACCTAATATAAATTAGTTATCTGTCATTGTAATCTCTATCAAATCTTATCACTCCTTACAATCATTAAAATTCCAATGGTCCTTTTGTATTTTGTGATTTAATAAGCCCTACTAAAATGCATACCCTAATTATACACTTCACCTAACTCATCAGTGCACATACTACAAGTGTTCATTCAACAGTCAGACAATTATTTACTGCAATCTTGAATTTATAGCCAAATAGCTACAATTTAAGGAAAGCAGTTCTGTGCAATGTATAATGTTAATGATGCATGAGAATGCTTACAGAGGGCTGAACTAATAAAATCCATTTCATATCAGCCCATTAAATGTGTTTCCTTGGTTCAAATTGGCAAACCAACCAATAGAAGAGAACAAAGCAAAATAAGGAAATAAGACATCTTGAAACAATTGTTATTCTTTTAAAATAATCTTTTGTAGTTTTAACTTGTGTGCTCTACAATGTGATTTTTACTGACACATATTTTTCTCTAGTGTATCACTAGCTGTTTTAATGTTATGTATTTATTGCAATTTTATAGCACCATTCCAAGTTTATAGAATATCTTCAGAATATGTACTTCATAAGTATAAGTATATTTTTCTTGTTAACCTTAAAAATAAAATAGCCAGTTATTTTACCAGCAAAATGAGTTTAGCAAAGGAATTACAGAGGACTTACAACTCAGAATACACAAGCCGTGTGAAACCACAGGCAAATCTGAGTAACAAAGCAGGGGACAGTTACTTTATAGAGAAAAAGGAGGAAGTGGGAGGGGCTAGTTTGAACTAAAGTCCATTGGAGGAAAAGGATTGGTCAGAGTGGTGATGGTTTCTCATTGGCTGAGTTGTGGCAGTTTGTCAATGGCTAGGCTGATGCTGGACAAGGAGAGAAAATAAATTAGTTAAAATTCACTTAAAATATCTGCATTTATAATCAATACAATTAAGTGGGAGGGAGGAAAAGGTTAGTGGATACTGATTTAGGAAATGAGGAACAATTGGTGTTGAACTCTATAGGCTGGTCAGAGAAGCCCTTTCCAACAAGGTGTGTTTTTGTTTGTTTGTTTGTTTGTTTGTTTTCTAGTGTTTATTTATTTTTGAGAGAGAGAGACCAAGTGTGAGCTGGGGAGGGGCGGAGAGAGAAGGAGACACAGAATCCAAAGCAGGCTCCAAGTTCTGAGCTATCAGCACAGAGCCCATCGCGGGACACAAACCCACAAACTGCGAGATCATGACCTGAACCAAAGTCAAAGGCTCAACGGACTGAACCACCCAGGCATCCCCAACAAGGTGTGTTTTAATGTGAGGCTAAGAACAAGTGAGTCATGTAAAGAATGGAGTGAACAATGATATAAGCTGATGGAAAAGCCCAAGTTACAGGTGGGGGAAAGTCTTGGGAATGTTTGATGACCTACATTCTGATGTCCAGTGCATTGGAAGAATAGTAAGGAGATGAGAGAGCACCACTGGAAGAGGTATAGAGGACCCACATCAGTTCCACCAGTACAAATTGGGTTTCCTCAGAACACCCAATTTTCTTCTTTCCTTCAGCTTATGTTAATGTGATGTACATCCCTAACTCCTCTACCCTCCTCAGAGAGAACCAGCAAGAGAAGCCACTGTTGTGTCTAATTAGTTTCACCATATGTAAGTTGCATTTTTACAGTCGTTTGTATTTTAAAATATGTTGGGACAGGGGCACCTGGGTGGCTCAGTCAGTTGAGCATCCAACTTCAGCTCAGGTCATGATCTCATGGTTTGCAAGTTTGAGCCCAACATCAGGCTCACTGCTGTCAGAGCAGGGCCTGCTTCGGATCCTCTGTCCCACTCTCTCTCTGTCCCTCCTCCCCTCTGACTCTCTCTGTCTCTCTCTCTTTCTCTCAAAAATAAATAAACTTTTTTAAGAAATAAAAAATA
This sequence comes from Cryptoprocta ferox, assembly GCA_028646485.1. NCBI lineage: Eukaryota > Metazoa > Chordata > Mammalia > Carnivora > Eupleridae > Cryptoprocta > Cryptoprocta ferox. The sequence continues at coordinate 28,520,837 of CM053568.1, forward strand.
AATTTAAAAACTATGTTCATACATTTGTCATTTCATTTGATCCCCGTACCAACTTTCTGAGGCAGCCGGTTCAGGACTTCAAACCTTACACTAGAGTTGATTGAACCCTAGGGTGCAAATTTTTATTATTATGTATTTTTGTTATCCATTTGCTAACACTGGCCTGGTCAGCCCCTTGTGTTTTCTGTATTTTGTTTTCATTTTCAAATGTAATTTTCTTACATTGTAGTGCACAGAGATTTCTACCTTGAGGAGAATTCCTGGTGTTATCACATATCCTTTGGGGGCAATTTTCAACTGCCACATTTGCTTGTCAGCGATTTCTGTGACTTTTTCTGATGCTCACACACAAAAAATCCATTTTTATCTCTGATAAACCCTTAAAATTCTATAAAAATCCCCTTAGTTTTACTTTGGAAGGAAAAATTGTGAAATATTCAGTCATATCCTTAGCTGTTCTCTTAGAGTCTTCAGTGTATATGTCTAGAAGGACACCCCAGCATAGAGGAATTGCTCACAAGGGACCACTGAAAAATAAAGCCCATGATTCTCAGCCCACCATTGTGCAGGAAATTCTGTGCTAACATGGGATTCTTCTTCATAATAAGCTCCCCCAAGAAGATACAAACTAGCAAAGTCCAGGAATTGCCCTTATATTTCATAGGTCCTTACATTACTATGAAAAGTAATAGATAAGAGTGGTAGTCATATAAGAACACAAGAACCTTCTGACCTTCCCCATGGTGTAATAATATACTTGGATTTACTAAGTAGGAGAGATTCTTTTCCTCTTTGTTTTCATTCTTAGAATTCTAATATTTTCCATTCGGTAGAAGTAGAACCCTGAAATGTATATATTTACTTTGTAGATAGGGCAAGTTTATACACAATCATTCATTCATTTATTTATTCTTATTGAGATATAATTTATATCTAACATTATATTAGTTTCAGGTATACAAGAATGATTCAATATTTGCATATATTGTGAAATGATCACCACAATAAGTCTAGTTAACATGCATCACCACACATAGTTACATTTATTTTCTTATAATGAGAACTTTTAGGATCTACACTCTTAGCTAATCTCAAACATGCAAATAATAATATTAGCCATTGTCATCATGCTGTACATTGCATCCCCAGGACTTATTTCTTTTATAACTAGAAGTGTGAGCCTTTTAATCACTTTTAGCCATTTTGTTCTGTGTATCTATGAGCTCATTTTTTTTTAATTTTGTTTTTGGTTTTTAAGATTCCACATTTAAGTGAGATAGCACAGTATTTGTCTTTTCTGTCTGATTTATTTTACTTAACATAATGCCCTTGAGGTCCATCCATGTTGTTGCAAATGGCAAGATTTCTTCTTTTTTATGGCTGAATAATATTCGTGTGTGTGTGTGTGTGTGTGTGTGTGAATTCCACATTTTCTTTATTGCTTCATCCATTGATGGACACTTAGGTTGCTTCCATGTCTTGGCTATTGTAAATAATACTACAGTGAACATGGGTCTGTATATATCTTTTTGAGTTATTGGGGTTTTTTTTGCATAAATACCCAGAAGTGGAAGGGCTGGATAATATAGTAGTTCTATTTTTATTTTTTTTGAAGAACCTTCATACTATTTTCCATAATGGCTATATCAATTTACATTCCCACAAACCCATACCCTCACCAACACTTGTTATTTCTTTTATTTTTGATAATAGCCATCCAACTGTGGTTTTGATTTTCATCTCCATAATGATTAATGATGTTGAGCCCAATCATTCATCTGCTAGTTGGAACTGTTTTGAGTATCTTCTATTCTGAGTACTATTCAAGGTGCTGGGAACACAAAGAAAGATTTATAAAGAAAAGTACAGAGGTGTACTAGACAAAAAGCTAAATAATTAAAACATGCAAGTATTGCAGCCAAATAAGCAACACTTAAATTAGAATATAATAAATTCACGGATGCCCGGGTGGCTCAGTTGGTTGAGGTTTGACTTTGGCTCAGGTCATGTATCTAGCAGTTCCTGAGTTTGAGTCCTGAGTCGGGCTCTGCCCTGACAGCTCAGAGCCTGAAGCCTGCTTTGGATTCTGTGTCTTCCTCTCTCTCTGCTCCTCCCCCGCTCATACTCTGTCTTTCTCTCAAAAATAAACATTTAAAAAATACATAATAAATGCAGAAATAGTGGTATGCACAGGACAATTGGGGGTCACATAATAGTTTCCCTTGACCCTGACTCTCTGAGCTGAATCCTGAAAGATGAGTGCAATGGACTAAATGTTCCCCCCACCCAAAAAAAATAGTTATGTTAAAATCTTAATCCCCAGTGTGATATTTGAAGGTGGGGCCTTTGGGAACTAATTCATCCATGAAGGTCAAGTTCTCCTGAATGGGATTAGTGCCCTTATAAAAGAGACCCCAGAGAGCTCTCTCACGCTCTTTCTGCCATGTGAGGACACGATGAGAAGACAGCAGTCTGCAAGAGAGCCCTCCTATAATTTGGCCATGCTGGCACTCTGATCTTGGAATTCTAGCCTCAGCAACTGTGACAAACAAACTTCTGTTGTTTATAAGCCACCCAATCTATGGTACTTTGTTAAAGCAGACTCAGCTAAGACAAGTAACAGATTAAAATTTAATTAAAACACTTGATAGATTTTATGTTAAGAAATCTTATTAAGAAGTAGCAAAGATGTTATATAAGGAGTAAAATTTCAGAAATTAGATTATCCAAGGACACTTTAATGACATACCACTATTATTTCAGCATCACTGTCTAAAATAATACTGTATTTTAATTTTTGCTGTTTTGAAGACTTTCAGATATAAAAACATCCCTGTATATGTTTGTATGCAAGCAGCTCTATCAAACTTTATAGAAAATAACTATAGTAAAGCAACTTTTACTTTTGTTCTATCAAAAGTACACAGAATAAATCCTTTTATAGTATCAAAAGAGAGAGAGAGATTTTTATCTAAACCTGCTGCTGTATTAGTTATCTAAATTTTACTTTGAAGGCAAAACCCAGAAAGTGGCTTCTTGGGTCCAAAGTGCTCAAAATCCAATCTCCCTTTCTTCTCTCCCCCCATAAACTTACATCTCTCTGTGTTATATTCAAAGATTGCTCAAGGGAACACAATATGTAGCTTTAACCTATCACAATCTGCTTAGAGTTAATACTCTCCTGCATCACATAAAATATAAGAACATTGCAAGACTGTCTTTTATGCTATCATTGTCATATGTGTTCATTTACATTAGTTATGCAGCACACTACACAATGTTGTGTTAATATTTCTTTCTTTAAACATTGTGTTTTTTTCCAAAATACTTACTAGTTTTGATAATTCAGTTCTTTCCTATATCTGATGTGCTTTTCTTTAGCCCAAATAATTTTCTTTAGCACCTCATATAGTGTAAGTTAGCTGTCAAAGAATTGTTTTTTTTATTTAGTAGTTTCTCATTTTTATTTATTTTTTTCCCATTGGTTTTGTTCCTTTTTTTAAGTTTTTATTTAAATTCCAGTTACTTAACATACAGTGTAATATAAGTTTCAGGTGTACAATATAGTGATTCAACACTTCCATACAACACCTGGTGCTCATCACAAGTGCACTCCTTAATCCCCTTCACTTATTTCACCCATCCTCCCACCCCACTGGTAACCATCAGTTTATTCTCTATAGTTAAGAGGGTGTTTCTCAGTTTATCTCTCTTTTTATTCCCTTTGCTCATTTCTTTTGTTTCTTAAATTCCACATATGAGTGAAATCATATGGCATTTGTCTTTCTCTGACTTATTTTACTTAGTATAATGCACCCTAGCTCCTTCCAGGTCATTGCAAATGGCAAGACTTAATTCTTTTTTATGACTGAGTAACATTCCACTGTATGTATGTGTATGTGTGTGTGTGTGTGTGTGTGTGTATACACACACATATATATACCACTTCTTTATCCATTCATCATTCAATGGACACCTGGCCTGATTCCATAATTTGGCTATTGTAGGTGATGCTGCTATAAACATCAGGGTACATGTATCTCTTTGCATTAGTATTTTTGTATTCTTTGGGTAAATGCCTAGTAGTGCAATTGCTGGATCAGAGGATAGTTCTATTTTTAATTTTTTGAAGAACTCCACACTGTTTTCCACAGTGGCTGCACCAGTTTGCATTCCCACCAGCAGTTCATCAGAGTTGTTTTCGTTTCCCTGATGAGTATTTATTTAAAATTTTGTTCAGGACTTTAATGATGATGATCCATTGTTCTCTTTTTTTCCTGCCTCCATTGTTTCTGATGCGAAGTCAGCATCAACTGTATTTTCCCCATGTAAGTAATGTGTTCCTATTAAACCCATCCAGTCATTTTTTTTAATTTCAGTTTTTAGAATTTCATTGCTAGAATTGTAACTTTGCGTTTTCTATTTTTCTGCTGAGAATTCCTTCTAATTATATTTATGAGTTACATATATAATTTTTAAAATATTGAATATATTTATAATAATTACCTTAATGTTCTTGTCTCTTAATGGCAATATCTGGTTACTCTCTGTTTTGATTTCTATTGAATACCTTTTTTCTAGAATATAGGTCACACTTTTTATGGGTCTGTGTGTGTGTGTGCGTGTGTGTGTCTAGTGATTTCTGACTGGGTAGTGAGCGTTTTGAGTGATATTTGTGAAGAGTCTATATTCTGTTATGTTCCAATAAAGAGTGAGTTTTATTCTAGTTATACTGCCTCCTCCTTCATCCCCTAATGCTGTCCTCTTCCCTCAAACCAGTAAGCCTAAGCTTTCTGCCCTCGGAGCTGCATTTGACTGGGAACACCCTCTGCCCAAAAGTTACAAACACAACACTCACCTGCAGCATTTCATCTTTGAATAGTAGATGCCCCTCCGGTTTCTGCTTGTAGTCTGTTGTTTGCTAGTGGTTTTAAATTTCAAATTGGTTTGCTTTTATTATATTACTTTATTTCCCCCTGTGAGAATGTCAGCACTAACCAGCAACTCTGTCATTACCCTAGAAAGACTTTTTATAGGTTGTATATTTTTTATTTGGTTGAATCTTGAATATTTGAATTTATTTATGATTAATCTCTGTTTTGTATATATAATCAGTTAAGATTTATCTAGTCTTGTTTTTTGTTTTTGTTTTTCAATGCCCTCCTGGTAGCTGTTAGCTTTTTTTACCAGAGTGCCTTGCATTAATAAGTATATGATGTAAATGTAATTACCAATTTAGTTATCTAGCTTCTTTACTGTAGATATGAGATAACCAGAGCTATGAGTAACCTAATCAGTGAACTTTGTATTTGTGTGTGTGTGTGTGTGTGTGTGTATGTGTTTGTGTATGTGTATAAAATTTTACCCAGGCCTAGGTTTCTACTTTCAGCATTCTGCATAGATTAATCTACAATAGGGAAACACAACGTAGTTACCCCAACTTCCTTCCTGAAGCTGGCATGCATTATGTAAGGAATAAACTACCCCTACCCTGTTGACTTGTGTTTGGATTTGTTACAGCATAAACCCTGACAACTCTTATTTAGGTAAGAGTTTTAATTAATTTACACAATATAAAATTATCCATTTTAAGTGTGCAGTTCAGTAAGTTTTAGTAAATTTATAAATCTGTGCAACTATCACCATGATTGTTTTAGAACATTTCCATCACCCCAAAGTTTTCTTATATCAGCATTACAGTCAGTCCTCACTCCTATACTCAGCTGAAAGAAAACAAATATGTGTCTCTATAGTTTTGAGTTTTTTAGAAATTTCATTTAAATAAAATCATACAGTATATAATTTTGTTTCTAGGTTGTTTCACTTAGCAAAATGTTTTTGAGAACTATTCATGCCATTGCATCTATCAGTAGTCTGTTCCTTTTTATTGCTGGGTAGGGGTAGTATTTTATCATATGTATGTAATGCATTCACTAGTTGATGGAAACCTGGGTTTTTCCAAGGTTTATTTTGTTGGTTGGTTGGCTGGTTGGTTTTTGGCATTATCATTCATGTTTTTAAATGTTATACATTCAAAATGATAAGAAGATACCAGTGCTATCTTTGCAGTGTTATCCAGTATCTTCCTTTGTGTGCAATTTTAATTTTTATCCACTTATTTCCCCATAATAGAAATTCTTAAGAGATTTCACTGGGTAAGTGCATCCATTCAGTTTCTATAGCTGATGTTTCTGAAGTACAAATGATCCCCTTCCCCTCTAAGAAGAATTATTGTAAGTTTGTTAGTACACTTGTTTTAATATTTCAATATTTAAACCACTTGGAATCTGTGACAAGAATTTACTATGCTGCTAGTTTTTGAAAGTCGTTCATTAAGCTTTCCCCCAAATTTGACATCTAAAACTCTACACATCTTATTTTTCTTAATATAATGTCATTAAGAGTATATAGGTCACAATCTGTTCTACAATAACATTTAAAGAATATGATGCTAGGGACACCTGGCTGTCTCAGTCAGTTAAGCATCCAACTTCAACTCAGGTCATGATCTCACAATTCATTAGTTCGAGCCCGGCATGGGGCTCTGTGTTGTCAGCTCAGAGCCTGGAGCCTGCTTCAGATTCTGTGCCTCCCTCTCTCTCTTCCCCTCCCCGACTCATGCTCTGTCTCTCTCCATCTCTCAAAAAATGAATAAACATTAAAAAAATTTTTAGGGGTGCCTGGGTGGCTCAGTTGGTTAAGTGTCCGACTTCGGCTCAGGTCATGATCTCACGGTTCATGGGTTCAAGCCCCGCGTCGGGCTCTGTGCTGACAGCTCAGAGCCTGGGGTCTGCTTTGGATTCTGTGTGTCCCTCTCTCTCTGTCCCTCCCCTACTCATGCTCTGTTTCTCTCTGTCTCAATAATAAATAAACATAAACAAATTTAAAAAAAATTTTAAAGAATATGATGCTCAAGTAGTGAATTACTGTCACTAACAAATTATGCCTAAAAGGTCTAGCTAATGCTAGTGACCATTAACTTAAATTAGTACTACATATCTTCTTACTTTTTCTATAGACCCTTACAGTTTATGTTCTACAGGTGGCCTTGCTTCAATCATACAAATGATCATCTGTGAGATCTTTCAGGGATAAGGGAAATTTTAGAGATATACCATGAACAGATTCATTAAGCTTTTATACAGGAGTATACATATTCCTTCCACTTACATTTTATTAACCCACATTTTATTGGCCAGAGCAAGTTACATGCCTGCTTTAATTAGTTGCATGATGTATAATTGCACCAGGGAGGACAGCAAATATTAAGAACAATGTTATAGTATTTTAAACAGGGTAATGACATGATCTTATTTATATTAGGGAATGAATTGTAGGAAGACAAGCATGAGGGTGCCTGGGTGGCTCAGTTAATTGAGTGTCTGATTCTTGATCTCTGATCAGGTTATGATCTCATGGTTCACAAGATCCAGCCCCAAGTCAGGCTCTGCGCTGACAGCGGTGGAGCCTGCTTGGAATTCTCCCTCTCCCTCTCTCTCTGCCCCTCCCTGCCACTCTCTTTCGTGTGTGCTCATGTGCCCATGCATGCTCACTCTCTCTCAAAGTAAATAAACATTTTAAAAAAGAATGGAACAATGAACTTATATATATTTCAGAAGTCCATGAAAACTATGGTCATGGCTTATACAGAGGTGCTGGAGGTGGAGAGAATTTAACTCATGGTAGCGTCAACATGACTTGTTAATGGATTAGATGTGGAAGATCAAGGAAAAGGATTTTTCAAAGATGACTCTTAAATTTTTTGTTTTCAATTATTTATTTTGAGAGAGAGAGAAAGAGAGAGAGAACAGGGGAGAGGCAGAAAGAGAGGGAGAGAGAGAATCCCAAGCACAGAGCCCAATGTGGAGCTTAAGCTCACCAACCATAAGATCATGACCTGAGCCGAAAATCAAGTATTGGATGCTTAGCTGACTAAGCAACCCAGGTGCCCCAACTCTTAATCTTTTTTATTTTATCTACTGTCATTAGCAATTAACTTAGGGAAACATATAATCCAGGAAAGATGATTCACTATACGAGAAAATGAAACGTTTTTCACAACTACCACAGAAGAGGTACCAAAGTATTAAAGAATATATAAGACCTATGCTGTACAAAGTGATGCAAGGCCAAAAAATATGAATATTTTACAAAGTTACTGTAATGCTAATAGCAAAACATAAGGAAGAATGTATTAAAAATGGGGTAAATATAGACTATATAAATTTAAGGTAGATTTATTTGAATAATCTGAATTCATACTAGCAAATTAGAATCCGAAGAACCTTAAAATAATAATGTATAATGTATAAATAGTGTCTAATCCAAGAATGCAGGTATGATTCAAAATTTAGGAAATCTCTAATATAATAATCACAAAAATACTTCAAAAGAGAGTATAAATCTTATTATCTACTACCCCTTTTTGTCCTATGAAGTTTACCAAAGGCTTTGTTCTTAGAATTTCTTCCCAGAATATTTGCCTAACTAGGCAGATAGAACAATGAAATTCAGCTACCTTCCACTCAATTTTTCCTAGTCCAAATCTCTAGTGAGTAATTTATGTCTCAGTGATCTCCAGTCTAATTGACTCTCAGTTTAATGGGCCCCAAGCTTCTCCATGCAGGATTAATTACCTTAGAGTACTTCCACGGCAAGGCAATAAGTGTTTCTGGGTTGTTTCATTTAACATTTCTCGCTTCTTTTTTCACTATCAATAGTGGATGAGAAAAAACTGGAGGTAAATATATAATGTAAACACTGAAGGCAACAAACAACTATATACAGCTAATTGATGCTATTTATTTATTCATTTATTCATAACTTTATTCATTCACATTTATTTATTCACCCACTGAACTAATATTTACATTGTTCCTAATATGTTCCAAACACTATGATAGGTTCTGTGAGGGACATTTCTTTCTTGGCGTGAAAAATCCTATTTTAAAAGTATCTATACATATAAACATTGGAAAGATGTATTTTTTAAAAGGAAAAATAATAAGGCTTAAGTTAGGTAGAAACCAAAATCACAAGATATTCTTGATACATAGATCAGTAGATCAATAGAATATGGGATGTAATAACATAGCCAAGTGTTTGGCTGGTATCTTCTATGTGGACCACATAAGCACAACTTGGGTATCTTGTACTAAGAGTAGAAAACAGAGAACAGAGAACTTGCTTAATTTGTCATTATATCAATTGTGGTTTCATTGAAAAATGGATAACTCAAACATAAATTATGGTAATATATGGAGGGTTTAATAAACAGACTAATTGTAAAGATATAAGGAAGATATAGGGAAAACACAAGATATACCGTAGCCTCTCCAGGGTCTAGGGACAGCGTGGTTGTAACTACCATTAGATCCAAGAGCTATGGAGAGAGGGCATTTCGAATAGCCTTGGAGAAGGGACTGTAAGAGGGAGGCAGCTAGCCTAAGACAACCCAACAGAGAGGATATTGGAAGAAGAAACACCCAGAGTGCACTTTCCTTTTTTTCCCCACCTGTCTCCCACAGGGCTGCTCAGTAGCCAAACCTAATTAGACACTAGAACAAAAGTTGCTATAGTCACTACAGATTAGCTCCCCTAAGGCAGAGAAAAGGAGGGAAAGAGAAAAAATGGATTATTTCCACCAAAGTCTTCTCAAATGTGGTGTAAATTTGTAAAAATTAAACTTGTACCTAAATACTCTGATTATATTATCACAGTCATGAATCCTATCGTACAGTTGAAAACTCATAGAGCATTTATATTATAATACACTAATAACTGCCTAGCCAGAACTTATAGGACATACTACTATAACTGGAGTATTGTGTTCCCTTGCACAAATCCTGCCAATAAACGGTAGCGGGTACCTCAGGACAGAGTCCACATCTATATCAGCAAAAATGTTATCTTGATGACTCTGTGAATTCCACTGAGTGATACTCTTTGCTTCCACCTTATCTTGGGATGGAAACGCTTCTCACCAGCCACCAGAAAGAACAGGCAGCTGTGCAAATAAGATAGAGAGCTCATTTATGAAAATAGCTGACTGAGAAGTTGCCTCAGAGAAGAAGTCCTCTGTCTCCACTAATGCTAGAGAAAGAACACACACACCTAGGCTGTCTATGCAACATGCCTAGGACTGAGCCATCTGCTTCCCTTGTTGCCATTAGCCTAACTATAAATCCTGCTCAGTTTGAGACGATTCTTGAAAGTCCTGAGAAGAAAATTATCCATAGCTTATGCTCTTCAGCTAAGGATGTCACCCACAAAACAAAACAAAACAAAACAAAACAAAACAAAACAAAACAATGAAAAAAGGCTTACTTTCATTCTGTAGTTTATCTTGGGCACAGTCCTACCCTGGCTTCACTGCCTTCTAGGTGGAGATCCACTATTCTTCTTCAATCCATGTAACATTTAACTCATTTATTGACATAATTGGGATTTAGTTCTACTATTTCACAACTTGTTTTATGTTTATGCGGCTTCTCTTTAGAAAACAATAATATCTACTTTTCTTGAAGGATCTGATGTTACTCTTGGAGACCCAGCAAATGCAACTTGAAGTAATTAAAGAGTCAAAAATCTTATCATTCATTTTTCTCCTTTTTTATGCAGTTACTCATGAACTAATCATTCATTTTGTTTTTACTCTGTGCCCAACACTGAGATGACAGCTGGAGCCAGTAAAACATATTCTCTTCACTCAAGATCTCAGAATACTGAGAAAGGCAGGCTTAACAAAAAGAAACAAACAAAAAACTCTAGTAGACATTTGCCTCACTTATTTCTAACATGTAGTTGTATCTGTGGTTTGCTTGGAGAGGAAAAAATGCTGTCTATGGGAGTTTTTGCTTTGCAAATGACAGATTAATTGGACCCTGAGGGATAGCATAAAAAGAATCAGAGATGGACAGAGGATAAGAAGAAGGTAGTGGACACATGATCAGCATTTGAAATGCTTAAGGTTGGGACCAGGATGTAGCTGTGAGCAAGGTAGCATAAACCTCATCTGTAGTGGCAAGCTGCAAGCCTGGAAAAGTAGACAGAGAGGTGGGTCATGAAGGACCCTATATGTCACTAACACTAAAATTGCAGCTTATATTAGTGGTTTACCAGTATACATCTTTAAAGTTATATTCATATAAAATCACATTTTATAACAGGAATAGCTTCCATATATCATCACTAAATGGAATAATTGAGATAATTTCAGTTTAATTACATTCAAAATGGACAAATTCTAAAATGTCTCTGTAATTTAATCAAATATCTAGCTTTTAAGTTAGCCCGTGTTATGGAGTCCAATGTCTTGAATTTATTAATTAAAATAATGGTAACATTATAAAATATTGAAGGTTGCAAAAGGCACTATCAAACCATTCCAGATGGATAAAATAGTAATTGTATGTGCTACAGTGGGAAAATGCTAATAAGAGCAATTGAATTTCCTTCAGCTGAATCATTAATAAAACTCTGCAAGCAAGTTAGATTTAAATATATAGTTTAATGGTGCTGATTATCTTTAGATTTGTAGTTTCTCCCTAATGATAAGAACAATATGTGTGACATTTTTCAATAATAATTATGAAAATATTACTAATTATTACTAACATTTATGGAATTGTTCCTGTGTGCCAAGCCCAGCATCAAATACTTTCTATTACTTATATCATCTAATTCTCATAATAATCATATAAGATAGGTACTATTATTAGCTGCATTTTAAAGGGGAAAAATCTGAAACATAGTCTAAATAAATTACCCAAAGGACTTCAGCCAGTAATTGTTAAACCTCTGATTGAAAGCCATGTATTTCTCCTTTCTGAGGCCACAATGAGGAAAAGACTGGAGATAATCTCATTTTTCCTCATCTATAGTGATTCATTTCATGTTTTATAAACTATAGTAATCTGCTAAATAAGGAAAAAATAAAAAACTAATACTGAAATCTGTTAATGTGAAATAATTTCTTCTCTCCCTTAATAAATCAATTTTTACTCTGAAGCATGACAATTAATGAGGGTTATCATGGTATGCCTAACTATGGGCTGTTATTAACCATCGTGAAATTATCAGGACACAGCATTTGACTTGATAACCTGGCATGAACAAATTTCCAATGATTGATTTTTATGGTGCCTACATTAGTCCTCTCATTCATTTGTTCTCAGTTGGTTGACTGCTAATTCCAGCAAAAGAGAAAGAAGAAATTCTTTCCCCCTCTAGAACAATATAGCTTTGGTCCCATTACATTAGCATGATGGAAGTATTTGTGGCAATTTATTTATGTAAAGTTCAAATTCCATAAACATTGTTTAGGTTCAAAGCAGTTGTTATCACCAATTAAAGATGGTGTTTAATGAAAAGATGAATTAATTTCCTATTTTGACTTGCTTTTTAGAAACAAAATAGGCACTTCCTATTATTGAACATAAGAAAGTTGCTTCTCAAACATAGCTTACTTTTTCTAGAAACAGATTCAATACCTCTCACAGCAAAAATGTTTGAGGTTTAAAAAAAAAACCCATATGGATAGCCCTAAGAATGTGAAGATTATATATATGTAGGGGGAGGGGAAGGGGAAAAACTATTAAATCTTACCTACTGATATTATGCAACAGTAGACAAGCTGTATTTTCTTGCTGATTAGACTAATGAAAACATTTCCTTTTAAGAAATAAAGTAAAGAGCTATCAACCATTTCTCTGCTACAGCAGAAGTTAGAATATTTTAAAAGTGAATTTTTCTGCTATCAATGGCCTTTTAAAAAGGTCGTCATGGGGTACCTGGGTAGCTCGATCAGTTAAGCTTCTGACTTGATTTCAGCTCAGGTTATGATCTCCTGGTTTGTGAGTTTGACTCCTGCATCAGGCTTTGTGCTGACAGTGCAGAGCCTGCTTGGGATTCTCTCTCTCTCCCTCTCTCTGCACCTCTCACACTCTCTCTCTCTCTCTCTCTCTCTCTCTCTCTCTCTCTCTCAAAATAAATAAATAAACTTTAAAATAAATTAAAAAAAGGTCATCACAATGCCATTATAATCTTATACTTTGCTTACTGTGTATAAATACATTGTATAAGTACAATATATTTTGCAATATATGCTTGCAACATTAATAAAAATAAAGAAGTTGTATACTTTGGGTAAATGCTTTTAATGTTCACTCCATATGTGTTATTGGACACACACATTTTAAACACATAAGTATTGTGGATAACAAAAGATTTCAGAAAAAGCATCAGGAATCCAAACCAGAGGAATAAACATTAAGGTTGGGAATAAAAATTAGGGCCCAGGCTGGGAAGGATCATAACTTACTGGTTATGGTTTTCCTTTCCTCTCTAACTATGTCAAATACCATGTTGCTGTGCTCAACTGTAAATCCTGCCTCTACCCTCAACTCTCCTGCCACATACCCGCTACATAAAACCAATGAACATACCAGCCACTATCCTACCTTATTTTATAATTTTGGCACTGCTCTAGATATTCATAATTGTTTGAGTATGTATCTCTTTAAATCATGGCATTAAACTTTAGCTAAAGTCCATGATACTTCTTGAGAATCCTTTCTTGCTTGACTATCTAGTCATTTCCATCTGTCATTTTGCTCAGTGGTATCTTCAAATTTCCAGTGCTTTCTCAAAACTACCTCTCCAGTTCCTTACATCCTTACAGGATGCCCTGTAATTTAGCATTTGAGTGCATATGCTGTCCTATTCTCTTGCCAACAAACCTATTTGCACAATCACATATTTACATATTTCCCCTCATTTCATCACTTCCGCCAAGACCTGTGAATAGCATCCCTGGGCTTGGACATCCATTCTTATCATATTCTACTGCTAGGAGGCTTGAGGTGTCTTCATGCAGAAAGCAGCTTTCTGAGACGTGAGAAATGATCTATCATTCTGGCCACCACCACAACACAGAGCAAAAGAAACAAGAAAAAAAAAAACAGTCAAGGATCCTTACTACCCTTTCTCTACCTACAACTCCCCCCTACCAAACAGAGATCATAACATGTTCTAAAAATCTGCATCCCTTTTCCAGTTTTTATCCAGGTGGAAGCACTGACTTCTATAACACAAGTAGCACGTGAGTCAAATAGGCTCAGATGTAAAGTACAGTTGACCCTTGAACAACTCAAGGGTTAGGAGCACGGACCCAGCCCCATCCCCCATGCAGTCACAAAACTAATTATAACTTTTGACTTCCTAAAAGCTTAACCACTGATAGTCTACTGCTGACCAGAAGCCTTACTGATAACACAAATAGTAGATCAACGCATATTTTGTAGGTTATGTGTATTATATACTGTATACTTATAGTATGCAAAGCTAGAGAAAAGAAGGTGTTATTAAGAAAATCATAAGGAAGAGAAAATACATTTACAGTGCTGTACTGCATTTATGGGAGAAAAAATGCATATAAGCAGACCTGTGCAGTTCAAACCCATGTCGTTCAAGCATCACCTGTATTTTGTTTTTTGTTTTTCTGTCCACATTTAAATTTCATTTCAACCCATGGCCTTAACAACAGGGACAAGTGGGTATCCCTAAAAACCATAAATCAGGCAATGGATTCTGAAAAATAGTAATGAATTCTGAACACTCTAGGGCAAAGAGGGGCCTGATATGTAGGAGAGGAATGAGATTGGTCCATGGGCAATAAAGCATAGAGCCGCTATCATCATGTGGAAAAACCAGGATTAAAGAAAATAAATTGCTACCAAAGAATCTGAAAGTTCTGGGCAGTGAGGCAGAAACTAGAAATGAAGAAATAAGGAGGAAATCACATACATGAAACCAATGTTAAAAGGTATTGGAATTAAGGGAAGAGAAGGGGCCTGGTGAGACTCCTCGTGGTGCTTGATCATGCATGATTTTTCTGGGAGCTTTGACTTCACACTTGCAGAAAGAGAGACTGGTTGACCTATTTGAAAGTGACCAACTTAATTCCTACCTTTTCTTTTACATTTAAAATTTTTGAAAATGGCGCAGATGTGTCGGGCTTTTAATTATGTTAACATCCTTTCTGATATAAGGAGAAGTTAAGAGATAGCCATCCTTAATCAGTTTCCTACTGATACCACAGAACTCATTGATTAGCCAAGGGTGTGTTCCCCTCAAATCCACCATATTTTTTACTCCAGGTACCGACGACCATTCCTTGTGTATATTCTCAAGCCATGGTGAGTTTGGTTGGACTACCTGAGCCATGAGATACCTTTTGTCTTGCTGACCCAAGACATATATTTATTTATTAATTCAACAAATACATATGGAATGCCTATGTTTTCCTAGTCATTTTGTGTGTGTTCAGGATTACATATATAAAGAAAACATGCATAATCCCTGACTTGATTAAGGTCACAGACAATAAGGGAAGAGAGAAAGTTCACTGAGTAGATAGAGTAGCTAGCACTTTCTATAACAATATGACCAGAATGGAAAGAATTTAATCCAAGTCGAGGAGCAATCCAGTGGTAGTTTTAGTAATTCCCTGAGGTCTTAAGTGAGATAGGAAACATCCATCTGCTCCTAATCACAGTAATTTAGAGGTGGGGAGTGAGGGCCAGTAGAAGAAATAATCTTCTCCATATGTTAAATTACACTATATTATCTCCAAGATAATTAGCACTAGGTGTCATATGATAAGCCTACTACATAGGTGAATCAAATGGAAACAAACATATCTATAATACTGAATAGTAAGTTTACTGATCTAGAACTGTGAGACCCAGATGGATTAGAGCCCTCTGTTCTGAGGAATCTGTGAATTAGGGAAAAGGGAAATGTCACTCCTCATCCAGATGAAATCCAAAAAACAACTTTCTTTTCTAAAAAATAGGAAGAAACAAAAAAACTAAGCTTATTCCTATAGAAGGGATAGTTTTTCCTGAGAGAAGGCATTGGGCTGCCACCTGACTGGGGATTATAGTGGAAAAGGAGAGGGCACCTGAGGGGAGAAATCCAGAGCAGGAGCAAAAATATTGCACAGATGATCTCTTCTGTTAGGGCTAAGTCTCGAAGTACTTTTCCTGGAGATTTTATTTGTCTTCCCAGTCTCTAGTCCCACTTCTATAAGAGGTTTTTCTATTTCTTGTCTCCAGGGACCAAGGGAATGCAATAGGGGTAATGTATAAATTAGTCAATATGCCACTCTTTATCCTTTATACCCCCCAGCCCCCTTCTGAGAGTATTCAACTTTTTGGATTGTCTAAGTAGGTAGATGGATTCAACTGATGTGGTAGAGATTTGGGGTCAGTATTGTGAAAGGAGGGATGGGCACATAGCACTCAATTTTCCCTTTGGGCCCTTGAAGAGACACCGGGTAAAGGAGCAGACAACTCTTGGTGGATAATGATACAATATCCTTGGAAATTATTGGTGTCATGAGAAAAATCCAAGACTCAGGCAGTGCCCAAGAAATTCCAGGCATAGAGAATTATGTGAGTTTTATGACTTCTCTCAGTAAATGAAAACCATCCTTTGAGAAGAGAAAGAGAAGGAGCTGAGTAAAACTCAGAAGCATAATAATTTCTTAAATGGTACCAATAGGAGAAATTGCAGGAAACATGAGAGCTCACAGTCGCATTCCAAACTCATGAGAGCTCACAGTCGCATTCCAAGCTCATTTGACTCTTCATTGTTTTCATGTTCTCTGATGCTCTCTATCTCAAATTCATGGGTGAATTCAAATCATGTCCATATGGTCCTGGGCTCTTTTTGTCTGGAACAGGTTTTAAAACAGAGGTCAAGAAAAAAGGTGGAGTTTAATGATCCACTTGGTGAGCATATTGCTTCTTAATTTCCTGCTGAATACTTTTGATTATTAATATATCTTGTCAGTCATAAGGTTTGCAGCAGAAGGGAGAAACCAAGCCTAAGCGGAAGGCTTCAGGGTGAGAACAGGAACAGCTCCACACAAATCTCTCTCCCTCTCCCTCCTACAGGAGAAGGAGATGTCTAGAATAAAGTTTCCAAAAAAGGCATGGCCAATCCAAACCAGGAATCCTATGGTCAAAAGCACAATCTGTTGGGGAGAGAGAGGAATGGCAGTATAGATAGTTCTAGAAGTAGAGTTGCTGTGAGGATGGTAAAGTACTATAATCAAAATCAAATATTCCAGATATCTTATGTAGTTGAGAAAGAACACAGAGGAGGAGGACTTATTCTACTCTCCCTGTTCCCTTCTCCTACCCTCACTACTGCCCCTCTCCATTGGGAATGATTAGGACTGAGAGATGCAAGAAGGAAGCAGATCTCCATTAAGAGTCAGGACACAATTCAGGACTTAATGGTCAGAGAACTCAGTGAAGCTTCTGACCTCAGATAGTGTTTTAACCTCTGTCCGTAGACAGAGAACATAGAAGATAACCCCAAATGTGGAAAGAAAAAAAAGGAAGGAAGGAAGGAAGGAAGGAAGGAAGGAAGGGAGGGAGGAAGGAAGGGAGGGAGGAAGGGAGGAAGGAAGGAAGGAAGGAAAGAAAGAAGGAAAGGAAGGAAGGAAGGAAGGAAGGAAGGAAGGAAGGAAGGAAGGAAGGAAGGAAAGAAAAAAGAAATATATCTGAAGACTCCATGGGGGTACATTTAAGCCAGGCCGGAGAATAAGAGTTGACTCACAGACCCAGTCCTTCTTTCTCCAATAATGACCTCAAGTTTTTTCCTTTCAATATTTGTTATGTTTGTTATTAGTTTTATTTTTTACTGCTTTTGTTTCTCTTCGGTGGCCTTTTATTAAAATGACCATTGTTTATATGGAGTACAGGGAGAGGAGAGCCAGTCAAACCAGGAACACCTTTGTCCTGAAGCTAGATCCCCTGATTTTAACCATGTTCTTGTAGCTCTCAGAGTGTTTCCAACAGCTTCCTACTTGAGGGATTTTATCCACAAGCCATAAGCTCTACCTTATGGACCTGCTCTACCCTTTCAGCTTCCTAGTGGATAATCTCAATTATTTTTCTTTCCTTCTTCCAGATTTTTGTGGCTCTATATTAATCATTAAAAGTCCAAAGTTCTCAGTATTGACAATGTACAGAAATGCTTAAAACTAATTTAAGGGTTGGGGGTTTCCTAGGAGGATACATATGAATTAATAAAATGTCTGAAATGGTGATCCAAATGAATCCACTTGGGGAAAGGTTTACTTTAAAAAAAACTTTGAGTTGTCTGTCCCTAAGGTAACTGGAATTTCTAAATAAGAAATTCCTCATGGATTTTGCAGTGCTTCTGTGTGTGTGTGTGTGTGTGTGTGTGTGTGTGTGTGTTTATTTCAAAGGCAAACATTTCTCAATTCTGTCAATCTTTTATGGTATAAAATGGCTTATTTCACAGATAAATTGTTATTATAACTCACAGTGGAATCCAAAATAATCCAAAACACAGTAGTAGAAGAATCCCCTGGGAACATGGAGCCAAATAAATCACATTTTGTAGCATTTCTCACCTCACCAGGGAAACATTTTTATCCAGGTGAAATAAGGATAAATGCCAAAGGCATTCATAATTCATAGGAGGGCAATATGGGGACTACAAAAGTGTGTCCAGGAGAATGGCATGTCTTAGGTTGACTATGGGAACTCCTCAAAGAAATCAAATTAGGAAAAATAAATTTTCCTCTGGCTAGTTATATTATAATCCTTGATATAATGGGTTGCATCACAAATATTCTTTTTAAAAAGACATGCAAGGAGCAAGCAGACAAAAATGACATTGAAGAAGAGCATTCTCCCAGGTGACAGACAATACAAGCTTCATCCCAGAGTCAAAGAAACACTTGGTTTCAAAGAAGGAACACTTTCAGAGGGGCTAAGGAAGATAACACCTGGAAAGGTCCACTGGCCTTGACAATTTGATAAGAGATTCTGGGAATTAAGGCAAACTTTCTTCTTTCCCATAATCCCCTTGAAGTATCTCAAAGCAGTTGGCTTTGCAAGATCAGATATTTGGGTTTTTTTTTTCTTCCCCAGCTAATTGATTTTACATATTTTCCTTCAAAAGATGCCTTTAGGCCTCAGACTCTTTTTGTAACATGTGTAAACAAAGCAGGGAAAGGAGATGTTTATAAACACACACACACACACACACACACACACACACACACGAGAGACAAAGAGACAGAAGAGAAGAGACAGAGACAGAGACAGAGAGAGAGAGAAAGACAGGGAATTTACTGCAGTGAGAGACCAGAATCTAGATTTCTTTAAAGTAGTCTTGAACTGCATTTATTTTTAAAAACATTTTTTCCTTTTCCTTTTCCTTTGAGAATGGAGGAATATAGAAAAGCATATAAAGAAATATAGGTAAGTATAATGTGGGAGTGGGAAGACAGAAAATAAAGGAAATTCACATCTAATAGACTTCTTTTCCTGTGAAGTAGAAAGGCAAATTTCAGAAAATATGTAGTAGTTGTGGGATTTAAGGAAAGAAATACAAATTTATTTAGTAACTTAATTTAGACTAATTTATTGAGGGGAATTATAAATGGAGCCCAACAGAGATAAATAGTAGCATAGCATCAGTGTTTGGGTTATTTACAAATCCTTTATATCATGAGGCAGAAGAGCACCCTGCAGCTGTACTATGCATGCTTTGATTACTATGTCAGCGTTATCTCTGAGCTGCATCTTTTGAAGGACTTTTTGAGGTTTGCATAATAATGTAACTGTAATGTAATATAAGGCCAAGTGGCAGAATGTCCACAACCAAGGGCTGACAGAGTAATGAGTAAACCATTTACTCTCCAAAGATAAGCAGGGTAATTTTGGTAAATGTTATACAGGGTCTGAGAATGCATACCCCACATACCCACACACATCAACTACACAGACACGCGTGTTAAAATACATGCATCCATAGTCTAAAGGTAAATAAATACAAAATAACATTAGCTTTAGAGTTGATTCATTGAAATATAATATGTAGAAGAAATGGTATAACAGCCTCACTGTAATTTATTCCAGTTAGACCACATAGTATAATCACTTCTGTGAGTCATTTTTGGAAAGATTACCAGAATAATTAAAAGAACTGGTATCGTTTCCTTTCTTCTAAAAAGAAATTTATGGGAAATGTAGTAGCTCTTTCCAAATATTTGAAGGACCATCAAATAAAGAAGAGGTAAGACTTACTTAGAGCACAAAATCTAGAAGTAGAACTAATGGGTAGAAGTTACAAGTTATAGTCAATACAAATTGAATTTTCTTAGACATTGTTCTTCAACAATAGAATGAAATTTCTTCTGAGGAAGTCAACTCTTTGTGACTGAAAATGAACAAGCAGATTGACTTGTTGCTGCACATGCTCTCATTAAAAGGATTTGTGGTGAGGAGAGGATTACTTGTAGGGAGATACATTATAACTCTAGGATTTTGTGGTGATTATATGTGAAGGCAATATTATGTACAATTTCTGTGTGCATAAACAAGTATATTTAAGTTTACTCTTAAGCCCCCTTGCAGTCCATTGACAAATGAAATAACTCTGTTTCTTCAGTCATGCTGAAGGTTCTGAATATCATGTTTATTAATAAAAGTGTCTTATATTTTTACAAATGGTGTTAACTAATGAAAGAGTAGAAATTAGCTGATACTTCATTTAAAAAAAAATTTTAATGTTTATTTTTGAGAGAGAGAGACACAGAGTGTGAGCAGGGGAGGGGCAGAGAAAGAGGGAGACACAGAATCCAAAGCAGGCTCCAGGCGCTGAGCTCTCAACACAGAGCGTGACGCAGGGCTCGAACTCACAAGCTGTGAGATCATGACCTGAGCCGAAGTTGGACACTTAACCAACTGAGCCACCCAGGCGTCCCTGATACATTTTTATTGAAGTAAAGTTTTCATACAATATTATATTAGTTTTGGGTATATAGCATAGTGATTCAACAATCATATACATTATGAAATGCTCACCATAGTAAGTGTAATTACCACCTGTCACTATACAAAGTTATTACATATTATTGACTATATCCCCATGCTGTTTTTTCATCCCCATGACTTGTTCCATAACTGGGATATAAAATAAATATATCTTTAATGAAGAAGTCTCATATTGATCAAGTTATAAAATAATATTTCTCTGTTCTGCATATAAAACATTAAATGAACTTTATGCATTTCATTTTTAATAGATCCAGAACAGATCCAAAGTTATATGGAATGTGTAATAAAAACTTACATTTTTCTTTATACCTATGGAATGTATTTTATATTGGAACACACATGAAAATACATGTCAAAGTTTTAAAACAGCTTTAAAAGTTACCTAATTTATTACAGTAAAGGAACTCATGAGTGGTTAAAACTCCTTCTGGTCCAAGACATGATAAATATCCAGAGAATCTCTTAAGATTTAAAAGCATATATATTTTCTAAAATGATCAACCCAGTCAAGATGTTAATGAACTCTAATGATTATAGAGAAAACATGTTAGTAGAGGATTGTTAAAATATAGGCCAATTTTACATTGTCATTTCAAGGCACAGAGTAGGGCAGTAGGACATAGTTGAAACCTGCAGACTAAAGGTCTTAGTAGCATTGGGTGGACCGGGATCTTGAGGCAAAAAAGACAGAGAGAGAGGAGAGAGAGATGAGGGGGATGAGGAAGGAAGGGAGGGAAGAAAGGAGGAAGGAAGGAAGGAAACAAGGTAATGGGGAAGTGAGTGCAGGCAGGCATTTTTATGTGAACAGACCTGAAAAAAAAAAAAACACACGTAGCATTGATTATAGGTTCATAAACCATGCTTCACTCTCACCAACTCAGGTATGAGAGTGTAGATCAGGATGTTGTGTGTATCCTGCTCTTCGCAGAGATATTTTCATACTTTATCATCTCATGAATGTTTTTATGCACAAAATACAATGGTCATTATGAGATATATTGACATTGGCCCTATCTTCAGGAAAATTACAAACTAAGGAGAAAATAGAGAGAGATGAATATATGTAAGAACAAAAGAAGAAGGGACATAAATATATATAATCTAACTCATTTCATTTCAAAGCATGTGCTAAAATATAATTGTTTTTTTAATTCACCATATTTATCAACAGAACATATATGCTAATATATGTTGTTCATCATTAGAAAACAAATTAACCATTAAGCCTATTGGTAGTAACACAACAGTTAACTTATATTAAGTACTTATTATGTGACAGAAACATTATATGCAGTTTCATGTGGGAATCTCACAACAATTCTAAGAAAGGTAATATTAACCCCTCTGTTTGGTGAGAAAATGAAAAAAACTCATGATTAAGGAAAGTGTAAGTTTATTCACCCAGATGCAAAAGATTAGCAGCTGGTTTCAAATCGCATCAAGTGTGTTTACTCTAGTGCAAGGTGATAAACACTGATGCGGGTGTTCTCATATTCCAGTGAGCATGACCCTGTATTCTGGCTCACACTGGGCAGTTCACTCTCCACCTGTCTTCCTTGTGTAATTATAAATACGGCCACCTTTCACTTTCAAAGTGACCAGTTTGGTAACAGGTATATGCTCATTGTAATAATACTCCATATTGCTAGAATCCACATATTTCCCCTTCAAAATTCAAAATACTAGACAGGCCTTT
This sequence comes from Cryptoprocta ferox, assembly GCA_028646485.1. Lineage (NCBI taxonomy): Eukaryota > Metazoa > Chordata > Mammalia > Carnivora > Eupleridae > Cryptoprocta > Cryptoprocta ferox. The sequence goes on from CM053568.1 coordinate 28,543,424, forward strand.
GTGTGTGCACAAGCCTGTGTGCAAAGGCATGTGTGTCTGTGAGTGCGTGGTTCAGTAAATTACAGGAAGGGATGAAAAATGACCATAATGTAGCAATTCTTTTATAGAGTCGATGTTCTATTCCTCATTTTCAAGAAATGTATTTAATAAAACCTGAAATAGAAAGTAGATAATTATGTGCTGAATCTGGATTGCAAGTATAATCAACTTGAATAATTACAATAAAAACTTAGTGATCTGTCTATAAAATATTCCCTTAATGGAATTCAAGAAAACTTTTTCAAAGTAGATAAATATTCATATGCCGGTCAAGTGTGTACAACAGTCATATTAGGCCTACTGAATATTGCTTCTTCAGGAAATAAAAATGTTTATTCTCTAAATTTGTATACTCCAACATCAGATAATTTAATGTAATTGTTTCTTCCTTTAGATGTATGATTTTATAAATAGAATGATAAACATGTAAGTTGAAAATAACAATATACTGTATAGAATCAATTTTATAAAATTCTAGAACTCTAGAAAGTACTAGACCAGTAATCTAAATATTCGTATACAAATGTTGAATTAAAAATATACAAAACATACTATATATATATATATATACACACACATATATGCTTAATATAGTCTGTGTATATATAGTGTGCATAATTTTACTAAAGTCTATGGGGCGCCTGGGTGGCTCAGTCAGTTAAGCCTCCGACTTCGGCTCAAGTCATGATCTCACGTTCATGGGTTTGAGCCCCGTGTCGGGCTCTGTGCTGAGAGCCCAGAGCCTGGAGTCTGCTTCAGATTCTGTTCTCCCTCTATCTCTCTCTGCCCCTCCCCCTTTCATGCTCTGTCTCTCCCTGTCTCAAAAATAAATAAAACATTAAAAAAATTAAAGTCTATTGCATATATAATTTATAATACACACATATATTTCCCATATCAGCATTTCATATATTATTTGTATAACATGGAATGACAGACACTAACATTTATCGAGCACTATATCAAGTGCAAGGCACTCTCCCAACCACATTACATTTATTTTATTTTCTAATCCTCATAATGACCCTGCAATTGTAAGGTACTATTAAATTCATGGTCTCAGGATTAGGAAATTGAGTCATTCCCCAAGATGATACCATTATTAAGTAGTAGGGCAAGGAATCAAATGTGAACAATTTGTCCACACTAATCTTCCTTCATGGGTCACACATATAAAACTGAAATTCATATACATATCTTTTAGTTTAAAAACTAATGTTAACTCCTGGGCACCTGGGTGGCTTAGTCAGTTAAGCATCTGACTCTCGATTTTGGTTCATGAGCCTGAGCCCTCCATTGGGCTCTGTGCTGACAGTGCAGAGTCTGCTTGGGATTCTCTCTCTCCCCTCCTTCTTTCTCTGCCCCCTCCCATGTTGGCGCACACATGTGTGTGCTCACTCTCTCTCCCTCCCTCTCTTTCAAAATAAATAAATAAATTTTAAAAAATGATAATGTTAACTCCTAATTCTCCCATAGTATTCTGAAGAAAAATAACTTTTCCCATTTTCCTTTCCAGCATCATGCTGGTTCCATATCCTCTGATCTGCTCCTGTAACCCACTCTGGCCTGTACTATATGTTAATACTCATATGTAGAATCAATACTTCCATTCAGGAAGAAGATTTTTAAGTAGTTTTTTTTCTGTGCAATTTGCTTGGAGTTCACATAAAATCCCACCAACATTTATTTGCTCCTTGTCTTTTGCTTTACTAAAATTTTATAGTCACATATCTGAACAAATATTAGATTTCAGGCAGTCTGGGTCATTTAAACATGTCTGTTCTGCAGTATTCTTGTTGTACCTATTTGGGAAAAGATTTTCCTCTCTCCTACGTGAAAAGACTGTAGAGAGGACATGGTTTATAGGCTTCCTCACAGGGATGCTGTCAGATTGTGAGAAGTATGTTTAAAAATATCTTGCTCCATTACCCAGAAATAAATTATCTCCCATGACTTACTGCAACATGCTATTAAATGTTTCTTGTGGTTACGATTAGCCTCAGCTTTTGTTACTTAACACAGTTTTAAACATTATGTGTTGGGGGTGGGGGCATGTGTGTATATGTGAGTTATATATAAGCAGTTACTGTATCAATTTAATTATTTATAACAATAAGAATCTTTTTTAGACATTAAATGTTTCCTGGAATCATATGATTACTCAGGTCTCAGTTTTATGTTAGATAAGATGAAATGGGAAATAAATAGAATTCTGCCAATTTTCAGACCAAGTAATTGAATGTACATGTTTTCCAGCCCATGCATTTAAAACATAGTATTTTAGGGGCTCCTGAATGGCTCAGCCAGTTAAGCGTCCAACTTCAGCCCAGGTCATGATCGTGCAGTTCACAGGTTTGTGCCCTGTGTCGGACTCTGTGCTGACAGCTCAGGGCCTGGAGCCTGCTTCAGATTATGTGTCTCCCTCTCTGCCTCTCTCCCCCCTTTCTCTCAAAAATAAATAAACATTTAAAAAATAAAAATAAAACAGTATATTATTCTGAATGTAATCAGTATGTCATTTGCATTAACGTCTATTAACATTTATATCTGTATACTTTCAAAGATTGTCTAACCAGATGTCATGGAAAGGTAAGAACTCCAGATTTATAATTTTTGATTCTTAAATGTTTAATAAGAATCCTATTTCCTTGCTCCCCTGAAGCCTTGCCTTTTTTCCCCAAATGGGCTTTCCATGGGTCATTAACTCTGAATATGTAATTGCATCAGAAAGGCCTATAGAGGAATAAGACATGTTCCCAGAGGACCTATGATGAAATCTGTTAATAGCAAGAGACACTTCTGGTCATATATTTGAAACCATCTCTAGTTTTCTACTCAAAAAACTAAATCATGGACACAAAAAAGGAGCATTAAAATGTTGTTTTTCGCCAACTTGCTCAGTATCATTTGAGCACTACTAAATCAGATAAAATCAGAGAGAATTCATTTCAACTAGGGTACCTGATATCAAATACTCCAAAGTTGATCACTGAGGGGAGTTCTTTCTTGATGGAAAAATAGTAACAATAGTTACCCTTGTTCACTAGGTCTGCCATTTATGTCGTTACCATAAAACTATATTCTAATTTTGAATCTGATTTCAAAACAAATATTTGAAACATTATCCACTGTAAAAAAAAACACTCAATACTCATTCTAACTTCTTTCAAGAGACACAAATAATATAAATTCTTTCCAATAAAGAGATACCGACTTCAGGTTTCAGCTTCAACAGGTAAAGAGGTTGGAAGTTGCCACTCTTGTACTTAAAACAAGAAAAATCAGGACAACTGAAAATCACTAATTTTTCTTGGCTCCATCAGAGAATTGAGGTTGCAAGGCAAACTACCACTCTGAAAACAAGAGAGACAAGCACATCCAGAGGAACACTGGGGAGATCTGTTTACCTGGGGGCAGAAGCTCCTGAAACCGGTAAACTGGTAGGAACACTTAAATGGTAGTTTTAAAGAATAGCTGGAGGCTGAATGTGCGCCAGCAGGGGGTGGGGAAGAATAACCATTATGAAATATACTCAGTGACCTTTCTATAGCAAAAGCCTACACTCTGGGGGGAAAAGACATTGCCAGAGCCTTCTGCCAGTTGGGGAAAGGGAATTCCTCCCACTCCAGCCACCTCCAGGCTTCCTGTATCTCTTAAGGAAAAAAAAAAGTTAACAGTGGTGAAGGGTTCAAAAAATAGATTGGGAACACAGCAATTGGGGAAATGAGGTGAGAGGGAGTTTTACCACCAGGGAAACACATGTGAGGGTAGCCCTGAGATACAGGCTCACTGAGACAGATTTAATCAGAAGATTGCAGAATTCTCCGTCTCCATCTCACCTAATCACCATACTGAAAGGGATTCAGTATAAAAACAGCAAATTACAACTGAAACCGCTGTAAGGCTCAGACCTTACTGAGTAGTACTTATGGAAGCCAAAGTCATAAGGTGACAACAACAAGCACACAAGATAATTTTAAAGTCTCTAACCCCCCCCCTCACCCCCACCCCCTCAGATGCCTGGGTGGCTCAGTTGGTTAAACTTTGGACTTCAGCTCAGGTCATGATCTCACAGTTTGTGGATTCGAGCACCGAGTTGGGCTCTGTGCTGGCAGCTCAGAGCCTGGAGCCTGCTTCAGATTCTGTGTCTCCCTCTCTCTCTGCCCCTGCCTGCTCGTGCTATGTCTCTCTCTCAAAGTAAACAATAAAAAAAAATTTTTAAGTCCTTGGAGTCTTTAGTTACAATAAAAAAATTTTAATGGCCCAATTTCTAGTCAGAATTTATAAATCCTCATAAATAAATCCTCATATTAAATGCCCATTTTCTTCAGTTCATATTACCTTACCCAATACAACATATCTAGCTGACGACAAAAAATTACAAAGCATGCCAAAGGTAAGATAATATACAGTCTTAAGAGACAAAGCAATCATCAGAACCAGACTCGGAATGATACAGGTGTGAGACTGATCAGACGGGAAATATAAATGATCAACATGTTAAGGCTTCTAATGGAAAAAGTATACAACATGCAAGAACAGATGACTAATGTATGCAAAGTGTCTCTAAAAGTAATAAAAAAGAAATGCTTGAAATTAAAAAAAACACCAGCAAAATGTCTTCTATAATTTTGTCAATAGATTCAAAAAGGCTGAGGAAAAAAATCAGAGAGAATCTCTAATTTCAAATGCAAAGAGAAAAAACTAATGAAAAACCAGAACTACCTTCTAAGAATGGTGATACAATATTAAAAAAAAAAAAGTAACATATGTGCAAGTGGAATACCAGAATGAGAAGAAATAATAGAACAGAAGAAATATTTGCAATAAGGGCACCTGTGTGGCTCAGTCTATTAAGTGTCCAACTCCTAATTTTGAACTAGGCCGTGATCTCACGGTTCATGAGTTTGAGCCCTGCATTAGGCTCTGAGCTGACAGTGGGGAGCCTGCTTGGGATTCTCTTTCCCTTTCTCTCTCTCTATCTGCCCCTCCCTCCCTCTCTCTGTCTCTCTCTCCCTCTCTCAAAATGAATAAAATCCTTTAAAAAAAGAAACATTTGAAGTAATAATGGCAAAGAACTTTCCAAAATTAATGATGACTACCAAGCAAGAGTATCAGGAAACTCAGAGAACACAAAACAGGATACATAGCAAATAAACTACATCTTTTCATACCAGTAAAAATCAAAGACAAGAAGAAAACCTTGCAATACAGTACATGAGAAACTTTGATCTATATAAATAAAGGGAAAGTATCAGAGAAGGAATAAATGATGGTAAAATAAAATATTTTATTTGTTGTTCTTAATTGATCTAAGAGTTAAGTGTTTCTTTAAAATTAATACGAAGAATGTATTAGGTGATTATAGCATATGGACACTTGAAATGAGTGACAAATATAAGGAAAAAATGAAAGCAATTAGAAATATTTGGGTATAAATCTAACAAATTATGAACAAAATCTGTATGCGGAAAACTATAAAATAATAATGAAAGACATCAAAGAGTATCTAAATGGATATATGTTCCCTGTTTCTGAATTAGAGCACTGAATATTGTTAAGATCTCAATTTTTCCCAAGTTGATCTATAGATTCAGTATGGGCACCAATCAAAATCTTAGCAAGCCATTTTGTAGATATAGACAACCTGATTAAAAACTTTATCTGAAAAACATGAAAGACCTAGATCAGTCAATACAAACTAAAGAAGAAGAACAGTTAAAAGACTTATACTATGTGATTTCAAGACTTAAAGCAACAGCAAATAAAGAAAGCATGGTGAAATAATAGACATATAAAATAGTGGGACAGAATAACCAGAATTGGACCCACGCGAATATAGTCAATTTTTTTGTTTTATTTATTTATTTTGAGAAAGAGAGCACAAGCAGGGCAGGGGCATAGAGAAAGGAAGAGAGAGAATCCCAAGCAGGCTCCACACTGATCCAGGGCTTTGAATTCACAAACCGTGAGATCATGATGTGAGCCAAAATCAAGAGTCAAGACTCTCAAGCAACTGAGCCACCCAGGTGCCCCTATAATCAAGTGATTTTTAACAGAGGCACAAAAGCAACACAATGGAGAAGGGTAGTCTTTTCGATCACTGGTGCTAGAACAATTGGATATCCATATGCAAAGGGGAAAAAAAAGAATCCACACATAGACTTCACAGATTACATAAAAATTTACTCGCAATGCATCATTACAACATGCAAAAGGATAAAACTTCAAAAACAAAACATAGTAGAACATCTTTTGTGACCTTGGAGTTTGTGGTAAATTTTTAGATACAATATTGATACTATGATCTATGAATGAAAAATCCATTAAGTTGGCTTTTATTAACATTAAACATGTTAAAATACATATCTGATAAGGGAAAAGTATCTAATGTATACAAAGAATTTATAAAACAAGAAAACTAACAACCCAACTAAAAAATCAGCAAAATATTTGGAGACATATGACCAAGAAAATATACAAATGTAAAATAAACATGTAAAAACACACTCCACATCATTTGCTGTTAGGAAAATGCAATTTTTTAAAAAATGAAATATGCACATCATTTTATGCTACGGAGAAGTCATTCATGAAAGAAAGAGTACATCAATGCAGCAAACTTTGTCTTATTTTAAGACATTATCATCACCACCCCAACTTTCAGCAACCTGATAAGTCAACACCATCAAAATTGGTGCAAGATCCTGCACCAGTGAAAAGATTATGACTTGCTGAATGCTCAGATGATGATTAGAATTTTTTTGCAATAAAGTACTTTTTAACTAACGTATATATACATTGACATTGTTTTTTTCTAGACATAATACTATTACACACTTAATAGATTACAGTATAGTATAAACCTAACTGTTACATGCACCAGGAAACAAAAATGAGTTATTTGGCTAGCTTTATTGTAATATTCACTTTATTTCAGTGGTCTGGCACCAAACCCACAATATCCTTAAGGCATGAGAGGGCCAATAAGCAATGACACTCTAGCAGTAACAAGTGCATATGGAACTTAGATCTTATTTTCTAATACCATTCTCCAATAAAAGAAATGGGGTTCTTGAAGAGATGGCTGATTCTATGACTCAGACAAGAAATATACACGGTCCTGGAGCACTAGACAGTAAGGAAGTACTCTAAAATATAACAAAATAAAAACACTGATTGGAGTGTATAAATAAGACAGGAATCAATGGAGCCCCATGTGGTCAAATTTGGAAAATTTTAAGCAAACCTAACTAAATAAATAAATATAGTATTGTATTATCCAAAGTATAAAATAAATATTCATGAGTCCATACCAATATAAATATATGATTGAATCAATAAATAGAGCGAGGAACAGACAAATTTTCATGCAGAAAATGCCAAATGATTTATTTAGATTTTTTGCTCACAAGAAGGTGGAGCCAAACTCTCTACTCCTTAAGGGCCACTCATAGTAAAATCTTTCCACAGAGAACGGGACATGGGCAAAAGGAATTCCTTTATGGTGAGAAAATATCACCAACACTGTCACAGCCTGCTGATCAAGGTTAACATCAGCAGTGATAATTCATGTTGCCAGTGCATACCCTAGATATGATATTGAGAATGACAATTTACCTCTGTGGTCTTCCTCACAGAAAAACAATAAATCTAGTCTAATCATGAGAAAAATATCAGATAAATCCCAGTTGAGGGACAGTCTACGAAATATATGACTAGTACTCCTCAATCCTGTCAAGGGCATCAAAAATGGGAAATCTGAGAAACTGTCATAGTCAACAGGATCCTAAGGAGACATGACAACTGAATACGTTATCATGAATATTATCCTGGAAGAGAAAATAAAAACTAAGGAAACCTGAATACAGTATGGACTTTTTTTCTTTTTTTTTAAGTTTATTTATTTATTTTTTTAAATTAACTTTATACTTTATTGTCAGGTTGCTTTCCATATAACACCCAGTGCTCTTCACCACAAGTGACCTCAACCATGACCATCACCCCCCTTCCCCTTTCCCCCTCCCCCTTGCGCCCTCAGTTTGTTTTCAGTATTCAAGAGTCTCTCGTGCTTTCTCTCCCTCCCTCTCCCTCTTTTCCCTCCTTCCCCTCCCCATAGTCCTCTGTTAGGTTTCTCCTGTTAGACCTATGAGTAAAAACATATGGTATCTGTCCTTTTCCGCCTGACTTATTTTGCTTAGCATGACACCCTTGAGGTCCATCCACATTGCTACAAACGGCCAGATTTCATTTTTTCTCATTGCCATGTAGTATTCCATTGTATAGATAAACCACATCTTCCGAATCCATTCATCCGTTGATGGACATTTAGGCTCTTTCCATGATTTGGCTATTGTTGAAAGTGCGGCTATGAACATTGGGGTACTGGTGCCCCTATGCATCACCATTTCTGTATCCCTTGGGTAAATCCCCAGCAGTACTATGGCTGGGTCATACGGGAGGTCTATTGATAGTCTTTTTGAGGAACCTCCACACTGTTTTCCAGAGTGGCTGTACCAGTTTACATTCCCACCAACATTGTTTCTCCACATCCTCGCCAGCATCTATAGTCTCCTGATTTGTTCATTTTAGCCACTCTGACTGGCGTGAGATGGTATCTCAGTGTGGTTTTGATTTGTATTTCCCTGATGATGAGTGATGCTGAGAATCGTTTCATGTGTATGTTGGCCATCTGGATGTCCTCTTTGGAGAAGTGTCTCTTCATGTCTTCTGCGCATTTCTTCACTGGATTGTTTGTTTTTCGGGTGTGGAGTTTGGTGAGTACTTTGTAGATTTTGGATACTAGCCCTTTATCCGATATGTTATTTGCCACTATCATTTCCCATTCCGTCGGTTGCCTATTAGTTTTTTTGATTGTTTCCTTTGCAGTG
>CM053568.1:28552853-28571109 GCA_028646485.1 Cryptoprocta ferox
CGATATTATTTATTTCTGCCCTGATCTTTATTATTTCTCTTCTTCTGCTGGGTTTGGGGCTCTCTTGCTGCCCCCCTTCTAGTTCCTTTAGGTGCTCTGTTAGATTTTCAATTTGTGCTTTTTCTAGTTTGCTGAAATAGGTCTGGATTGCAATATATTTTCCTCTTAGGACTGCCTTTGCTGCGTCCCAGAGAGTTTGGATTGTTTTATTTTCGTTTTCATTTGTTTCCATATATTTTTTAATTTCTTCTCTGATTGCCTGATTGGCCCAATCATTCTTTAGTAGGGTGGTTTTTAACCTCCACATTTTTGGAGGTTTTCCAGACTTTTTCCTGGGATTGATTTCAAGTTTTATAGCATTGTGATCCGAAAGTGTGCATGGTAAAATCTCAATTCCTTTGTATTTATGAAGGGCTGCTTTATGCCCCATTATGTGATCTATCTTGAAGAATGTGCCATGCACACTCAAGAAGAAGGTGAATTTCCTAGCTTCAGGATGCAGAGTTTTAAATATATCTCTCAATTCCATCTGTTCCAATGTGTCGTTCAGATCCATTGCTTCTTTGGTGATTTTCTGTCTGATTGATCTATCCATTGCGCTAAGTGGAGTGTTAAAGTCCCCTGCAATTAACACATTCTTATCAATAAGATTGTTTCTGATTGTGATTAATTGTTTCATGTACTTGGGTGCTCCCGAATTTGGCGCATAGATGTTTATAATTGTTAGCTCTTCCTGATGGAGAGACCCTGTAATTATTATATAATGTCCTTCTTCATCTTTTGTTACTGCCTTTACTTTAAAGTCCAGTTTGTCTGATATAAGTATGGCTACTCCGGCTTTCTTTTGACAACCGGTCGCATGATTGATATTTCTCCATCCCCTTACTTTCAATCTGAAGGTGTCTTCAGGTCTAAAATGAGTCTCTTGTAGACAGCAAATGGATGGGTTTTGTTTTTTTACCCATTCTGCTACCCTATGTCGTTTGATTGGGGCATTCAGTCCATTTACATTCAGTGTTATTATTGAAAAATGTAGGTTTGGGTTCATTGTGTTTTCTGTGGAGTTCATGTTTATAGTAGTGTCTCTGGTACCTTTTATTCCTTGCAACATTTTCCTCATAGAATCCCTCTTAGGATTTCTCGTAGGACTGGTTTGGTGGTGACGAATTCTCTCAATTTTTGTTTCTTTGGGAACACCTTTATCTCTCCTTCTATTTTGAGTGACAGGCTCGCCAGATAAAGGATTCTTGGCTGCATATTTTTCCTGTTCATCACATTGAAGATTTCCTGCCATTCCTTTCTGGCCTACCAAGTTTTGTTAGATAGGTCTGTAGCCACTCTGATAGGTTTCCCTTTGTATGTTAGGGCCCTTTTTTCCCTGGCTGCTTTCAGAATTCTCTGTTTGTCTTTATATTTTGCCAGTTTCACTATGATATCTCGTGCCGAAGGTCTATTCAAGTTACATCTTAGGGGGGTTCTTTGGGCCTCTTGGATTTCAATGTCCATTTCTTTCCCCATATTTGGGAAGTTTTCAGGTATAATTTGATCGAGTACCCCTTCAGGACCTTTTTCTCTTTCCTCATCTTCGGGAATTCCTATGATACGGATATTGTTCTGTTTGATTGTATCACTGAGGTCTCGAATTCTCTTTTCATGCTCCTGTATCAATTTCTCTCTCTTTTTCTCGGCTTCCTCTTTTGCTAGAACTCTGTCCTCTAATTCACTTATTCTCCTCTCTGCCTCTTCAATCCGTGCAGTGGCCGCCTCCATTTTATTATGCACCTCATTTATAGCTTTTTTTAACTTGACACAGCTATTTTAAAGGTCTCTAGTCTCTGTATCAATAGCTTCTTTGATGTTTTTTTCAAGTCCAGCAATTAATTTTATGACAGTTATTCTAAATTCTTGTTCAGTTATGTTGCTTATATCTGTTTTGAGCAGTTCTGTCGCTGTGACTTCTTCCTGGAGTTTCTTTAGAGGAGAGTTCTTTCATTTCGTCATTCTGGCCAGCTTTCTGTCTCTTGTCAGTTTTAAAAGCTCGTTATGCCCTGTGCACCTGTTAGTATTGCTCTATTGAAGGAGGCTCATTGACTGTCCAGGGCCTGTTGTTTCCAGAAAGTGTTCTTTTAATGGTGTCTCTCAGTTTCTCTCGTTGTGTCTTTGATTATTTTACTTCCCTGGTCAGTGATATTTGGGACTCTCCACCATGTGCACTTTGGCTTGTTTCTTGAAATAGCCTCAGGCATCTTTGAGGTTGTCTTCTTTCTGGTGTCTATTTCTTCTTTTCCCCCACTTGCAAATCAGCATATTCTCCCTTCAGTCCTTCTCAATTCAATCGATGTGGGCGAGCGCAGACTACAGAGCTCCCTACTTCTCCACCATCTTGCCCTCCCTCTACAGTATGGACTTTAGTTAGTAATAATGTATCAATATTGTTTCCTTTATGGTGATAAATATACTAATATAAGGTAACAATAGCAAGTGAAATTGAGTGTGGAAACTCTCAATTCATATATGGATATATGGAAATCTTTGCTATGGTTTCATAAATCTAAATCTATTTTAAAATTAATGTTTATTAAAAAAATGTTTTAAGGCACCCGAGAAGAGCTGATCTTTTTTTCAAAGACACCCAAGAACACGTTTTATGTAAAAACTTACATTCAAATACTAGACAATGATTTTGAATAAAGGGGACTATTGTCAGAATTCTAGTATACTAGACCTTAGACAGACCCTGTTATTTAATCCTGTGTCCCCTTTTATATAAATTTATGAAGAAACTGAGCCCATGAGAAGCAGAAAGGCTTGGGTCAAGGTAGTACTTTTTGTATTATTTCTACACAGAAATTTAATTCTTTTTTGTTGTTGTCGTTGTTGTTGTTGTTGTTGTTTTAGAAATTAAATTCTTAAAGATGAGATTGTTACTTTTAACTTTTCCAAAACTCTCTAGTCTAAGAATTGCTAAAATACTTTTATTTTTTCTGACTTGGACATTTACTTGAGGTTTACATTTTTTTCTATAAAGAGTACTTATGGATATAAATTCTTAGAGTAACTTTATTAAAGCCAAAATAATACTCATCATAAATTTGAAGGTATTGCTTTCCAAAAAAAGGAATGTCTCCTGTGTTATTCCTTCGTTAACATCTATATGTGACAAAATATTACTCTACAACTGTATATTTGCATCAAAAAGATTTTAGAATAAATTTTTTTCTCATATATTCCATATATATTTCTCATATATATGGAACTGTTGAAGTCTTTGGAATAACATTTTCCCACTATTGTTCAAATGAATTAGTTTCCATAAAGAAAGGATCTGCATATACAAAATTTTGAAAACCAAAACATATTAACAGCCATCTTAGAGCTTTATGGGGGCTTCCAAAATATTCTAGAGTAACAGTATTTTATAACATTTCTAGAAATCATAGTCTGTGATTTCAAATCAATAAGGGGTATTTTGAATCTACTAGAGGGTAAAGGTAAACAGAAAGTGTGTTATCCTTCTCTCCCTCTGAGGTCTGGGATCTTCTTCATAACTGCTGCTTTCTTTTCGCAAATGATTTAACAGCACAGATATCTTCTAGCTATATCACAGGGAAGAGATGACAATCTGTCATTCACCAGTTTATTACAGTGATACTTGCATATGTACAAACACAGGTAAGCAAAGAATTTCATTTTTTTAAATATTTTAATGTTTATTTATTTTTGGGAGAGAGAGAGAGAGAGACCATGAGTGGGGGACAGGCAGAGAGAGACAGAGACAGAATCCCGAGCAGGCTCCAGGCTGTCAGCACAAAGTCCAACATGGGGCTTGACTTAACAAACCCTGAGATCATGACCTGAGCAGAAGTGGGGCACTCAACCAACTGTGCCACCCAGGTGCCCCAGAACTTCATTTTTTTCTAACCATAGAATCACTATATGCTTTTAAGTCTAAGATGAACAATAGGTAGTGAGTACTGGAACAGTTCTTCAGAAACTGAAAGCAGTTTGTCTGCCTTTCTGTATTTTCCTAGCATTTGCACATAAAATATTCCTGTGAGAGCCATCTATTTATGTTCAGTATGGAATTCTCCTACTGGGCAGAGTGTGCATGAAGTCATCTCAGAGGTGCTTGGGCTTCCTTTTCCATCGTTACCTCTTTATACATGGTCACCTTCGCCTTATATACTGAGCATGAGTCTAATGATTTGAAGCCGGGAAATAAGTGTAGCTTCCTTCCCACCCCGAGTATAAGATACTGGATCTACCCAGAAAGGAACATGGAGAGGCAGGTTCTTTGAGTTTCCATGGCATTTTCTATAGTAAGAAGTGATGAGGAGATGAAATATAATTTCACTGTGATGTAAAACAAATGCATGTGCTTTAATCTTAGTCCATAAGTAAATCCTTTATATTATAAATGATTGTTGTATGTAGAAGGAACAGAAAATAATTCAGTTTTGCAACTTTTTGAGTAGGGCCGAAAAAGAGCAGTGTAGACATATGTTGTCCACCAGTTGAAAATAGCTTTTTTAATGCAGACAGATTCTGAGTGATGGCATGATCTGTAATGGTATTTTACCTGTATTCAGTTGTTTAACCCTGTCACTATTTCTGCAATTTCTAGATGAAGGAAACCATTGCATATTCCAAGCAGGTCTGCTCACCGACATGATATTAATGAATAGTGGCACCATATCAAGTTTGGAGGAGGACCCACCACAAGGAAGTTATTTATGTAACTTATTATTCCAGGCTGCAAACCAAGAAGCAATGGCTCTTTAACAGCCAGGGCCAAGAATTAGCAGAGCAAGGAATGTCTTATTCGTGACAAATCAATAGTGTGAGGCTTTTCACTTCATTCCGCTGGAGTAATTAAAACATTTGTATCCAAGGGGATCCATAGGACATGATGCATAACAAATTTTAGCCGCCATCCACCACCATCTCTAAACAGCACTACAGCCAACCATTTCCAGAAATTGCAGCCAAAAGGGACAAGTGAAACATAAAGCAGTGTTCTTCATTAATTCATGTGGAGGAGCTCTATAGTGATGGCATCTGTTTCAGTGGTATATTTCCTAATTGAAATGCAGTAATCCATAAAGTGTCCATAGGAACAAGCAAACTAAGGTTTTATCGTATGCTCGTAGAGAATTGTTTTCAGTGTTACGGTTTTCCACAGTTTTGACTTCATGGGTTAAAGAAGTCTCAGCTGCTGTTTAACTGCATTGTAATGATCCACAGTAATAATACACATAATTAAAAAATAAAATAATACAGATCTTTTCATATAAAAGGCCTTCTTTTCCATCCTAGTCATCTCTAATCATTCTCCTTAGATGTAATAGTTTATGTTTTCCTTGTGCCAGTGGTTATTTTGATCTCTCTAAATCATACATGTGTGTACAGCTCTTTATGGAGTCATTGATTTTATAAATTATGTGTTGGTTTCCTACTGGGATAAGTGAGAATTTAGCTTAATTATACTTCTCTCTCCTTCCTCACCCTTTTTCTCTCTCAATACTATATATGCCCGGATATGAGGAAATTGTTCACTAAAACCTTTACTCTGAAATGAGTCACCTTATATATAAGTCCTAAAATTCTCCCTTTTTATAGGCCATTTTCTTTTTTAGTTTGTTTTGAATAAGGTAAAATATTTTGAAGAAGAATATAATATGTGCTCAGTTGTCCAAGATGCTTAAGGAAGTCTAGTGATATGAGTAAAAACAAGAAGCAAAGAAATATAAGAAAAACTTACTATTGCTAAATATGACATCAAAATATTCATTAGATATCTTTATAAATATGTCTTTGAAACTCATTTTTAAGACAATGGAAAAATATATTTTTATGAAGAAAATATTTCTTTAGAATTAATAAAATGTTTAAAAGATTATAATATTTATATTGTACAAATGGCACTTGAAATTTTCACTGACTTTTCCAGTGACAAGGTTATGTTTGAATTAAAAAAGTGCTGCATATCAAGTCATTTAGATGGAATTGAGGATGATGGCTCTGAAAACCTGTGCTAGATGATTGGAAAAGTGGTTCTAATGGTGACAAAGACAATGTTGTAGAAGATTCACGTAGAGTCTGAATAAAATTTGAGGGTGAAGAGAGTAAATCTGTATTATATATTACATAAATGGTTTTAAGAAATTAAAGATTTTAAGAAATTCAATATTACAAGAAGAATTTGACATAGTCACCTATAAATTAATTTGTAGTAAATCTAAAGAATTTCTCATTTTTAAAAAAATGGGGGATTACTTTATATTTGGGTTCTCTCTCTAAATATCTGCTGTACAACATAGTGCTGATAGTCAATAATGCAGTAATGTGTAAACTTCAAAATTCATTAAGAGGGAAGATTTCACATTAAGTGTTCTTACCACAGAGGAAAGGAAAGAAGGGAGGGAGGGAGGAAGGAGGGAAGAGAGGGACGGAGGGAAGGAAGAAGGAAGGAGGTAGGCAGGCAGGCAGGGAGGAAGGGCTAAATAAATACATACATACATGTCTGTTTTAAAAGTCACTAAGAGAGAGGGAGGGGAAGCGGAAGAGAATCTCATTTCACTCCTTAAATCTCCCCTAAATTAGAGCCCCAGCACACTCACTGAACTTCTTTGGATTAGATCAATGGCTTTGGATCCTACTGGTCTGTCGTGTTGATGCAAAGCAACTGACCTGCAGTTACTGGGAACCATTGTTTAAGGAATCTATATACCTGCAATCTGACCTCCTCTGCCCATAGGTCTGTTAACCTGTTCCCTCTTACTGAATTCCAGACACCCAATCTCAATCCTGCTTACTTTTCCTGGAAACCTCAGGAAAAAAGTCTGATGCACATAACTTGTCTGCCATTATTCTTTCTCCTTCCTTGGTGAAACCTTCTTTAATAAGTTTATGAACACCTTTGGGATTTGAGTTTATCATTTATAATGAGCAGTAAACATGTTTATTACCTAAAGTTATTGTGAGAATTCCATGAGGGTTCTAAATATAGCCCCAGAGCCCAACACAGAAATTTTGACAAATGTTAGATTGCTTTCAACTTTATACTTTTTCATTTTTTTAAGAAACTCTATGGTATAGTCATTAAAAGTGGAGATCTATATGAAAAGACAGCTTTCATTTTGAATCTTGGCTCTACATTTTGTTAACTATGTGCAACAAAATAATAATAATGATGATGAACAATGGAAGAATGTTACAGACTGCTTCAATCAGAATTCACTTACAAATAACAGAAAGCCAATCTATCAGTTTTAAGCAGATTGGAATTAAATACAGGAAATTAGATGCTTGCAAACTTGATGGTGGGCTGTTCACACAAAAATAATTCCCAGAACAAGGCAACTAAGGTTTCCTATCAAGGGAAGAGTTTCAAAGGTCATAAGAAACACATATGCATGATCCTTTTGTTTCAGGATCATATTACCATAGCCACAGATCAATTGGTTTCATAGTCATGTTATACTATAAAAAACCACCAGATCAATTGGAGATTGACACAAAAATAAAAAAACCCACCAGATCAATTGGTTTTACAGTCATGTTGCACAAGCAAAAATAGTGCTTCATGCTCCATGCTTTGCTCCCTCCATCAATTTCAAATTTTAGACTCACTGGCATTACTTAAATCTCTATGTCTGTAAATGGATATATACAGAAGCCTGGAAATTTTGGTTTTTAGCTTTCTAGCTACTTAGTACAGGATAGTAAAATAGAAAAATACTGGAACGGATATTAAAGAGTAGAAAAATACTGGAACGGATATTAAAGAGTAAATTTACTATAGGTATCAAAAGAGATGCAAGAAGAGAGTTACTTCAAGAAGACATGAGTAGTCAGTTGTATGCAACGCTAGTAATAAGGCAAGTAAGATGGAAACAGAAATAGTAATTGGATTTGGCATCATGTGAGGTTCTCAATGATCTCAGTGATAGCAGAGGAGGGTGAAAACTTTAGGGAGATGGAGTAGGTTGAAGAGTGAATAAAAAGTGAGGGATTGAGATAAGAATAGAAACAATTCATTCTCAAGTGTTTTGTAAAAAGAAGCAGAGATAGAGAACAATAGTTGGAGGTGTATGGAGAGGTCAGTGAAAAAGTTTTGTGGTTTTTTTTTTTACTTTTTTTAATGTTTATTTATTTTTGAGAGAGAGAGAGAATGAGAGAGAGAGTGAGCGAGCAGGGAGGGTCAGAGAGAGAGAGAGGGAGACACAGAATCCAAAGCAGGCTGCTGGCTCTGAGTTGTCAGCATAGAGCCCAACGCAGGGCTCAAACTCACAAACTGCAAGATCATGACCTGAGCTGAAGTCAGATGTTTAACAGACAGCCACTCAGGTGCCCCTTTGTTGTTGTTTTTTTATAATTTTTTTAATGTTTTATTTATTTTTGAGAGAGAGAGAGAGAGAGAGAGAGAGAGCATGAGCAGGGGAGGGTCAGAAAGAGAGGGAGACACAGAATCCGAAGACAGGCTCCAGGCTCTGAGCAAGCTGTCAGCGCAGAGCCTGATGCGGGGCTCGAACCCATGAACCACGAGATCATGACCTGAGCCAAAGCCAGATGCTCAACCGACCGAGCCACCCATGCGCCCCTTGTTGGGTTTTTTTTTTAAGTTTATTTATTTTTGAGAGACAGAGCATGAGTGGGAGAGGGGCAGGGAGAGAGGGAGACAGAATCCAAAGCACGCTCCAGGCTCTGAGCTGTCAGCACAGAGCCCGACAGGGGGCTCAAACCCAGGAACCATGAGATCATGACCTGAGCCAAAGTCTGACGCTTAACTGACTAAGCCACCCAGGTGCCCCGAGTATATTGTTGGTTTTAAATAGGGTATATTGGTAAAATGATGCGAATAATTCATAGGAAAGGGAAAATAATGTTCCAACGGAACCAAGGACATCCTATTGATAACCAAAACCAAGGCTTTTCCAAATTGAGAAAATGAAGGGAGAGTGGAAAAAAGGAATCCAGAGTGCTTGCAAGGAACTGAATATCATGTATGGTTGTGAGCTTGATTGGATAAAAAGAGAAATGAAGATAGAACATGAGAAATGAAGATAGAATATGAGGGCTGAATAGTAGAAGTTGAGTAAATCAGTAAGTTAGAGGTCTAAATCAGGGCAAAATACCTTGAGGTGGACCAACTAACGTTGAGGGTAAATGGAAGTAGTCTGACTAATATGTTTATGGCTAGTGGTTATGAGCAGGTCTAGGGTGTGATCATAGGAATGTGGGGCTGAGGAGAGTTTAAGAAAAAGTTTATTGAAAGTGAGGAGGTCATGAAACAGAATCAGGGGTAAAGTGTGTGTTATCTTGACTTAATCACTAATATTAACAGTAACACAAATGGAGAATAAAATGCTGATCTGGGGGGGAAATACAGAAAACAAAAATATCTTTAGTGAGTGAGTCAAGATGGTTTAGAGGTCTAGACATACAGGGGGAGTAGTTACAATGAGAGTAGAGTAAAATGGTATGAGCATCAAAGAAACTGATTTTGAACAAGGAAAGAGAAAATACATATATGCTGAATTTAGATTTTTTGTAAGGACTACAAATTTGTAAGGACCTACATAATCTATGTAAGGCACCATCTCTGAACACACACACACACACACACACACCCCATGGAAGAATTGCATTGCTAACTAGGAAATCTCATTTCATGGCATAAATATAGGAAGACTTCAGAGCAAGTAAAATTTGAGCTATTATATGTTACTTTGTAATAATACTTCTACCAAAGACAAGATAATCGAAGAATATTTTTTAATCTTAAGTATTAGTTGGCATGCTTTCTCTCCTACAAGGAATTCCTTGATGATACTGACTGTTTGACTGATCTCTATGTTCCCAGCAACTGGCACAATGTCAGGCACACTGAACCAGTGTTTGTTGCATTCAAAGCTCTCAGAGCATCAATTATGTGAAGAGATTCTTCTCAAATTAATGATGATGTATGGGGAATTTGAGAGAGTCTAAATTAGCCATTGTAAAACGAGTGGAAAATGTATTATGTTCTAGCAAATCACAAGAAATTTAAATAACATTTTCACTTACCAAGCATCACACTCTTTGTATTTCAATGTCTAGCATATTTCCAATTTACTAAAATAAATGTGGATTGAAAATGTGATGTATTATTTTTGTGCATGTAATAGCAAATAATTATTATGCATATTTTCAAGAAAATAAAAAGATAGGACCCTACCTGACCCTGGAAATTTGTTCAGACAATCTGTGTTCATGGTTCATTAGTGATATGCTCTACCAAGCTGGTGAATAAATAATCATTTTCATTCCCTTTCATTGCTTCTCCTGCTTATGGAGGCCATTAGCAGATAAGAATGACATTAATGCACATTTTGTATAATAAAAATTCCATGAACCTAAGAATCTTATTTTCGCTGTCAAGGGCCTATAACCACAGTAGGGGGATGATGAATAAGAGATAAAAAGCCAGAAATAGCAAAATTCAATACAATTTTTAAGTGAAGTGCAACCAGAAATGTGGGCGAAGAAATACAATTATATGCTAGCAGAAGGAGACTGCTGATAATTAAATATAAACGTATAATATACATATAACAAATATAAATATATATAATACGGATGAATTCTGTGGACACAATATGCATGCATTGTTATGTATGCTTATTTATATATATAATAGAAAAATATTAAATTATATTTTAGTGTGATTACATGAAGAACAAAATAATTTACTTAAATCTTTGCCCAACAGATTTTATGAATTTTTTTTTACCTTTAGATCTAGGTAAAGTTAGTTGACACAGAGCAATAAATGTAAAACAGACCATTTCAAAGCCTTACACAAATAATGCACATACAACTCAATAATGGCACAGATAACACCGTGCTAATGGAAATTACCCCCCTGATTATTGTCTTATTGTTTCTATTTCCTTCTTATATTGGTAGAAATAATTTGTGAAGACATTAACTTACTCAAAAATAAATGATCATGCCAGCTGTTGATGGCTTGCCTTAGAAAATACAATTAGGGATATCTACTTCTTCAGTTCTGTAAGAGTAAGAAACAGATTTCAACTAAAATGGTCAGGTTGCAAAGAGGAAAATCCTATTGGCCTGTTGAGTGATATATTTTTAAATATAATCTGCAGGAAAAATATCCTTGAAAAATATTTTATTTCATATAATATTCAGTCACCTGTGTGATTATTTTGGTAAGACTAATAAGAAAAGAGAC
Source organism: Cryptoprocta ferox (assembly GCA_028646485.1). NCBI lineage: Eukaryota > Metazoa > Chordata > Mammalia > Carnivora > Eupleridae > Cryptoprocta > Cryptoprocta ferox. The sequence continues at coordinate 28,564,093 of CM053568.1, forward strand.
TATGGGTTCCATGTTTACTAATGAGAAGTATGCTCAGAGCTTTATTAGGAAAGGTTATTAGAAAATTATTAGAAACGACTCAAAACAAAGGCTTAGAGTCTAATAATGTACATTGATTTTCACAAGGAAACGTATTCTTAACACCACAGCACCTTTAAAAGCTTGGAATAAGCCCCTGCTCTAAACAAGGAATCAAAACTAGCAAGCTTAGTTAAGCATACCAGATGGACCCCAGTTGTTCAATTTTGTTTTAAGTGGGGTTAAAAAAAATGAATAAGAAATTGTGATTCCTTTGTGTTGGATCTTGTTTTAATGAAGAGCTTTTCAGGGGAAGTAAAATGACACTTAGGTTTCTCAAAAGAAATACAAAGAGACAGCTGATTTTTTTTAATGACTCATAAAGATGCAAATGACAACAAGAAGAACCACTTGAAGTAACTTCAAAGTGATTCTTTTTCTGCCAAGGGAAATAAAGAACTAAAGCAATATTAGCACAATCCACATTACAATGCCAACTAAATTTTATAGAAATGTCATAATATTTGTATTTATTTTCTTTTTTAAAAAAATGTTTATTTATTTTTGAGAGAGTGCCAACAGGAGGAAGGGCAGAGACATAGGGGGACAGAGGATCCAAAGCAGGCTCCACACTAAGGGCAGCTGACAGCAGCAAGCCCCAATGTGAGGTTTGAACTCTGAAACCCTGAGATCATGATCTGAGCCAAACTCGGATGCTCAACTGACTAAGCCACCCAGGTGCCCCTTTATTTTCATGTTAAATTTTTAAATATTTTAATTATAGGGAGAATAATATAACAGGTACTGATATAGTCACTATTTAGAAAAACAAGTTCACATAATAGAAATTTTCCTTCACCTTTTTTGAAGGAAATAACACATTTTTTGTTTCTTTTTGTTACTTTTTCAGTTGATCTGTGGAGATTCTTTATATATTCTAAACAACCTTTTTTCTTTAATGTGTGTTGCAACTGGCTAATAGTATTATGTAAATGTTACTTTACATAATTTCTAAATTTTATGTAACCAAATATTAATTATTTTCTTTCTTGCTTGTATGATTTATTCTTTGCTACTTGGTCATTACTTTTAAAAATGAATTGGTATATTTCTCCATTTATTTAGATCTTTTTCATGTCCTTCAGTAAATAATATTGCTTCCTCTGTAATACCTCTGCACATCTTTGATAAATTTATTACTGGTATAATATAGTTTTTTGCTCTCATGGATGGTATGTTTTAATTTTGTGGTCTAATTTATATTTGTAATGTAAGCATGTTATAGATAGGAGTAGCAACCTTGCATCCAGGCACCTTGCTAACTTATTAATCCTAATAATTTATACAATCTCTTGGGTTTTAGGAATAGAATATCATTCAACTGCAGATAGTTACAGGTGGTCCTTGATTTTTCAGCCATAGTGACTTTTCTATATTTTTATTACTATGATATAATAACTTTATACTAGTTAATTCATTAATAATCATGAAATAATTTAAGTGATTATAATGGTAAAGTTTACTATAATAAAGTTCAATAGGAGTGGTAATGGCAGTCATTCTGATGTTGTAACAGCAAAAGGGACTCTGTCATTTCACAAGTGTGTGTCATGTTTTCTCTAGGTATTTGGAAGTTTCCTTTCATTAGATTTGAAAGATCCATTCTTTCTAAGTTTCCAGAAACTTATGATGATGAAGAAAAATCAGTACTATATTGTAGCAACATTTTCCTTCATTTTTCTGATATGTGGCCATTCACCTTTAATCTGTTAATGTGGTCAGTTACATTAATAGTTACCATTAAACCATCTTTGCATTTCTGGAATGAAGTCTTAATAGGTCATGATTTATTTTTTGTACACATTTATAGATTATGTGCATTAACATTTAGCCGCCTATGAACTTAATTTCTTGTGCTGTTCCTATCTAATTTGTTACAACTTTATATTGGACTTATATAAATAAAATATTGCCTACAAAACAATACGGGTGAGTTGTTTTTAATTATGTATTATTTGGGGCTTATATAAAATTAAAACATGCAATTTATTGGATAATAATCAATTTTGGGGGATTTTTTTCATTTTTTAGATGCTCAACATTACTCATCATCAGGAAAATACAAATTAAAACCACAATGAGATAGTGCCTCACACTAGTCAGAATGGTTAAAATTAACAACTCAGGAAACAACAGATGTTGGAAAGGATGTGGAGAAAGAGGAACACTTTTGCACTGCTGGTGGTATGCAAACTGGTGCAGCCACTCTGGAAAACAGTGGGAGATTCCTCAAAAAATTAAAAATAGAATTACCCTATGACCCAGCAATTGTACTACTAGGTATTTATCCAAAGGATACAAAAATGTTAATTCAAAGGGGCACATGCACCCTAATGTTTATATCAACTATAAGCAAGCAATATCAACAATAGCCAAATTATGGAAAGAGCCCAAATGTCTATCGACTAACAAATGTATAAAGAAGATGTGGTATATATATACAATGGAATATTATTCAGAGATCAGAAAGAATAAAATCTTGCCATTTGCAACAACATGAATGCAACTGGACTATATGGTAAGCGAAATAAGTTAGTCAGAGAAAGATAAATATCATATGATTTCACTCATATGTGGAATTTAAGAAACAAAACAAATGAACATAGAGGAAGGGAAGAAAAATGAGATAAAAACAGAGAGGGAAGCAGACAGTAAGAGACTTTTAAATACAGAGGGTTGTATTTAACTGAGGGTTGCTGGAGGGGTGTTGTGGGGGGATGGGCTCAATGGGTAATGGGCATTAAGGAGGGCGCTTGCTCGGATGAGCACCGAGTGTTATATGATGAATCCCTAAATTTCTACTGCTGAAATCATTACTACACTATATGTTAACTAGTTTGGATTTAAATAAATTTTAAAAATTAAAAAATTATAATAAAGTGGGGAAAAGTCTAAAAAAAGATTTTTCCATTTTTTAAAAATTGATTTGATAAAATTTACCATTTCATGTATATTTTAAATCCCCTGGCATAATAAAGATATTCAAAGCATTATGATTTCTATAGATATGTAAGGACTCAATTTTCATTATTAATATTCTTTGTTTTTATCACTGTTTTCTTGTCCTGTATTTCTAGAAGTTTATCTATGTTCTTAGTCTTTTTATACTAATTTTGTTTCTTAGCCTTCATTTTTAACATATTTTTGTCTATTTATTATTATAAATAATAACACTTGTTTACTTTTCATTGTCTTGCTAATACATTTTTCCAGGGCTATCCATCTCTTTCTGGTATATCACAAATCTTTAGTAATATTGCTATTGTCATTCAGTTATATGTATATTTTTTCAAATTTCTGTATTTTTACCTACAAACATTAAAATATTTAAATAATTTTTATCTTTTCTCTTTAAGGTAAATGTATACTTTCGCTTGCTTTGAACTAGATTTTTTTAGACCTTATTTTGTAATGGCAATATCAAGCAAAGAGACTATCTTTCAAAATCTGAAACAATGAAAAGCTGAACGTACTGTTTGCTAAACCAGAGAGAGTTGCACTTGTAAAGCAAGTCTCTCCAACACTACAAGTACTGATTTTTTATAGGGTTGAAGTAGCAAGTTCAGGGACTAGTGGCCTTTGAGAAGCAAAGCTGTCCTAAACCTACATGACTTTGGAAACCTTGTTACTGTGTGAGCTTGTTGTTGATGGGCTTCCAAAAGCATAGGATCTGTTTCTGATTGACTGAGATGAGTTTTGGAATTCAAAGGTATTTCTTGTGGTTACTCATTCATGGTCTTCAACTTTGCCCAAGGAACTCTTTCCTTTTGGAGAATAGGATTTTTTTTATCCTGAGAAACACCAGCTCTGTTCTGTCCATACTGGGTTAAAGAATCGTGTTAGCATTTACAGGCACCTGGGTGGCTCAGTTGGTTAAGAGTCTGACTTCGGCTCAGATCATGATCTCACAGTTTGTGAATTCGAGCCCCACATCGGGCTTTGTGCTGACTGCTCGGAACCTGGAGCCTGCTTCGGATTTTGTGTCTCCCTCCTTCTCTGCCCCTCCCCTGCTTGTGCTCTGTCTCTCCCTCTCCCTCAAAAATAAGTAAATTAAAAAAAAAAAGAATCTTGTTAGCATTCATAAATCAGTATTCTGGAATTTGGAAATTTCTAAAAGTAAAAGTGTCTAAATAAGACTCACTGATACCATATTAGAAGTAAACTAGATATGATTTGCTAAATGGTTAGGACATGGACATAGGCAGAGCAATAGTGATATATATTGGCAAAATTGTAGATACAATAAGTTATCTAACATTTAAGTATAGATATGTTTAATTAACTTCTGACTCTTCCTTTTTGAAGATTAGTAGAGACACTCTAAAATAGCTATAGCAAATAGGCTTGTATTGACTTGATCCTAGAAAAACTTTATTTTCCCTCCTCATTTGCCAGTTAATGCTCTATCTTAGCCTGCTTAGTCTGTTTCAACATGATGACTTTCATGTGTCAAGGATAATTTAGCAATTCAGTGGACTTTTAATTTCTCTGAAATTGCTCAATAGTTGGAATTCAAATGCCTCTATGCTAATTTTGGTAATAGCTGCTATCTCTGGGCTTTATACAGTCAACCAAAGAGTCCTACTCCCCCTCCCCCCCACACCACACACACACACACACAGCTTAGGATCTCATCAAACTTAGGCAAGTTTCTTGGTTTTCAGGCTCTACTCTGCCTTTGGAGGGCAAGTGATAGAAGAATTTTTCATAAAACTGGAAGAATTGAATGATAGATGACTCTTTTAATATTTCTTCCAATTCAAAAAACTTGGAAAAGAAAAAAAATACATTGGTATAGAAGAACATAATTCAAATTTATGAATCATTCCTTAAGGATTCAGAATGATGGGCTTGAAGCTGGGAGCGGGATTTCTCTCAGGCAACATAAGAATGATATTAATTCACTAGTGATAGGTGACCTCACAAAAATTACTCCACATGTTTTTTCACCAATTTACAATCAACAGTGCATAAGCATACCTATTTCACCGCATCTTTGCAAAGACTAGAAATGATACCCATTTCTTTCATTTATGATATGTATATCCATATATACATGTATATATACGTATATAGAGAGATCTTATTAATTTGAGTATCACTATGACTTGGTGAAATGAGACATATCGTTGGAAAGCAGAATAGGAAGGTAATGTCTTATTCAAAGAGAATGAAGTACTTAAGGAATAAGGCAAGTGCCACTGAATATCAAGAAGTAAACTTGTGTGGAAGTCAATAGCCTAGGTCACAAAGAGCACCACAAAAGGATGTGATTAAGGTTAAAGAGCAGCCAAAGTAATATCGCTGAAAAATTGTTCTTCAAATCTGGCAAAATGGAAAAGTTTGTGATGTATTTTAATATCAGTTATAAAACAAATATATATAGTGTGAGAAATCTGTGAAAATTCCAACCATGTGGTTATTTTATTCTGCTTAAGAAAACTATTTAATAATTACTTATCTTGCTTACAGTTTAATCTCCTGAGAAAGAGTTGGTAAATAAACAAGATAAATTCTGCTTAGGATTCAATTTTGAGCAAAAAAAAAAAAATTATATGTAAAATGTAAGTAAGTGAAGCCTTTGGAGAAACTGAATATTTAATTTTAATTTTATCTTTTGGGTTTAAAGAAGTAAGAAATATATTCATACATGTATCTGAGATTAGAAAAAGTGCTAAATATTCTAAGCAAACATAAACAAAGACTTCATGAGAAAGCTGTATAATATCTCACTGTTCCACCAGAAATTACACTAAAACCTTGGATTGGGGGTAACTTGTTCTGCGAGTGTTCTGCAAGACGAGCAAACATTTCTAATAAACTTTAACTTGATAAACGAGCAATGTCTTGCAATACAAGTAGTACATGATGCCAAATGTGACATGATCACAATTGAGCCAATGTTTCTTGAAATTCACTTTGATATACAAGTGCTTTGGATTATAAGGATATTTCTGGAATATACTGTATTCTGTATTCCAAGGTTTTACTGTATTCTGAATTTTCAGAGTAGTTACTAGATAAAATACATTGAAAAATTTGCAAAGCAGTATCTCACAAACAAATCCTCTTTGTTGTCATTATTAATATGACTTAAAATGAACATAGTAAAGCATTCAAACAGCCCAAAAATTCATCTCACTGTTTTTTCCAACAAGAAAAAATAAATTTTTGTGCCTTTCTAGACTGCCAGACTCACTTCTAAAGATAACCAGTAACAAGAGTTTCTTATACTTTCTTACAGAAGATTGCAGAGATATCTAGATATTTATCTAGATACCTATCTATGTACCTATATATACCTGCATATATATACATATGCAAATAAGATTTGTTATTTTATGTTGTTACTTTGCTACATTATGTTGCCACAAATAAAAATTCACTAAATGCACTGTTCAGTAGCTTTTAGAAGGCAGGGTTATGTATGATTCTAAGTACCGACTCAGGGCAACACAGTTGGTTTGGGTAGAAATCCAAACTCTGTCACATGCCATGTATGTATCCATGGGAAAATTCATTTCTCTGTGCTTCATTTTCCATATTTATAAAAAAAAAGTGTGGATGATAAAACAGTATTTACTTCATAAGGCTGTTGTTAAGATAAAATATATAAATTCATGAAACACCAATAATAGTGCCACATAATAAAAATAAGTACTCAATAAAGATTAGCTACCATTATAGTATTATCTACTTTTCTCAATATATCTTAGAGATTTTCTCCTATTTGCACATACAGATAAATCTTTTTTTTTGTTTGTTTTACATTTTATTTTATTTTTTATTTTTTATTTTTTTATTTTTTGAACTTTTAGTTTATTGTCAGGTTGGTTTCCATATAACACCCAGTGCTCTTCCCCACAAGTGACCTCCACCAAGACCATCACCCCCCATTACCTTTCCCCCTTCCCCTTCCCCGCTCAGTTTGTTTTCAGT
>CM053568.1:28571609-28719812 GCA_028646485.1 Cryptoprocta ferox
CGATTCAAGTTACGTCTTAAGGGGGTTCTTTGCGCCTCTTGGATTTCAATGTCCATTTCTTTCCCCATATTCGGGAAGTTTTCAGCTATAATTTGATCGAGTACCCCTTCAGGACATTTTTCTCTTTCCTCATCTTTGGGAATTCCTATGGTACGGATATTGTTCCATTTGATTGTATCACTCAGTTCTCGAATTCTCTTTTCGTGTTCCTGTATCAATTTCTCTCTTTTTTTCTCGGCTTCCTCTTTTGCTAGAACTCTGTCTTCTAATTCACTTATTCTCCTCTCTGCCTCTTCAATACGTGCAGTGGCTGCCTCCATTTTGTTATGCACCTCATTTATAGCCTTTTTTAACTCGTCACATCTATTTTGAAGCTCCCTAGTCTCTGTATCAATAGCTTCTTTGATGTTTTTTTCAAGTCCAGTAATTAATTTTGTGACAATTGTTCTAAATTCTTGTTCAGTTATGTTGTTTAAGCCTGTTTTGAGCAGTTCTGTGGCTGTGACTTCTTCCTGGAGTTGCTTTAGAGGAGAGTTCTTTCGCCTCGTCATTTTGGCTAGCTTTCTGTCCCTTGTCAGTTTTAAAAGTTCCTTATGTACTGGGCACCTGTTAGTATTACTCTGTTAAAGGAGGCTCATTGATTGTCCAGGACCTGTCGTTTCAGAAAGTGTTCTTTTAATGGTATCCCTAAGTTTCACTTGTTGTGACTCTGATTATTTTATTTCCCTGGTCAGTTATATGGGACTCTCCACCCCGTGTAGTTTGGCTTGTTTCTTGAGGTATCCCTGAAAAGGAAACAGACTAGCATACAGGGAACAAAAGCACACAAACGCACAGAGAAATCAAACAAACAAGCAAGGCAAAAGGGGAAAGAAGTAAAGACAAGGAAAGGAAAGGAAAGGAAAGGAAAGAAAGGAGAAGAAAAGAGAGAAGAAAAAGGAACCATAACAAAAAGAAAAAAAAAAAGGTGGGGACAGGGACAGCAAAAGTCTGTAGGCAGTCTAAAAGCATATAACCAGCCAAGAGGAGAGATAAGTATATGCTACGGGATATATATCTGGATGGCAGCAGAAAAGAAGGAGAAGCAAAGAAAAAAGGAAAGAAAAAAAGAGAAAAAAGAAACAAAATTAAGTCCCCTGTGCAGATGGGCGTGGTCTGGCGTCAGGTCAGGTCTAGGGGGCTGCTCTCTCCGAGGCCCTGCCTTGGTGGTTGCGGGGAGAAGTATGGCGCTTCAAAGCTTTGCCGGAACCAAGCGTCGCAAGCCGCCCTTCTGAGTCCGATCTCCCTGTGCCGCGGGCGAGCCACACTGTATTCTCCAAGCTCCGCCTCACTTCCGTATCCCAGTCCGTGCAGTTCAACACCGTCACCGGGGATGAGATCCGTTCCCGCTGGCGGCCGGCCTCCCGGCCCGGATTGAGTCGCCCTTTTTGCGGAGCCGCCGCCGCCGCTGCCGCTTTTCAAGGCACCTTTCAAGGCGCCTTTCTTGCCGCCGCCGCTGCTTCCGGTGCAGCTTGGAGTGGATGCCGCTGCCGCTGCGCCCAAGGAAGAATTCGCCGGCCAGATGGGACGGATTTCTCTCCCGGCGCTCGGCAGATATATATGGGGAGACAGGCGAGTTTTTCCTCCCTTAGAGATGGTTCTAGGTGCGTTTTCCGTCTCTCTTTCTCTTCCCCTGGTCTCTCCGGGGCACAGCGCGCTCTCCCTGTGTTGGGCTCGGGGGCTCCTTTCCCCTTCACCACCTGGACCCGCCCGTCCCCTAATTTCCCAGATCACAGTCACTCACTCAGGCATCTTTGAGGTTGTCTTCTTTCTGGCGTCTGTTTCTTTTTTCCCCCACTTGCAAATCCAAGTTTTATCCCTTCAGTCCTTCTCAGTTCAATCCATACGGGCGTGCGCGGATTACAGAGCTCCCTGCTTCTCCGCCATCTTGCCTGCTTGTCCAAACCTTTTTTTTTTTTTTTTTAAAGGCTGCATGGTGTTTTCCACTCTCTGGTGGACATTGTGGACTATGTGATGATCAATAAAGCAGTATCATCATTATATGTTCATTTTACATGAAAGTACAAAAATATACTTAAGATAATATTCTTAAAAGGAGAATTACCAGTTCAAAGAATATAACATATGCCATATATGAAAATAATGGCCCAGAGTAGATAAAAAGTGACACCAGTCTCTACAAGTTATACCTAATAGTTTAAGATGTATTGGAAAAAGGATTGTGGAAAATGCTATAGGTAACAATTTTTTTTATACACTTATGTTTGGAGTGCAGACCACAAAGCATAGGCCTATGTTTATGGTTGGTTAGTGGTGACAAGTGGGAAAATGAATAGGAATAAAACACCTAATATCCATATTTTCCCCCTCTCTTATTTTTCAGTGATATGGTCTTCATGTGAATAATCTGAAAGCCTAAAATCTACTAAGTGCAAAAAAGATGATATGTACCTTTCTACATACTTTGGAAACTTTTGGATAAGGTTATTCGATGACCAGTGAGATCTATCTGGAGGTGAAAAATGCCCAGGATCTGAGACTGGAGAACCAGGTAAAAGTTTTGTCTTTCCCCTAATCATCTGCTGGGTGTCTTTTGCCAAGCTAACTTTCTGAGTTTATCTTCCTCAGTTATAAAATAAAATATGAAGGAGAAGAAGACTAAGATTTATTGCCAAGGATGATTTTGAGAATTAAATAAATATAGCAGTTCACCCTTATCTAGGTTTTGCTTTTTGTGATTTCTGTTACCCTCCTGAGGTCAGCTGTGGTCTCAAAGCAGATGCCCCTCCTTCTGTCGTAGCATCACATTCAGTTACAACTTACTACGTCCGTCACTTGCCTTCGTCTCATCACATAGACATTTTATCATCTCATGTCATCACAAGAAGGGTGAGTGCAGTACATTAAGATATTTTGAGAGAGAGAGACTACATTTACCTAACTTTTATTACAGTATGTTGTTATAAGTGTTCTATTATTACTTATTGTTGTTAATCTTACCATGCCTAACTTATAAATTAAACTTTATCTTAGGTATATATATATATATATATATATATATATATATATACACACACATAGGGGAGAAAATAGTATTTACAGGGTTTGGTTCACTCTACAGTTTCAGGCATCCAGTGGGGGGTCTTGGAATGTATCCCCTGTAGATAAGGGGTAAACACTATATTTATAATTTTATAAATAATGTTACTGCTAATAATATTTTTGAAGACTAGGAGAAATGTCAAAAGAATGACTGTCAAAAGTAATCTTGATTTTTTTTAAATCACAGGAAAGTAAGGTTAATGTGTTAGCCTCATATGTGTATAAAAATATCTCCAAATGAAATGTAGTAGAGGTTTTAGAAAGACAAATTGTGCATAAATTCACTTACACAAGTCATAACAGACTAGCCTCTTTTCCTTTTCTTGAGAGGAGTACTAAAATAACACACAGGAAATATGGTAAATCTAGTATATCTGAAATTTAGGAAGTCACTTGAAAAAATCTTTCAGAATATTCTTGTAGACAAGATGAAAACATAACTAGTTTACTCATGAGTAACCAAAATCATACGCACAAAGCAAAAGTCACTTGATAATCAGTAGAGCAAGCTAGTGACTTCTAAAAGAGTATTATTTTTATCCCTTTCTACCAGAAGTTGTGTCTGTCATTTCTTTGAAAATAGAGAACAATACCTACCAAATGGGGACCTGATAGGAGAGCTTAAATGTACAGGAGGCCACTTCATTGAAAAACAGACTGTGGAGCCACAAGGATTCTCACATGCAGAACAGAAAATGTGCCATGCAATGACATAGAAGATCAAATTAATAAAGAAAAATTTATGATTACCACAAAAATAAAACATGGAGTGAGACAAGTTAGTTGTGTCAAGAGTGCAAAAGGCAGGGATGCTATATGGCAAGGGAGGGTTTTGTAGGTAAGCCATGTTGTATGGCTTTCCAAATACTAACAGGCTCTAATACTACACTGTAATAAAAATATAGTGTCAAGATCGAAGGAAGTTATAGTCCCTTTCAATCTCAAGTTGCTAAATTCATGTGAGAATTTTTTGCCCAAAGCACGAGACTGCATTTTCAGAAAGACTGATAATCCTGAGAACATAAAGATGGAAGAGGACAGAGTAGTGGGGATGTTAAAAGCACGTACGAGATCTACTTCAATGAACTGGAAATTTTTAACACAAAAACCTGAGAGACTGATATTGGCTTTACTTAAATATCAAGAGAGCTACAGGAGAAAACTAAAGGGGTTAGACGTAGTCTATGTAATATTACTGTGGAGAACAAGAACTTATGTGGAGAGTTTACAAAACGAAAATGAAAACTCTAGCAATAGTTAGGGTCATTTCATAACTGGAAAGGGCTGCCTTTGAGTGATAAGATATTCTTTCACCGGAGTTGTTCCTGAGGAAGGGGGACAGTCACTTACAGAAGTAACTTCCATAAGGATTGGGACCCTCTTATGTTTCAGATTGTATAGTTGTGTGTCAACTACTTTCTTTCTTCTTCCTTTGTCTAGTTTTTAACTGTCTTTTTTTCCTTGGCTTTCTTATTTCATTTTCCATGTGTTATATTGTAATAGACTGATTTGAAACATATCATGCCAGTCTCATCTTTTATGCTTCTCTTCTCTCAGCTCTTTTCTATTACTCTGTGTTAAGTCTTCATAAGGATTTATGTATTTGGCTTAACTTTGCTGCCTACAGGCATATGCTTGTATCCTTCATCGATCTGTTATTTTATTGCTAATAAGCCATATTTTTTAAATGCCAGACTCAACATACTTTTATCCCACTTTATAACATTTCTAGTTATTATTTGGAGCACCACTCAATAGCTTATTTTTAAAGTTAAGTATTATAATACAAGTATATGTCCTGGTGAACAAGACAAAAAATCTCTGATGTTATCATTGGATTGATATGAGTTCACATTTCTCTGTTGTTCATTTAGTTGATAATCTATTATTTGATTAAGATGAAAAGGTAGAAAATTCCACAATTCATAATGTGCATGCTAATGTAAAATTCCTACGTATTTTCATAAACTTTTTTTAATTATGAAATTATTATTCTTAGAACACTTAAAAATTCAAAAAGTATGAACATAAAAATTTAGATTACAACTAAGAAATAAGTCTGCTTAATATTTGATTATATTTTCTGCCATACTTTTTTCTATGCCTATTTTAACTTAGTTACACACACACACACACACACAGAGAGAGGTTTTCTACTTAGTTCTCTCATCATCACATGCATATAATTTATCCTCTGCTTTACAACTTTTGTAGACATCATTTTAATGAGTGCAATATATCATATATCTGTGTCATTTTTGCATTTAGGTTACTTTCATTTTTTATTATAAATAGGATGTCTATGAATACATTATTGCATAACACATTATGTATTTAGAATTATTTCTGAACCAGAGTTTGAAGATTTCAAAAGCATTCATGTGCACTCCTCTCAAAGTTAAGAAGGGTTGACCTGGAATGCTGATAAACTAGAAATAGTCTTGCATTTGGAATCAAAATATCTGGACCCACAAATTCAGTGTTTTAATCAATGAAATCTGGACAATATTTACTGACAGAGAATTATAGTAACAATCAAATGAGGTAATATTTGTGAAAGCACATTGTAAAAGATAAGTATTTATAATAGTCCTAATTATTATTTGCAACAATAAAAATGGTGATATCAGTTTGATGACCAATGAAGGTTTAAGGAAAATTATTTGAAGACAGATCTATGCTCTGAGAGTATACAGTTTTGTGCTTCATGTGTGACATTTCATGCTGCAAATTATATAAATTGTTTACCTAAAAAAGGTGAAATTTCTGCTTATATAAGATACTGATCCTCAGAGACCTACTCATGAGTTTATTGCCCACTCTCTTTGCTTTCTGCTTGTCAGTTACATCAAATTGAATTGAACAATATCCAATTTATAACATAATTATGAAGCTAATTTAATTAATATTTTGAAATTGAATTGGACTGTACAAGAGAAGATATGCAGGAGTAGTTTTAAGTGACATTAGAAGATTCCTCAGACTCCCTCAGATAAAGGCTCTTTTTTCAACAGGTAATCTGAGTCCCACCTTATTCCCTAATCTTTATATGCACTAAATTTATAAGTAGCCTCAGATCAACTTTCCCCTTACTCTTACAATATTGACCAACTCCCTAGCAAAAATGGTTGACTTTTAGAGTAGATTCTAAGAATCTGCGACATTATCCTTTACTAAGCTTTCCTAATTATTTCAAGAATAATCACAAGGCATGAGCAAAGCAGAAAGGGATACAGGATCACCAGTGCTGCTGCAATCCTGGTCCTTTCTTGCCCCATTAGATTGCTCTCTGACTCAGATTTAACATATTACTTTTCAAAGTAATGTAATGCAGCCACGTCACTTACATAAAAAGGAGATATTTTCGTCTTGAAACATCTTCCTTTTATTCTCTGTTAGAGAACTATGTGACATATTCAAGGAAGTTATGTCCCATAAATCCAGAGATTGCAGGATTGTATAGCATAGGCAAACCAAGATAGACCAAGCACATCTTGCTGGAAGCATTTCACAGATGCACTCTCCCACTAGCAAATAACCATAGTGTGTTTGTCAAGAGATCTATCAATAACACATTTTCAAGGAGATTTGGCCACCTAGTTTGGTTGCTTGGTTGGTTTTCCATGTATGCCTTCCTAAAGGTAGAGAATGATTGCAGTCCCACTGCTAACCATTTCCTGTCCACTAGGACTTAGCTTTGTATTAACACTACTTCATGGGGCACCTGGGTGGCTCAGTTGGTTAAGTGTCTGACTCTTGGTTTCAGCTCAGGTAATGATCTCACAGTTTGTGAGTTCGAGCGCCGCATCGGGCTCTGCATTGACAGCTTGCAATTCTCTCTGTCCACCTCTCTCTCTCTGCCCCTCCCCCTCTGCTCTCTCTGGCTCTCTCTCTCTCAAAATAAAAAATAATAATAATAATAAAACACTACTTCAATAAATATTTACAGAATACCTATGTTGCAGCAAAAATAATTCTAGAGGATTGTGATATAAGGATAAACAAGGCAAGCAAGGTCTTTCCACCTGTGAGGCTTATATTCTAAGAGAAAAAAACAGGTAATAAGGAAGTAAAATAGATGAGTCGTTGCAAATTATAATATAAACTATGAATAAAATAAAATAACTGATATTAGAGAAAAATGTGATGGGGCTAATTTTGGTTGTGGAGTCCATGAAAGCCTTAAGGAGCTGTCTTTGTACTCAAACTTTGATTTCCCAATATCAAATCAAGTACCTAATATATAAATTGGAGCCCTACCTTTAAAGTTGATATAGTATTATACGTATGTGATGAATCACTAAATTCTACTGCTGAAACAAACAAAGAAGAAAGAAAAGAAAAGAAAAAGAAGATAAAAGAAAAGGAAAGAAAAGAAAAGAAAAGAAAAGAAAAGAAAAGAAAAGAAAAGAAATGAGCTGATATAGCACAGGGGTTTTTCCCCCAAAGAAAGCCTAATTTGAACTACAGAATCCCAGTTTCTGATTGTGATCCTACTCCCAGTATTCCGATTGCTACTCTAATTTAATCCAAGAATTGCCTAACATCACTACTTCTGCTAACTCCCTAACAATAGGCTGAAGCTCTTGAGATGGAACTAGACTCCATACACCCCTTTAAATATCACACTTTCAACTTATGCTTCCTCATCCCAGGAACAATACCCACATCAGATTCTGGGGTTTCTCATCTTTACTCAACTGCTTAATGTTGTTAAAGTCACAATGTGACTCCTCTCTTTTAAAAAAAAAATGTTTATTTATTGGGGTGCCTGGGTGACTTGGTTGGTTGAGAGTCCAACTCTTGATTTCAACTCAGGTCACGATCTCACAGTTTGTAACTTTTAAAAAATATATTTATTTATTTTGAGAGAGAGAGAAAAAGAGAGAGAGTGGGAGGGAGGGGCAGAGGGAGAAGAAAAGAGTGAATCCCAAGCAGGCTCCGCACTGTCAGGGCGAATACCAATGCAGGGCTCAACGCAGGGCTCAATATCACAACCATGAGATCATGATTTGAGCTGAAATCAAGAGCTGGACACTTAACTGATTAAGTCACCAGGTGCCCCACAATGTGACTTCTGTCAATGAGCTGATAAGAATTATTATCTAAACTGCAGTTTTATTATCCTGAAATATAGCAAAAAAAAACTATGTATTAGTCTCTGAAATGTTTATGAATGATTATGCAGTTAGTAGATTGGTATTTAATAGTTAATGATGATGATTGGCAATAATCTGAGAGGTATACATGAATAATACTAAGGAGAGCAGTAGAATCAGTTTGTGTTTGTAAAGGTCACATCTCTCCTTTGAAAATGGGCAATTTCAATTTTATGAAACATTTTCAGTTGTTAAGCTAAGCTTACCTGTCTGTTTTTATATTCTAATTCCTCAAACAATAAACCCTGCTTCAGAAATACCACAGTCCAAGAAAATATATTGCTAGATTAATAAGTTCAGTTTTAAGTACTAGAATTCGAGAGAAAATTTAGATGTGAAGCCGCAACTGCTTTCTTTCAGTCACATTCCTTAGAATGTTGGCTCTAATTTCTAAATACATCACAAACCCAGTCATTCCTCACTACCTCTACCACTTTTCTTGCAAGCCAACTCACTATCATCTAGCACCTAACTCTATCACCAGCTGGACTTCCTGTAGCTGTGCTTAACTCATTAAACTCAGTTTCTCATACAGCTGATGAGTGACTCTTCTCTAAAAGCTGTTTCTATTTTGGGAAGTTCAAATATACAAAGTACACAAATTAGTATAATAAACTCCAGGTACTCATTAACAATTGCCCGTGTTCTTCCATTCCCTACTCAGTTCTTGTAACTTACCTGACAATTGTAAAATGGATAATAACATTTATTATTATTTTATTTTATAGTAGCAAAGCTCATGTATCTTTGCTATAACAAAGTTATCCTATTCCCTTTCCATTGCTTTGCCATTGCGGGGTGCTTTATCAAGGCTTCTGCTTTCAGAATCATCCAGATGGGAAGCAAGTCTACATGGGTGACAAATTCTAGGGGACACATCAAGTGTTTAATTTATCTGAATATTTCCCAAACTACTTCAGTTTGGTTCCATATAGCATTGAGGCCTTTATTCTGAAGATAAGTGAGTGGTATGCCAGTTAATCCTGAATTCTCTATGAGTGGCTCATTTAAAGGAATCTCTTAATTCTCTGGGGACGTGCCCTTTACTTCCCCACAAGTATGAGAGTTACACTGCCCTCTACATCAATAGAAAGGGTAAGAAAGATAACAGTTCTCAAGGGTGCATGATTTTTTAAGAAAGTTACCGTCGTATGTCAACTATACTTTAATAAAAAACAAAAACACCCTATGGATTTGGAACACTCATACCTCCAACAGTTTAAATAAATTAAGTAAACAGCATTAAAAGAAAAAGAAAGGGCACCTGGGTGGCTCCATCATTAAGCATATGACTTCAGCTTAGGTCATGATCTCACAGTTCATAAGTTCGAGTCCCATATTGGGTGAGCACGAGCCCCACTTTGGGTGAGCACCCCCCTCCCCCCGCTCTGTCTCTCTGTCCCTTGCTCACTTGAGCCCTCTCTCTCTCTCTCAAAAAGAAAAAAGAAAGCAAAAGTTACCATGACTTCAAATAGTTTTGAGGTGTGCCTTTTAGCCCCAGATTTAAACTTTATAGGATGAAAATTCCATAGCTATGAATAAAATTAAGTAATTAATCATGAATTCATACTTTATGTAATTCATGGAAGTTATGTCTACAGTTTATTGTATTTACTTAGATGAGGAATATCTGAGGGTATGTTCTAATTAAGCTTTGCTAGTTCCTTTAAAAAAGGAAGATTTCTTTATCAGGGTGCAAAGGGGAAAGGAAGCTTGGGGAGGTGAAAGAGCCAGAACTAATAGGATAAAATTAAAGAAAAGGAAATGTAGTCTATCACAGAAAAATAATGCACTGACAGTGAAATCTGTCATGTTGTTGAGTAAGTCCCTGTGGACATAATGGGAACAGTATCTTCTAGATAATTAATGGTAGTCTGATCTCATTGAAAGGGCATATAAATAGGAAACATGGAAAAAAGTTCTACTTTCAATATTATTACCTATATAGGACTCCCGTATGAAAAGGTCTTAAAACATTTGTCTGAGGAACATAGTGCATTTGACTGAAGAGTTATTTGTCCCTGGTCACCTTTTCTAAGCATGAAAAAATATTTCTGTATCTTACTTCTGAAACCTAGCAAATGGTAAAAATATTTTTCTTCTTCACCATTTTTAAAAAGTGTTTGTTTTTACTGTGTTGTATTTAGCGAAAGGTGGGGGGGGGGTCGGGAAGAGGGGAGAAACATAGATGAATCAATATTTTAAAGTCCTACAGTGTCTATAATAATTCCCTAACCTAGAAAACTAAATAATTTATCCATGACATTACTTAAAACTCCTTGTCATTTGAAATGCTGTTGGATTATCTTCTCCTCACATATTTAAGAATAATAATTTTTACTTATGTGTCAGTGAGGGTAGGCTAGCTATTTTAAGAAACAATACCCAAATCTTAATGTCCTCTACACAGTGAAGGTCTATTGATTTCACAGTGTAATATGGTGTATATTTGGCATGGATGGATAAGAGTGCTTTACTCAGTGCAGTTATTCAGGACCCACATTCTGTTCCTCTTTTGATGCTATAGAAAAAAAGAAAGTAGATTGAATATGTAGAAAATTATTTTCCCCAAGGCTTGTAAGTGGCATATATTGTTCTTGTCAGCATTCCATTGACTTGAACTATTCACATGGCCTTAATTAGGTACAATGGAACTTAGATTTGTAGTACCAAAAATGTTTCATGAAAAAAAAAGCATTTGGTTTATAAAATATAAATCTTTAATTTTCAAATCTGGAGCCCTGTTCTCTAGTCGAGAGAGAATGGGCTAATTTTAGTAACATGCACACAGCAACTAAGTGCTTAGACTCCTAACAATATTTTTAACTTAAAATCACAAAATATAGAGATTATGCTTTTCTTAAAATATTCTAGTATTTTATAAAATGTGTATACATGATCCCCACCTTCTGCTGTTTTGCCCTTATGTGATCCCTTCCTCTTGAGTGACAGCATGACCTGTGACTTGCTTCTAGAAAACAGAATATGTGAAGTGATGGGATGTATGCAATTATGTGTAAGTGAATATGTAATCACATTATGTAGGACTGTTGCATCCAACTTGCTGGATTCTCTCTCTTCTTTACTGGCTCTGAGGAAGCAAGTGGCAATGTTGGGAAACTTCACTTGGAAAGAAACTGTGTGTGGGCTATAGAAACTGAAGTCAGCCTTTATCCCACAGCCAGCAAGAAACTAAAGCACTGTTTTAGTTTCTTCAACGCTGTAATGCATTGAATTATGCCAACAACCTGAATGAGCCAGTCACCCCTCAGATGAGACAAAGCCTCGGCTGACATCTTGACCACAGGCTTTCAGAGGACACAAGTAATCTTTGCCTGAACTCCTGACCCACACAAACTGTGAGATTAATAAATATGTGTTGTTTTAAGCTGCTGGGTTTGTGGTGATAGTAGTAGTATGTAGCAATAGATCACTAATATGCATGTCAAGAGCAAGACTCAAAATTTTACATAAATGAGGACCAAATATTTTGAGTAAGAGGGGGGGTGTTGTCCCCATTCTTACACCAGAGGATTGTGGGAAGAAAAAACTGGCAGGGAATCAAAATGAAATATTCATGCTGTGTGTTTAACTTTTCTTCTCAGCCAAGAAAAGAGGCTGTACTTATATATAAATAGAGTTTTATTGAGAGCACAAGGAAGTCTTGGCCTTCTTTCCTGCTCAATATCCTGTAAAGACCTCACCTTTTAGTTGTCTCTGCACTGTGCTCATTTAGCCATGAAGGGTGTGTGTGTGTGTGTGTGTGTGTGTGTGTGTAGGGAGGGGGAGTGAAAGTAAAGAGAGAGAATGAAGTGCAGAAACATTTTTTTGGCACTTAGGCTTGAAACTGGATGAGCATAGTGATTATAATAAACAGGGAAATAAATCTGCCTGATTTTGAAAATAAACAGGAAGAAAGAAGAAAACTTTTCTTATTTTCAAAATGAAAATCCCTCCATTTTTAATATTAGACATTTATAGAAAGCTTTATGGATGTTCCTGGGTATTAAGGAAAAGATTCTCACTCCTAATGGAGGATTTGTATTGGTCTGTGTTCAGCAGTAGAAAATGAAAACTTCTTTTTAATGTGTAGTTAGTAAATGAAGTGTGAAGCTTCCCTTTTAGATTAATGCAAAAACAGTTCTTAAGGCTTAATGCCAAAAAAGAGAGAAATAAAGAAATGACTCACATACGGCTTCTCTTCTGAAAATCAATGAAAGCACGGAGGTGCAAACAGTGCTAGGGAAATAAATAAGAGCATGTACTTTACAAACTTAGTTTAAAAATATGAAATTCGTATTGTGGAATGAAAGCAGCTTCTTAATCTAAGAATTATCAAGCTTCAAAACAGAAAAGAAAAAGTTTTTCACTAAAGGGCATCAGGAAATAAAACGGATCCTGGAGAAATATTTAAGTGACTTCCAGAAAACACTGAAAAGAGAAAATGTGTTAGAGGAAAGGTGAATAAAAGAAGCTGTTTGTGCTGATTCTCTCATTGTTCTCACCTCGTGCCCTTGTCATAGACTACAGACTCCGTCTCAGGCTCCTTGCCTTTCTTCTAGTAGCTGCCACCACTGGTTTGATCCTTTATTGTTCTGAAATCTCTAAGTCAGCTCCTGTAGTGAAATGCAGGCTTTACATATATCCTTTTTTTCCTGGTCCTAAAGATAAACAGTAAGCCTTTTGTTTGCGGTTTTCTCTCTACATGAAGTTTAGTTTTTCTTTACATTTTTATGGAAAGACAGAAGCTAACACCAACTACAAATCTGATTACCTGGATATAGCACAGAATTCTTAGCAGTATAGTTCAAGAGGTCTGCTAAAGTGACGTACAAAATTTGAAGACTTCCCAAACTCTCCCCACTTCCTTGGGAACCACGATGAAGTCCCTTCTCCACATGCCCTATCTCTATTCTGAAGAGCTTTTTTAGGAGAATTCTTGACAATCCTCTTTCCTTTTCCTGAAAATAATTGTGTTTTTCCTCTCTCTCTCCCTCTCCGTCTCTCTCTCACGCTTGCTCTTGCTCTCTGTCTGTAATGCTGTGAATAAACAATGGAGGGTCTGAAGAGATGGACTTGACAGCTAGAAAGATATTTATTTTCCTGTTTGTGTTTTTAAAGGTACTTTTCTCTAATTCATCTCAACACAGAGTGAAAGTCACTGCTCAGTGCATCTGATACAGTCTTATCAAGTTCACTTTCTCTTTTTTTCTAAATTGGAGATATTTTCTCCAGCTCCTCCCTTTCTAATATTACCATTTGTTCTCTAGCTGTCTCTAACCTATTCATCTATGTTGACTTTAATTATAAAATGCTATTTTGTTACCTGTTTTTATAACATGAATATTATATATAATTCCATACCTAAGAATATATTTCTCTCATCCAGCATCATTCCTAGTGCTTGAATACTATCATTTCTTTAAGTCGTGTGATGGATATTTTTGAGTTTTCCCTTCAAAGGATATTTACTCATTCTCTATCCTTCTCTGTTCCCTGGAAGTATGACCCATATGGACCCATTGTCTTTGGCTTCCAGTTGAGTTCAGCCAATGGGAGACTGTAGCAGGACATCAGAAGGCAGATGGAGAATGAGATCTGATCCTTGGCTCTCTGTCTACAAGGTCTCGGTGCTGGTTGAGTGCCTAACCAAAAGCCAGATGGCCTGTACCTTTGCCTTCCTCCCTGTGCTATAGTCACTCTCCCTGGGTTCAGTTTATCCATTCAACCTGGAAGTGATAATGGTTCTCCACTTTTTGCTAACCTGAGGGTGTTTCTTCATTCCTTTTTTATTTACCTTAGCCTGCCCATACCAGTTAAATTGTTCCTTTATTGATATCTGCTCTAAAAATCCTGTTTGTCCCATTTGTTTCTTATTGGGATCCTGACTAATATAATATGTGGCACCAGGAGTTGCCTCAGAAAATAGAAGGAAAACCTCTGAAAATACCCACCTTCAGGTGGGAGTAGGAGTAATATCAATAATCTCTGGCATTAAATGGCATCAGTATTGCCAGCTATAACTGCTAGCAGCATAGGATAAATTGCAGGTGCTAAGCAAGGTTTTGGGGGATCAAGTGGCTGTGACACTTAATTGCTGTGGTAATAATAGTAATTATAAAGTTTACAGGGTCATCTGGTAGCCTAGACATTATATACATTAAAAAGACCAAAAGAGAGAGGGAGTGGGGAGAAAGAGAGAAAGGAAGGGAAGGAGGGTGGAAGACAGGAAGGAAGGAAGGGAAGAACTGAAATCCTTCAATGCCCAACTGAGAACACAGGTGGAAAAGCAGGGAGCATCTATGGAAGCTTTAAAAAAATCACTCATCTCCTGGAGTCACAGGGACAGTATACCTGAGGATCTAGCCCAGGACCAAGGCAGAATTGGAGACCTAGGTTAATGCTCTACCCTGGCCAGACTTTGAGACCTAAATAAGAACAGTGTTGTGAAAAGAATGACTGCTCTCATTGTCTACCAAACAATTTACTGAAGGAAATTTTATTTTCTCTTCTTGTGACTTTGGTCTCAGTGAAACATACTTACCAGGGAACACAGTCCTTGTTTTGACAAATTGGAAACGGAGACTGCTTCCTGGCCATGCTAGAACCCTCGGGCTGCTGACCAATGAGCAGAAGAGGGGATTGCCAAGGGGAAAGGGGGGTTCTGCCACATCGTGGGGGAAACTGTATCTGGAACCAGGAAATTCTCTAAAGTATCTCTTGGTACTCTATGTTCAGTTATCATGGGCAATGAGAAACTGCAAAGAACCTTTACAGATAGGGCTCCATAGACTCATCCAATCCTGCAGAAATGATCTGGAAACCTGGGAACAAAGAAGCTATGATTATCACCTTGAATAATAAAAGATTCCAATCTCCCCACTATTGCTAATTTTAAGGGATTTTACTATCCTTGTTATTTTCCTTTATCCATACCCACATCTCTTTAAATAGCCCATTTGATAGTGTCATCTATTTTTTTCTGGGATCTGACTGAGACATACCAATTTATTTAAATAATCTATTGTTGCACATTTAGATTATTTCCCCCAACCCACGTTTTAGATGACCACTATACACATCTTAATAGCCCGATAATTTTTCTCCATTGAACCTAGGTATATAGAATTGGATTAATCACATAATAATGACATACTATTATCCTTGGTTTTTCATAGCCCTTTTTATTTATTGCATTCCTAAACTTATTTAAATTATTCATCTGGGGGCACCTGAGTGGCTCAGTCAGTTAAGTGTCCAACACTTGATTTTGGCTCAGGTCACAATCTCATGGTTAGTGAGTTAGAGCCCTGCATTGGGCTCTGCGCTGAGCATGAAGGCTGCTTGGATTCTCTCTCTCCCTCTTTCTCTGCCCCTCCCCTACTCATGTGCTCTCTCTCTCACTCTCTCTCTCTCTCTCTCTCTCTCAAACTAAATAAAGAAACAGTTAAAAATAAATAAGTATTCATCTGTATGATAATATAGTGAACACTCATGAACCTACATCCAACCCAATGAACAGTAATTTAAAATAGTAAATTCTATTTACTATACTAAATTTACTAAGCTAAAAATACTTTTGAATAGTAATTCTAGGGGTACCTGGATGCTCAGTTGGTTAAGCATCTGACTCTTAATTTCAGCTCAGGTCATGATCTCATGGATCCTGGGATTAAGCCTCATGCTGGGCTCCTCACTGACAGCATGGAGCCTGCTTGAGATTCTCTCTCTGTCCTTCCCCTGTTCATGCATGCTCACTCTCCTGCACTTTCTCTCTCTCACTCTCGTTCTCACTCTCTCTCTTTCCCTTTCTTTTAAAATAAATAAAATTTTAAAAATTAAAAAAAAGAATAGTAATTCTAAAATGTATCTATAAATGTACCCCTCCACATTCAATTCTTCTGTCTTCCCCATGAAATTTCCCCAGAGGTAATCAACATCCTGAACTGTATATTTATTATACTTACATGCCTTTATTATTTATTTGTATCCAATGTCAAAATGATATATTTGGTTTTCTCTGTTTTTGAATTTTTATAAAAACAATTACATAATCTAAAAATACAGGAAGAGGCATGTATCCTAAGAAGACACACAAAGGGTTGACAAATACATAAAGAGATGTTCAGCTTCACTAGTAAATGCAGAAATGTATATCCAGACAGCAGTGAGACATCATTTACACCAATTTTGGTTGATAAACATTAGGAACTCTGAACATTATCAAGAGACAGAAGAGGAGTTACTGGTAACAGTATAAATTGATTCAAAGTCTTTGGAACATAATTTGGGTTTTTCCTGCAAAGCTGAGGGTTTTGATACCCTGGATGAAACCTTCCACTCATACATTTTCCACTCATACATATATTTTGGTAAATGTTCAAAAAGTAGCATGTACAGAATGTTCATTACGGCATTGTTCATTTAAAAAAAGATGGACATATCTAAGCACACATTGACAAGAGAGAAAGGATAAATGTGAAAAAATTTGATAAGGATGTTCATTTTACAGGTGAAGTGTTTCCATGTCTTTATGAATCAGGTGTCATACCTGGCCTGAAAGCTGGATTATCAAAGGATATCCTGAAAGATATAATAATAATAGTAATAATAATAACATTAATAATAATAATGGTAGGATAAAGAAAAAGTGCGTTCTATATCAAAGGAAAAATTAACTTATCTAAAAACCTTATCAAAAGAGTGCATTCTTTTTCACTGTCATCTGCTTTAAACAAAAAAAATGAGGTTTAATGTCTTTCTTTACAACTACTAACAAACACAGTGGTAATGGTCATATTCACATTAAAGAAAATTTGATCTTTTTATTAGAAAAGTAAAGCATCTTAGGGATAAGTGGAAACATTATTAGGCATTCATAGCAGATGTTCTTAAAGGGCATAATGGATCCACAACCTAGGTTATGATTATTGTTAAAGAAAGTCCTGAGAGTCCTGGCCTCTCAGTAGAAGATACAAATGAGACTATACATGGTTCTGTGTGAAGGGCAATGTCTTTGGCTGTCTAACAGCATCCATTTATTTCTCTTCTGTCCATTATTAATACTTCTTCCTGATCATGAGGGATGTAAGATATAGTACAGGGAAAAAATTATGATTTTTTTTTTATTTCGGCTCCTTCTGTTTCATGCCCTGTCATGGTTGGTAGTATTGAGTTTGTTACTGTCAGCTGAACAACAACCCTTTTAGGATTCCCTGATGAGATCCTATACAGGACTTACACATGCACATCAACAATCCTAGTGTGCTGTAATAGAAAAGACCCTAGATTATGGATGTCTTAATTTTGGACTAATTCTGAGATAAACAAAATGACCTCAAGCAAGTTTCCTCATCACATTGCCATTGTTTTCTCATAGGAAGAATAAGAGGACTGTGTTCTGTGTCTGAGAAAGATGCTTCCAGCTATAAATCATTGCCTTTAATTTTTAAACCCTCTTGCTATAAAGCCACTGTAATGGATTGAATTATGTCCCTTAAAAATTTATATGTTGAATTATTATATTTATACTTCAAATTAATATAACACTGTATGTTAATTATATTTGAATAATATATGTATATAATTTTTTAAATATTTCAAAAAAATTAATATGCTGAAATCCTAACCCCAAGTACCTCAGAATGTGACTTCATATCCTTTATTTGCTCATTACCAATGTAATTAAAGTCATACTAGGGTAGGGTAGATCCCTCAACTAACATGACTGGTATCCTTATTTTTTTTTAATGTCATGCAAAAGAGACACACACAAAGAGATGATGTGAATAGACACAGGGAGAAAACAATCTACATGCTAAGGAATACCTATCATTACCAGAAGCTAGAAGTGAGCCCTGGAATAGATCCTTCCCTAGTGTCTTTAGAGGGAATGTGGCCCTACTAACAGCTTGATTTTGGCCTTCTGGTCTCCAAAACTGAGAGATAATGTATTCCCCTTTTTCTAAGCTACCCGGTTTGAGGTATTTGTTATGACAGCCCCAGGAATCTAATACACATACCTCTAGGTCTTCCTTCCCTGACTTTGTTCATAGATCCAAGCAGTGAAAACTTTTCCCTCCACCTGCACTATGCTCAACCCACACCCTCACCAGGGCCCAGGAAAGGGAAGACCAAAACAAGAGATTCTTCTATAATCAGTTTCTGTGAATGTGAATTGGATTATGTCACATATTTTTTTGCATCTAATTAAATAAAATATATTTATTAACTGTTGCACCATAAATTAGTAAATCGTTAAGAAATCCTTGAAAAACAAATGCCCATTGAGCATCTACTATGTGTCAGAATATCCCTATAGGTAATTTGTTTCAAGGGCATTAACATAACATACATCTGTACACATATGCCTAAGTATATCTGAAAAACTCAACAAACAAATCAAAATGTTTTATTATAAAATTAAATATATTTTAATAATATTGTATAACAAGTATGACAAACATTAAGTATGTTTATTGCATATAGATATTGGGGAAATCTGGAAGACATTGGCCTTCATGCCAGTTTCTATAATTTCACACTGATTTTTTCTTTCTTTTCTTTCTAGAAGACCATAGGGTTATGCAATATATTATGTCCTACCTTTTTGAATTTCCTAGTTTCACAGTGTTAGTTTGGAGGAAGTCAAATTACTGTTTTGGTCTATCCAACTGAATTAGTACTCTTCCTATGGAACTAGAAAACCACTTTTCATAACTTCTGGGTCCTATAGTAGTTGAATTTACAGACCTTTGAACTCTTTAACTTTATAATGATTAGCTACAATTTTAATTTTTCCAACTGAAAGTTTATGAAGAAGTCAGCACTTAGGATATTGTTATAGAATGAATGTTTGTGCCCACCCCCCAAAAGGTACATGGCGAAGCCCTTAACCCCTAATGTAGTGGTATTTGGAGTAGGGTATTGGGAGGTAATTGGGTTTAGATAAGGTCTGGTCTGTGAGAAGTAAATGTCTGTAGTTTAAGCCATCCAGTCTATGGTATTTTGTTATAGCGCCCTAGGCTGACAAAGACAGATATGTCGGACATATGATATGTTATGTCACTAATCCCCAAAATTTTGGTATGTGATTGTTAGGATCCTGCTTTTATAAAGGAAGAATAAAGATTAGAAAAAATAATTAGCCCAAGGTACCCCAGATTATAAGTAATTGAACCAGGATTTGAAATTCAGTCACTGTGGTTTAATATAGTACTTTGTTTGCCTCATCAGAACACAACCATGTCATTACACTGACTACTTCCAAAAGCAAATGATTTCATCTAGTTAACTTGTATAATTTTAGAGGAAAGTGATTATTATATCCATTGGGATTTTTGAAATACTGAAAATAAACATTACTACAAAGATTCATGGACCCCAGACTTGGAAGTAAATACTGGATTTACCTTTCCTGATATGCTGGCTATAATATCAAAAAAAGGGAAGTGTAACTAAGGTCTGACTTGACTTTGGTTCTAGCAGCTCCATTAGCATTTCTTTCATTTTGCAACGTGTACAAATCTTACCTGCTCTCTCTGCCCTTCTTTATAATACTTCTTTTATGTCTCCTTAGGAAACATGTTTCATTTCATTACAAAAATTTAATTATTAAAGGAATAAATGTTTCAGTACTTTCTGTCTAGAAATACAAATTGGTTTATATTCAAAGATTTTAAGAAGCCTAGT
Source organism: Cryptoprocta ferox (assembly GCA_028646485.1). Lineage (NCBI taxonomy): Eukaryota > Metazoa > Chordata > Mammalia > Carnivora > Eupleridae > Cryptoprocta > Cryptoprocta ferox. Next base: position 28,591,562 of record CM053568.1, read on the forward strand.
TTCAAAGTCTCCTTTTAAACTGATCTGAAACCTAAAGAATGAAATTGTAGACTAGAATTTCTCTTATAAATGTGTTCATCAAAGAAACCCGGATGCTGTTTGGTTCCTATGTTATTAAATTTCATAATGGACGTTGAATGAAGAAGGATAAAAGTGAACATCATTAAGGAAGATGATTCATGCATCTAGATAGGGTCTTTAAAGACAGTTACAGTTACATATTGGTGAAAGATGTATCATAATGTACTTGTAAAGTAAAAAGAAATAAAAAATTTAGAACTTAGAAAAATGTAAGATTGCATAACCTAGACACCAATCTTAATAGGAAACAACCAATTACAGTAATTAAATAAAAGAGTAAAAGGTAGTAGGCATTTATTTGGTAATGTAAAATGCCAGACACTGGGCTAAATGATAGACTAAGCTTCAGTTACTCTATCTTTATTATCTTCATTCATTCATTCATTCATTCATTCAACTTTATTGAATAATTATGGAGAAAGAGAGTGATGCTAGCCAACTCTTCAATTTCCTTTTCTAAATTTCCCAGTCCCCTTTGCAGTTAAGAGGAAACATGTGACTAGTTCTGACCAATTAAATGTGAGCTCAAATAACATGTGTTCCTTCCAGGCTAAGGCAATGAAAAGGCCCTGGGCAATTCTCAGCATCTCATTTCTCTTGCTATATTAATCAGGGAGAAGGTCTCATATTTGAGGTGATGGATCTAGAATTCTTAAACAACCTGAATTGCTGAAATATTACCTGGGTAACAGCTGGCTTTGAGAGTTGCCAAATCAGCAGTGGACTCATCATGAGCATTAAGTGAAGGTTTTGTTTTGGCCAGTGAGATTTGGGGCGTATTTGTTACCATAGACCAGTTCAGTTTTTCTTAACAAATATCTATAATGTTTACTCAATTATGTGACAAATATTATTGAGTACCTTCTATTTATCAGGCCATATACTAGGTTCTAAGGATGTGGTAGTTAAAATCAATTCCCTGACATGTGGAGTTCTTAATCTAATAGGATACAGATATTAAATAAGTTCTCAAATAATTGCTTAATATCCTACTATCTCACTATTTTTATTAATTTGCTACTACTAATTAATTATTATACTACTGCTCATGTAACATAAACCATGCCCAAATAAGAATATACCTTGTTCAAACTTCATTCTGCAAAGGAACTTATTTAACTCATACGCTCACTCTGACTATAAAAATCTTGACTATAATTGTCAGACATAAACATCAAGATCTATAAGATAACCATCTGGTGAAACATTTCTCATCTTAAGTTTTCTAAAAATAATACGAGACTTTGTTTACCAAAGTCCAATCTTAGGCATTGCCTCCATTCGATAGGAGCATATTATATGTGATATAGTTCTCACTTTAACTTCCACTCCTTTCTCTATTTACACATATCTATAACTATTTCTATATATATAATTAATTTGTATCTATATTAGTGAAATATGAGCTGATGTCTACATTTTTAAACCATTGCTGATGTCTTCAATTTTAAACCATTCAAGTTTCTTCGCTTGCCTGTTTGTAACCACCTAGTTCAACAGTGAGACACCTGGCTTCCTCAGTCCACCATCCAGTTACTCATTTGGTCAATTCCAGCAAACACATAAAGAGGTTTCAACATTGTTAACCCGTGGAAAATAATTTTAGCAACTGGCCTATAAGACTCCTATGCAATTTTTTTTTGCATTTAGTCTTAGTCTATACTCATTTCTAAAAATTGTTTTGATCAGCACATTTTCCCCACCCCCTTCAATGAGATTGTTTCACAAATTTATAATACAGTTGGATCATTTTGTCACAGTTTATATTTCTTGCTGGTATAAGCTAACCTTGTAAATGTTGTAAATTTGTTGGTATTAAGTTTAGCCTTTTGTACTCTAAAGTTCCAGAGATTTTGACAAATGCACAATGTCGTGAATCCACTAGTAGTGTATCATACAGAATAGTTTTATCACCCTAGAAAATCCTCTGCATTTCATGATTCAACCATTCTTCCTTACCAAATGCCTGGCAATCGCTGATTTACCTACCATCTCTATAGTTTTGCTTTTTCAGAATATCATGTAAGTGGGATCATACAATGTGTAGCATTTTCAGACTGGCTTCTTTCACTTAGCAAAATGCATTTAATATTTAGCAATGTTTTTGTGTGGCTTGATAGTGCATTCTTTTTTATAGCTTAATAGAATTCCATGGTATGAATGTATACAGTTTGTTTATCCATCTACCTATTGAATGGCACCTTGGTTGCTTCCAGTTTTTGCTGCTTATGAATAAAGTTTTTGTAAACATTCACATGCAGTTTTTCGTATCAGGTGGCTAAGTACCTAGGAGTACTGTAACAGGGCTATAAATAAGATTATGTGTAGATTTTTAAGAAACTGTCAAACTGTCATCCAAAGAAGCCGTACCCTTTGTATTCCCACAGCATGAATAAGAGTACTGTTTGCCCTGCACCCTCATCAGCAATTGATATTATCAGGAGTTTTGTTTGTTTGTTTTGTTTTTTAGATTTTAATCATTGTAATAGATGTATATTATTAAGTCTTAATTTGCTTTTTCCTAATGACAAATGGCAAAAAAAAGTCTATAGCTTGTCTTTTTATTCTTTTAACAGCGGCTTTTGTAAAGTAGAAGTTTTTAATTTAATAGCAAAAAATTTGTCCGTTTTTTTCTTTCATGGAACATGCTTTTGGTGTTATAACTAAAAACTCATCATGAAACCAAAATTACCTAGGTTTTCTTCTACTTTTTTTGAAATTCTATACATTTGCATTTTATATTTAAGTCTATGGTCCATGTAGAGTTAATTTTTTTCTCACCATTTATTTATTTTTGAGAGACAGAGAGGCAGAGCACAAGTAGGGGAGGGGCAGAGAGAGAGGGAGACACAGAATCCAAAGCAGGCTCCAGGCTCTGAGCTGTCAGCACAGAGCCTGATGTGGGATTCGAACCCACGAACTGTGAGATCATGACCTGAACCAAACTCGGATGCTTAACTGACTGAGCCACCCAGGCGCCCTTAGAGCTAACTTTTGTGTAACATGTAGGGCCTGTATCTAAGTCCTTTTTTTATGCATATAGATAGAACTACATCATTTCAGCATTAATTATTTAAAGACTGTTTCTCCATTGAATTACCTTTGTGCATTAGTCAACAATTTATTATTTAGTGTGGTTTGGTTTCTGTCAATTCTCTTCCGTTGATCTGTGTTCATGTTATTTCACCAATACCACACTGTTGTAGTTACTGTAGCTTTTTAGGAAGCCTCGAAATTAGATATTATGGTACTCCAAGTTTGTTCTTCAGTACCATGTTGCTATTCTAGGACCTTTGTCTTTCTATATAAATTTTAGAATCAGTCTGTATATGTCCACAAAATAGTTTTCTGGAGTCTTGGTTGAGATTGTGCCAAATCTACAGATCAAATTGCAAAGAATTATTATTTGGACAGTATTGAATCTTCCAGTCCCTGAACATGGAATAACTCTCCATTTATCTAGTTCCTCTTTTTTTTTTTTTTATCATTTTGTTTTGTAGTTTTCTGCACATAGATCCAACACATATTTAGTTGGATTTATATAAAAGTACTTTATTTTTGGTACTATTATAAACATTTTTTATCTCAATTTCCAAATGTACGTTTCTGGCTTATAAGAAAGCAATTGTTCTTTGTATATTAAGATTGTATCCTACAATCTTGCTATACTTGTTTATTAATTCCAGAAGCTTTGGAGGGTTTTTCTTTTCTTTTTCTTTTTTTTTTTTTTTTGTAGTCTTTAGGGTTTTCCACTTAGACAGTCATGTCATCTGCAAATAAAGACACTTTTCTTTCTTTCCTTACAATCTGTATAATTATTACTTTTCTTCTTGCAATTAGGTAGTTCTTCTGCTATGATGTTGTATAGGAGTGGTGAAAGAGGATATCCTCACCTTGCTGACAAGCACAGGGGTAAGTGGACATCATGTCATCATTAAGTAAGATGTTAGCTATAGATTTTGACACTTCCTTTATTAGGTTAAGGAAGTCTGGGTTTGTGATAATATTATCATGAATGATGTTCAATTTTCCTTAATACTTTTCCTGAACCTATTGATATGATTATATTGCTTTTCTTATTATTATTATTATATTGATTAATGTATGATTATGCAAGAAGCTTTAGTTCTATAATGAACCCCACTTACCCGTGATATATTATTCTTTCTACATATTGCTGAATTCCATTTGTTACTATTTTGCTTCTATTTTTGGAGAGGTATTGGTACATAATTTTCTTATGTTTTTATCTAGATTTGACATTAGGATACTGCTGGCTTAATTAAATTGAATTAAATTTTCTGTTTCAATTTTCTATTAAAGATTATGGAGAATTAATTATAAACTCTTCTTTAAATGCTTGGTAGGATTTATCAGAAAAAAATCTGGGGGTGCCTGAATGGCTCAGTCATTTACGCATCTGAATCTTGATTTCAGCTGAGGTCATGATCTTACAGTTCATTAGTTTGAGCCCTGCATTGGGCTCTGCACTGACAGCCTGGAGCCTGCTTAGGATCCTCTCTCCTTCTCTCTCTGCCTCCCTTGTTTGCTCACTCTCTTCCTCTCTCTCTCAAAAATAAACATTAAAAAATGTGTTTAAAATCTCTACCTGATGCCTTCTTTTTTGCTCTAATTTTTATTAGTTATTTCTTCTGCTTACTGTAGCTTAATTTTTCCATCCTTAAAATTTCATATAGTAGGAGCTTAGGTTATAAAAAAAAAGAGAGAGAAGCTTAGGTTATAGATACTAGATCTTTCTTCTTTCTAATTTATGATATAAATTTTCCTCTAAGCACTGCTTTAGTTGCATCCCACAAATTTTGATAAGTTGTATTTTCATTTTCTTTTAATTTTATAAATTTCTCTTGAAACTTTTTCTTTGACCTTTGAGTTATTTAGAAATGTGATATATAAAGCCAGGAGATCTGGATATTTTCCAGCTGTCTTTCTGTTATTAATTTTTAGATGAAGTCCATTGAACTGTAAAGATATACTATATATGTATATATAGTATGTATGTAGTATATACTTTGTGTATATGCATGTATATACACACACACATATGTAATTTTATATATTAAAGTATGTTTAATGGCAAAAAAAAATGTAGTCTTTCCTAGGAAATTTTCTATAAGAGCTTGAGGAAAAAATGTGTATTTTGCTGTTTTGTACATAGAGTATTTTATAAATGTCAATTAGATAAAGGTAATTGATTGTCCTGCTCAGGTTGTCTACATCCTCATTGATTTTTGCCCACTTGATGTATCAATTACTGACAGAGGAGTATTGAACTCCTCAAATATAATAGATAATTAGTCTCCTTCTCTTTTGAGTTTTATTAGTTTTGCCTCCTGTATTTTGACACACTGATGTTAGATGTGTACCTGTTTAGAATCATTATGACTTCTTGAAGAAATGAACCCTTTATTCTTCTGCAATGCCCTTTTTTATCCATCTCTTATAATTCTGCTTATTCTGAAGACTGCTTTGTCTGAAATTAATATAGATACTCCAGCTTTCGATTGATTGGTATTGGCCTGATATATCTTTCTCTGTCTCTACCTTTAACCATCTGGGTCTTTGTATTTAAAGTCTGTTCTCATAGACAGTAGATCTTGTTTTGGTTTTTGTTATTTTCTTTTTATTGTTCTACTATGACAAGAGTTTATAATAAACATTTTTAGACTACTCTATACCCACCAAATAACACTATACCATCCCATGTGTAGTGCAAGCACCTTGTAAAAGGGTATTTCCATTCCCTGCCTCCCATCCCTGTGATATTGCTGTCACTCATTTCACTTATCCAAATGCTAGGGGCACCTGGGTGGCTCAGTGGGTTAAGCATCTGATTCTTGATTTAGACTCAGGTCATGCATGATCTCACAGTTTTGTGAGTTCGAGCTCTGGATTGGGCTCTGCATGCCATCCTCATGGAGCCTACTTGGGATTCTCTGTCTCCCTCTCTCTCTGCCCCTCAATCCTCTCTGTCTCTCTCAAAATAAAAAAGTAAACTGAAAAAAGTTTCCGGGGTGCCTGGGTGGCTCACTCGAGTATCTGACTTCGGCTCAGGTCATGATCTCATGGTTCCGTTCATGAGTTCAAGCCCCGCGTCGGGCTCTGTGCTGACAGCTCAGAGCCTGGAGCCTGCTTCGGATTCTATGTCTCCCTCTCTCTCTCTGCTCCTCCCCAGCTCCTGCTCTGTCTCCCTGTAAAAAAAAAAAAAAAAAAAAAATCCAAATGCTGTAGTTACCCTATACATTTCTACTATTATTTATTCATATTCAAACAGTTATATTTTTATATTTAGATAAATTAAGAATAAGAAAAATAAAAGATTTCATTTTACATTTATTTATTTCTTCTCTAGTGCTCCTAATTTCTTTATGTAGATCCAGTTTTCTGATCTATATCATTTTCCTTCTGCCTGAAGAACTTCTTTTACCATTTTTTAAGGCAGGTCTGCTGGTGTTGAATTCTCTCGCTTTACGTAATTCTGAGAAAGTCTTTATTTCTCCCCTACTTTTGAAAGATAATTTCACTAGACAGAAAATTCTACATTGGTAGATATTTTTCTTCTTTCAACACTTTACATATTTTACTTCATTCTCTTTTTCCCTTCATGGATTCTGATGAGAAGGCACTGCAATTCTTATCTTTTCTCCTCTCAATATGTAAGATTTTTGTCTCTTTAAGTTTGTGAAAACTTTTTTGTCTTTGTTTTTAGTTTTCTATAGTTCAAATATGATATGCCTCAGTGTGGATTTTTGTTCATTATTATTGTTGTTTTGGTATTCTCTGAGCATTCTGGATCTGTGGTTTGTTAGTCATTATTTTTTTCTAATGTAGTTAACAGACAGTGTTATATTAGTTTCAGGTGTACAATATAGTGATTCAATACTTTCATCCATCACCCAGTGCTCACTTAGTATTGGCCATTATTTATTTTGGAAAGCTTGTGGCCTATATCACTTTATCTCCTGTGCTGCTTTCTCTTTCTTCACATTTGTGTATTTCAAATATATGCATGTTCAACCTTTTTGATATTATTCCTCTGTTTTTAGGTGTTAGGTCTGTTGTTGTTTTTTTCATTCTTTTCCTTTGGAATCTCTATTGTCCTATCTTTAAACAAACAGATTCTTTCTTATTTCTGTTATAATGTTTATTTTATTTCTAGCATTCCTTTTCATTTCTTTTTAAAGATTTACTAGATATACTGCCTATCTTTTTATGCATTTTTTTCTATAGAGCCCTTAGCCTATTTAGTCCCAATTTCTTCAAGTTACGTGTCTGATAATTCCAACATCTGTATTATATTGAGTCTAATTCTGATGAGCCAGCAGGAAGGATCTTTCTGAGATCTTCACTGTGAGAATCTGGAACTTGTAGGACCCTGGGTTGGCGTGGCAGGGCAGGGGGTAACCATGGTGGGCATCCCCTAAGAATAAGACTGTAGCCCTCAGAGTTTCTCACACTTAGGCTTACCTACTCCTGGTCTCCACAATTCATCAAAATTACCAAATATATGGTCCTATCTATTTATGGCTTGATGGCTTCTGCTCTAGGTAAGTGGATCTCAGTAGTGATTCTCTGTATTTACCCATCTCTCCCTATTTTTGCGTCACTAGTTTTCCCTGTAAACTCAATTCCTTTAGAAGTCCAAGGAAAGTAATTAATTTTCTTGTATGGATGTCCTGATGACTACCAATCTCTAAATAGCAGAGCTGACCTAATAATTTTTTAAAAAAAGGAACTTTAAAATATATTTTATTTAATGAAACAGTCTTATAAAGGTACATCGAAATGAGTTCTATATGTTTTACTCCTAATACAACAGACTATATTTAGAAGGCAATAGTGACTAATTTATTTCAATCCCCAACTTCATTTTTGTATAGATTTCATATCATTATACAAGTTTAGATAACTTTGTTATTTAATTTAAAAGTTGATTAAATTATAGTGAATTCAGCCAAGACTAAATTTTTGCTCATGGCTTTATTTGTACACATTTCTGCATTACTCAGCACCAAAAAGGGACAGATAATAGTCTTCCATTATATGATTCTTCAAAGGCTCTTGTGCCAATATTTTTCAATAAACTTAATGCTAATACTCATCTTTCCAAATGGCTGATTATTTAACCAGAGGAAAAGTATTAGATACACAGTCTCCCACTTAGAATTAGAAATTAGTATAGAATTAGAAATAGTTGGGGCGGGAACTTTGAAAAATCAAGTCTTAGGTTACTGTTTCAAATATTTTCACTGGCATTAAGGAATCTTTATAAACTGTGAACCTCATTAACTAGGGCCATCTTAAGAGCACTCCAGGATCCTCCTTCGTTATTATGCAAGCAGCACACAAAGATCAAAGAGGGAGTAGCAACCTTTATTTTAAAGGATGTACTAAATTAAATTGTCTAAACTTCACACCAGCACATGTCCAGTTTTTCTAATTAACATAACTATTTCATTCTCCAGGGAACATTTTAGTAATGCTGGCTGAATGAATTTTTCACATTCTGCATTTTAAAAACTGTCAACTTATCTTGACAACCTATTTTTGCATTCATCTCTGTGAACAAATCTTTCTACCTCTCTCTACAGAAACACTAAATCTCTATGGCTTTTCATGCTCAATACATCACACATCATACAGCAGATTGACTTGGTTTCACTATCTTTTCATTTAAAGTATCAAGAAAAAGAATCTGTCTTTCTCAGCCCAAAGGATGGATTGATTTACTTTGATTCAATCAGTTGTAGCCTTGAGGTGAATACTGTCACATGGCCTGAGGCTGTCCCTTTCAGACCAAAAGAATCAGCAGTCCAAGAGGTGGTTTAGATTGCAGAGGACAGTGATGGCCATCTTATTGTATAGAGGGAATGAGAGCTTCTAAAAAGTTGTTTCAAGTCATTTAAAATTCTGAAAAAGACAAAAGGTATGATTTTCTGCAAAAATAGTATAAAGAGAACATTTTGTATTGTCTCAGAACTATAAGTAGAGATCCAACACTGAGTTTAACAAACTCTAATTACTCCCAGGTACGAGGAAGTTAAATGGTATATTTTCTAGGATTTACTAAGAAATGGTCAAATTGGTCTTTAAACTATGGCTTCAAACCATTTGTGAAATAGTCTTTAAATCATTTTATGAGGAGCACCAGGGTGGAGCAGTTGGTTAAGTGTACAACTCGTGATCTTGGTTCAGGTCATGATCTCATGGTTTGTGGGTTCCGGCCGCACATCAGGCTCTGCAAAAATATTGCAGAGCCTGCTTAGGATTCTGTCGTTCCTTCTCTCTGACCTTCCCCCTCTTGTGTGCTCTCTCTCTCTCTCAAAATAAATAAATAAATAAAATTAAAAATTTTAAACCATTTTATGAAAAAGAGAGAGAAAGAAAATTATTTAAAGGTGTTTTGAAATAGGTAACCTATGAGAGTCATGTATCGTCATCCCAAGGAAAACTGTTACTGTCCTCTTAGACCAAGAGATAGGAAATTCAAGAGAACAACTAGAGTACAAAATAAGGTTCCCTAGGAGAAGAGATCAGCGACCCATGCCTTGAACAGAAAACTGCTTATTCAGAACAGTGGCTGATTGACACCATGTTTTTATTTGCATTGAGGGATAGGGAACAGAGTCAGAGAGACATCAAGTTAGAAAGACAGAGCCTGAACTTTCACAGTTTGACCTGGAAAGAACATTTCTGTGGGTTTCCCAAAGGCAGGTGAACATGTAATAATAATTGAACATTACCATTTGTCAGTTTCTGCACCCATAAAAGAAGAAATGTTGGGCTAAATTAAAATGACTAAACACAATTCACAAGCAGCTATTCCAGGAATATTAAGGAATGAAACAATGGGCACAGGGACTAATAGTTCTAATAAACTTTCCTAAAGAATATACTTGTGTTACTATTTAGCATTTGGAAGCCTATCCCTTGGAACACATTGATACAGACTTCAAGAGTACTACCAGATAACATGCCTCTGGTCTTTTTTATACAGTTCTCCATCCCCTTCACCTGAGCCCTTAGAAACCAAAAATAAAAACAACAGTGTGTGGAAGAAAGGGTTAGGGGGGAATAACAGAACAATTACCTTCTTTCAGTAACAGTCTCTCAGGTCATAGGTTAGATCTGAGCTAGAATGAAAAGCAATGGTACAGGAGAAAATCCGATTTCAGTACAAGAATGAAATTTTAAACTCACTTAGAGAGAAATAAACTTTTTAATACTTAAAAACAACCGGAAAGAAGGGACATCCGAGAGAGTATGTTTGAAGACAGTAGACTGGAGACAATAATGAAATTGTCATGTCTGCACCCCACTAAATTTAGAGTGAGAAACACACCAGTTTATTATCAGAATAAGAATCTTGAAGATCAAAAGTATATGGCAAAATAAATACATTAAAAATATGAAGAACATACAAACCCAATGAAATAAATGACTAAATAACCATGATATATAAATGGGAAATGACTTTGAGTACACAACAACTGTAAAATAAGACACAGAGAAAACACAGTTTGGGCTATACAGCATTTAAACTATCATTAAAAGTTCAGTAAGGGGGCGCATGGGTGGCTCAGTCGGTTGAGCTTCCGACTTCGGCTCAGGTCATGATATCACGGTTTGTGAGTTCAAGCCCCATGTTGGGCTCTGTGCTGACAGCTTAGAGCCTGGAGCCTCCTTCAGATTCTATGTCTCCCCCTCTCTCTACCCCTCCCATGCTCATGCTCTGCCTCTCTCTGTCTCTCAATAATAAAAATGTTTAAAAAAAATTTTTTTAAGTTCAGTAAGCATTCATAGATTTCTATTTTTTGTTTCACTGTATCAAGTTACTAATTTCAGCAGTATCATTCAAGGAAAAAAATCTTATTTAAATGTCAGAAGTTCTTAGTCTATATTCTTTAGTTTCTTAGATATGTGGTTTTAAAAAATCAGATCCGTCTGTATTAATTATTGGCCCATATGTACTTACACCATTTATTATTTGAATTTGCTCATTTAAATTCGGATTACCTGAATATCCCCATTTGTGTACTTTTGTCAATATATATACAAATTTTACTCACCACCCCTGCCTATTCTTTAGTTTCTTAGATATGTGGTTTTAAAAAATCAGATCCGTCTGTATTAATTATTGGCCCATAATGTACTTACACCATTTATTATTTGAATTTGCTCATTTAAATTCGGATTACCTGAATATCCCCATTTGTGTACTTTTGTCAATATATATACAAATTTTACTCACCACCCCTGCATGAATCATTGATGTCAAACGGGGTGTTAACTTTGAATCAGTCAGCTCAAATGTCTCCTCTCCCTCTCAGATTCCAGGCATTACCAAAGGTATTTTATTGGTTTGGAGATTGTTTATTCATGCTCTTGGTCCTTTTGATGTGATGCATTTTAACAAACTTCCCAACTTTCAGCCTCCTGGAATAAACATTCTTGGTCACTATAGGCAATTTTTAATGACCTGTTCGCTTGATTTATCAGAATTTTAATTTTAATTTTGCATTGCCCCCAACCTACCTCATTGACAGATAAAGAGAAATAGATAAAGAGAAAAGAGAGAGAAATAAAATTGATCCAGATTTATGCATCAGGGAAACAATCGATACTTGAAATTTACTGCAAAGTTTAGTGTGATTGTGCATTTTTCTGGCAAGAATATCTGTTTTTCATAATGTTCTCAAGAAAACGGGTGAATCAAAAGATACTTAAGAATCTGTAGTCCATAATTTTTGTCCTTTGTGCTGTATAAATCAGGTTTTGTGACCATTTTATGAAATAAATTGGTTAAGAAAGCCTTGAAAACATTATGGATACATATTTCCAAGTCACTTTCAAATTGATAACCATACAAATATTTTTAAGAGTGCTTGTTGAACTGTCACCACTAACCACTACTTGAGATTTATATTAAAAGAAAAAACACAAGGCTTTTGATAGGGGAATTCTTCCATGTTTACTTAAATTTTTATGAACGTATTCACTTGAGTATTAACATTTTTCCACATCATTCTTGCCTCTCCTTATATAGTATGTATCCTCTGCCCATTTTTCTTAGGCAGTCTGAATGTTTGAACTAACTATTTAAATGGGAATGACAAAGCATTCTATGAATGAGGTCAGGGAGGGGAGGTCTTATGGTCATTAGTCATGATCCATGAGTCCAAGCTGTCTAATACAAACTCAGTTGTTTCTCTACCACTACTGTGCTGGCTACGGTTATGCTGAAAGTAAAATAAGCACAGTCAGTGCCCTAGAGATAAAAATTCATCGAAAATAGGTACAGCCATTACAGAGCCTGCTACATAGTACTCAAGAAATGTACATTGAATGAATGATTTTTTTCTGAGCAGTGGTTTGTCCATGAATCTGCATAAGCCCAAGTGATAATATGTTGTTCAGAAGATCCACTTTTTTTGTGTGGTCCCATAGCACTTGTTTATATTTCATTATATTATTCTGATATCAAATTTAATTTTATTGCGCTTATTCCATTTTACATTATAGCATTCACTCATTAATATTTTACCTCCACCTCTCCATGTGGATCTAAATTTTAAGGTCTATAACTGTGACAGCCTCATATTTGAAAAATCCCTCAAGTGTCAGGTCTCAGTTTATATATCTTTTAAATGATGTAAATTATCCATTCACATACTACTTTCCAAAAATGCATTTTACTTACTTTAACCTGTGTAAGCACTCTAAACTCTTGGGACAAGAAACCAACTAAAGATAGTGATAATATCTGAAACAATAATATTGTAGAACATAGGTCAAAGAATTAAGTTTAGGAGGTATGTTCAATTAATGGGATAGCTGGTAAAACCTTATTATATTCAGTGTTACTCTGCTAAGCATAAGGTTCATCTTTCGGTCATCTGTAAGAGATTTATTAGCTTTCTAAATTTTTGTATTATGATATTTAATTTACAAGGACATGCCCAGGGACTTTAGTAATGGAAACATTTGTTAAAATTACAAACCAATAAAAAGGAATACAGATGAATGAATCTAAAACTCATTTTAGCAGATGCTATTTTTCTGTTTATTAACTTTAAATGACTCTAACGCTGATTTTCTTGACAATTACAAGGTGACAATATGCCAATATGAATGTATAGAGCATATGTGGTACCATGTACCCCATATCGTGTCCCCCCCAAAGGACAGTTCAAGCCCTAATCCCTGGAACATGTGAGTGTGACCTTATTTGAAAATATAGTCTTTGCAGAGGTAATTATATTAAGATGACAACATGCAAGATTAGGGTAGATCCTAAAGCCAATGACTGATATTTTTCTAAGAGAAAGGAAAGGGAGATTTGGACACAGAACAGAGGGAAGAAGGTCATGTGACAATGGAAACATGGTGATGTAGCTGTAAGCCAAGAAATGTGACAATCACAGGCAACCATCAGAAGCTGAGAAGAGGCAAGCATTTTTCCCTTGAGCCTTTGGCAGGAATATGGCTTTGCCAACACCTTGATTTTGGATTTCTAATCTCTAGAACTGTGAGAGAATGACTTTCTTTTGTTTTAAGCCACCAGTTTGTGGTAATTTTTATAGCAGCCCTAGGAAACTATGATGTACACCAGTCGTACTAATATATATACTAAATGTACATGTATTGTGTACACACACATACATACATATCCTCAAATAGGAGGAAATGAATATTTTTTATAGAAACAGGTATACACTAATAAAAATTATATGGAAGTTCCAAAACATCAAAGAAAAAAGGTAGAGAAAAGACTTTTTTATATAATAACTAGTGTTAACAGTGTTTGAGCATCTAATATAGGCCATATATTGTGACAGGTACTAGGGATACAAAAGCCAAAGACAAAGATACATAAGTACAATAAGTACCATTTCTTATAAATAAACTGATGGAAGTTTGTACTGAATCTTACAGGAACACCAGCACTGATCACTTGCTTGCAATGAGAGCAGATGAAATCAAGAAAGGTTTGCTGGTGACAGGGACAGAGAGAGAGCAATTTCTGAGCCAAATTATAAATAAATTAGCCAGGAAAATTGTGTGCATGGGGAGTGGGGCGGGGGGTGTGGAGGAAGGCTAGATCTCTAATAACCCTGCAGGGGCACCCTGCTGAGCCAAAAGCCAGGAACAATGAGCCAATAACAATGACAATGAGATAGATAAATGTACAGAGAATTAAAATTAAGTGTAGAAAGAAGGGATAGATAAGGCTGGAAAAGTAACTGGGAAAAGAGTGTAAGGCTATAAACCAACTAAATAACAATGGATTCACTGCATGGTGGGTTTATGGTTTGTTCTTAATTTTTTTGTATATACCAATTTTATAGTTTTAAATCTCATACAGTAAAAATGTATTGCCTATGAAACAATAAAGATAATTTAAATACAGAACATATAAAGTATTATCCAAAATTTGTCCATTCCCCAATCTAAATTCTGTGTGTCCACTGAAAAAGGATTAGAAGAAAATAAATTTGCTATGTGGTTGTCTTTTGAGTAGAAGGAATATGTGTGATTTTTATTTTATTTATATTTTTTGGTTTTCAAAATTCTCTACACTGAGGTTTAAAAAAAATCTATAAGCATAATACCAGTTCAGTGCCTGGCCACAGACTTAAGTGGGATAAGGTTTATTTTCTGAATATTTCTTATTTGGCATTTTATCTTCCAACTGTCTTCCATGCTTGTCATCACTTCTGAGCATTCTTTATCTTAGTTTTGTATTTTAAATATTTATTAAAAAGGTGCTAATTATCTCATTAATATCTCTTCTTTTTACTGTGAATATTAACATTCACATCTGACTCTAGGTTTCCCCCACCATGACGTATCTAGATTCAAAAGCTCTACATATTTGTGTTGCTTTTTTCAAATCTTTTAATCTCTCCATCAAATGGCTCAGAACCCTTTTGAGAAAAGGATCAAGATAACTGAATGCTGAATCTATTTCTTACTCATTTACTGAGTTCCAACCACCAGATGTAAAAATCTAAGTGATTTCCTTTCTGGATTTGCAAGGAACTATATTCTTATGTTGTAGAACATTGTGAAACTCTTGACATTAATTAAGAACATTAATTTTGACATTAAAAAATGACATTAAAATTGACATTAATTAATAATTAAGAACATTAATTTATCAAAATTAACATTGTTTTTCTGCATCAAACAATACTGAATGGGCCAGAATACATAATGTATCTATCACATGGGAAAAACTATTTCTGAGGGAAAAATTGCTTTTTTTCAAAATGCCAATGGAAGTTGAGTTTGAAGCAGTCAATTGCCCAGCCTAACGTATAGTACTTTCTCTGATTCACCATATTTTGTTAACCATACTGATCGTTTCCTATCTATTTGAATTTTTCATATTTTTTAAAGATTTGTCTAGTTGTTACTTCTTTCAGTTGTAGTTTTGCTATAAAATAAAGTGTTTATATAAAGAACATATGATTATGAGGTTCATAATCATGACACCCGAGAAAAACTTTACATTATGTTACACAGAAATAGAAAGTTTTGGAATTTATTCTGTTCTCTTGTTCCTGGGCCTATTACTGAATTTCATTCATTATTATAATTTTAATGTAGAATATATCTGGCTGAAATAAGCACATTCTTGGAACATAGGAGGTGAATAATTACAACTAGTATATTGAATTACATTCAATTTGATTTTACTCCAACAAAACTAGTGTTTCTTTAGAAAAAGATGCATATAGTTTCTGAAGTACACATTAGCATAGGTTAAATGTAAATATTTCTTTTGTTTCTTTAAATTGCCTAATACACTGCCATTCCCTTCTGGGCATTATGTTTTGTTTAAATGCTTTTGCACTTAAAGTATGCTAAAGCTGTCGTTCCCTAGAGCATACAAACCAGTAAAATTTAACATTCCAAACAATACAATATATAGCTTCTAACCTACATTCTAATAAAGTAGTTGTAAATAGATGCCATTTGTTTTAATTTCATGTACTTGCATTGTATTTTTTTAGATTTGTATCTCATATGGAGTTTTTTATTAACCTTTCAAGAAAAAGACAAAGAAAAAAAAGAAAAAGGCAAAGAAAGAACTTGAAAATTATGCCATCATCAGCTAGTCGGTCGAAGAAAAAAAATTGATACGTTGTACATTAGTTGAGAGATTGTCATACACTTTGCTGTTTTGATTTTATTTTTAAAGATGCAATTCTTGGGGCACCTGGGTCGCTCAGTTGGTTAAGGTCCGACTTCAGCTCAGGTCATGATCTCCTGGTTCATGAGTTCAAGCCCCACGTCAGGCTCTGTGCTGACAGCTCAGAGCCTGGAGCCTGCTTCAGATTCTCTCTCCCTCTCTCTCTCTTTCTCTCCCCTACTCTCTCTCTCTCTCTCTCTCTCTCTCTCAAAGATAAACATTAAAAAATAAATAAAAATTTAAAAACGAAAATAAAGATGCAATTCTTCATTTAAAAAGTGAAAAGTAAATGGTTTTAACCAACAGAACAGGTCTTTAAAATTATTTTAAGTGCAGTATTTTTTTTACTAATTTTAACTTTTCCGATTCTTTCCAATGCTTTCAAATATGAGCATATTGTAGTGGGGAAAAGGTTAATTTAGAATACTGCCTAAATGAGCCTTATTCATTCTTCAGAAACAAATTCAGAAATTTTTCTTTTCCAGGAACTTCAAGTTTATTAAAGCAAAATAATCCTGTAGTTTTGATACATAGTGGCTGCAAGCTGTCTATCTAGCTTATGTTGTTCAGCTGATTTACAGAGAAGCCCAGATTCACAGTATGATCACTTATTCAACAAACACTTATTAATTACCTACTATATTAGGTGACTAAGTATAGCACAATCAATGAGAGATACAAGGCTGTCAGGCTTGTCATAGAAATATTGGCTATCCATGCAATAAATAATAAGAAAATATCATACAATCATAAGTGCTATACAGATACTGAAAATGCAGCCATGTAATTGTGATTGAGTTGTTTTCTCTATGGACCTGATATTTAAATGAGAGCAAGGACCTAGTCATTTAACGGGCAATGGAAAAAATTATTCCGGGCAGAGGGCATACTTAATGCAAAAGCCTTGTACTAGAAAAAAGATCAGATATACAAAGAAGACCAGTGTTGTTGAGGTATATTCGGTGAGGGGCTGAACCATATGAAATTAGATTACAAGAAAAGGCAAAGGCTTTATAAACCAAGATAAAGAATTTGAAATGCATTTGAAAGGAATTAGAAATTAGCTGATTTACTTCTTCAAAGTACCATCTGGTTGCTGTGTGAAAGCCTATTTGAAAACTGAAAACAGAGATACTGCTTAGAAGTCTATCATAGTCTTTGGCGCAAGAGTAGACCAGGTCCAGAGCATATAAGTGGAACTGGACAGAAGTAGATGAGATTGGATATTATTTGATGATAGAGTCAGCAAGACCTACTGATGAACTGGATATAAAGTTTAAAGAAAGAAAAGAGAGGAAGATTTATTTTCTTCTGATGCGCATGAGTATACGCTTGTAGAGTTTACAAACACAGGAAGGAATAGGGGATAAAACAGGTTGGAGTGGGGCTGTAACAAGAATTTTATTTTGACCATGTTAATTATGAGATGCTTTTCATCCCAAACAGAAAGATCAAGCAAGAAGTTGAATATAGGAGTCTGGAGTTCAAAGGAGTAGACTGGATATACATAGGAAATCATTAGAATATAGATAATCCTTAAATCCATGGGACTGGGGGCGCCTGGGTGGCTCAGTCAGTTAAGCGTCCGGCTTCGGCTCAGGTCATGATCTCGTGGTTCGTGGGTTCAAGCCCCGCATCGCGCTCTGTGCTGACAGCTAGCTCAGAACCTGGAGCCTGCTTCGGATTCTGTGTCTCCCTCTCTCTCTGCCCCTCCCCTGCTCGCGCTCTCTGTCTCTCTGTCTCTCAAAAATAAATTAAAAACATTAAAAAAATTAAATCCATGGGACTGGATGAAATCTCCTGAGGACATTGCATGGATAAAAAAGAAAAATAGTGAAGAGGGACTTGGATAAAGCCTTGTATTATTCTAACATCTATGTGTACAGCAGAAAACAGGAAACCAAAAAATCATAATAGGGGATGGCCTTCGAGGTGAGAGGAAAGCTAGAAGAGAGAGAGATATAATAGAAGTCCCGAGAAAAGTTGATTCAAAAAGGAAGAAAGACATCAGTTATGTCTAATATTGCTGGAATTTAAGATATGAAAGGGAAACAAACATTGGGTTTAGTAACTGTGGAGGTTATGGACGACCTTGACAACAGCAGTCTCAGAAGAGTAGTCAAGATCAAATTTTTACTGGGACAGGTTGAAGAAAGAATTGAAGAAATAGAAGTAATGACTAGAGATAATTCCTTCAAGTTGTTTCTTTCAGGAGGTGCAGCAGAGAAATGTGATAGTAATTAGAAAGGAATTAGGGTCGAGATTAGATGATACTTTATTAGACCGTAGTTTTTATGAGTTTTGTCATTTATTGTTATTTAAGACAGACATTGTGAAAGCTGTTTTAGCTGTAGATAGGAAAGGTCCTATAGAAAGGAAGGAATTGAGGGCAGAAAATAGAGGGGATTATTTCAGTAGAAAGAGCCTTGAGAAATCAAAAGGATTTAGGTCTGAAGTGTAAATGGACGAGTTGGCTTTTGATATAAGTCACTAGTATTTTCTATATTCATCATTTCAAGAAGAAAGGTAGGTAAATATTCTCATGATATATGAAAAAAAGGGAGAAGAATGAGGAAGGGATTTATTTCACAAATCTCTGAATTTGTTTTCAAAAAGAAACAGGTATAATGGAATATTCAACCCTGCCCTACCAAATGTTGCAATCCTGAAATGATACTTATAGAATAAGAAGGTGAAGCCTGAACTAAAAGATACCAGTTTCCCCAAAGAGCAGAGTAGTAGCTTTGTAAATTAAATCCTGGTGAAGACTAAGATTCTTTTCATGTGGCTACAAAAGTGATCCATGACAGTGAAACCACCAATGCTATAAAGCCATACAATAACAAAGGGCAGTGCAGTAAAAGAAAAACAAACAAGCCAGAGAAGAGAATGTGCAAAGGAAGTAGTCACAGGACAGAACTTCACTTTGGCAAAGGAGCTATTTTCATGGGCTCAAGATTAAACTCTCAGATAACAGATGAGAAAGAGAAAGCTTTATTTGCTTGTAGCAGGACAGTCAGTCCAAAAGTAAGACTGTCTTCTGTCAATTAGCGGAGGGTTTCATTGTTGTTGTAGTTTGTCTATGTTACAAGCACATTAGTAGGTCAGGAGAAGAGTGTAGAAACAGGAGAGGAACATGGGCAGGGTAGGTTGAGGCAGAGATTAGTTAACAACCCTGGATTTCTAGAAACAGGTAAAGCAAGTTTAGTCCAGGCCAAGTGCATTCTGCAAATTCAGGTTTTTCAAAAAATAAACAAGCCATTTTAGCAAATTCAGAAAAAAATGTACTTAGTCTCTGGTTTATCAGTTCTTTGTCATGTAATTGTTGTAGAAAGTTCTTAACCCTTTACGTTATGAAGAGGAGTTGCTGGGAGTTGCTGAGGTAGTCACTGGAGAAAAGTGATCTGGAGCCCCTCTAGGATTAAAGGGAAAGTGCAAAGGGCAGCACACATTCTCCAAGAATATCACTATGTTCTCATTTTATATTTAGCCTCCCTTGAATCATAATGATTTTTTTATTATTATTTCTCTATGGATTGAAAGTTTGAAATATAAGCCCACAAACAGGGTGACTGCTGTTTTTGGGCTTTTATTTATATATTTTATATGTATAAATACATATATAAATATAGGTTATTTTACATATATAAATACATATTAGTATGTATAAGATATTATGTATTTGTTATTTTATATTATATTTATAAAGATATATATATCTTGCTGGCCTAGCATACTTGGTGACATTATCCATTAAGGGATAAATTGGACTTCAAATGTGGAAGTTTTAAGAATGGGTATTGCCCTGAAAAATAAGATTACAGCCCATCTGTAGAAGAAAATATTTTGAAATTAAAAAAAGAAACAAAAGCAATATTCATTTTTTCCATCATAAAATAATGAAGAAATGTGTCTTCTGAGTGTTTGATGATTTTTCAGTAATAGCTAACAAGGCTCTTATCCATCATTTTTATTATAAGTTAGAATAACTTAATGAGTTTGTAGAAGCAAAATGAAATGGATTAAATTCTTGATAATATAAATATTGATTTCAAAGAAGTAATTATTTGAGAGTAATTTATTAATATATCAATACAAATAAAACTATAGATAACAAACAGTTCAGTTACCCTAGACATAAAAATTATAAATACATTTTAATTATAATAACAAATATCTCCTTATCTAGAAAACAGTAAAAATTCACTTGTTTTGGTCATTGTTTCTATGAGATTTTGTTTCTTCTGTTATCTCGCCTTAAGTTCATAAATTTTTTCCTTTGGTCATAAATCATACTCATTGTGACACTGGCTAAGTTGCTAATAGATTCTGCAGATCTCTCATCACAAGGCTGTGAATGTTGGAGGAAACTTAGATATTCCTCTAAAGATATTTAAATAAGTGCTAGGAATGCTTTTCCTAGTTTCTCAGCATGGCGTGATTCAGAATGATAGTTGTCTGAGTCTCTATATGTTTGCAGATGACTCCAAGCTCTATGCAATTAGTTCAGTGTCTAGTATAACAGGGCATTGTGATGAGAGACCACATAGTGATGGATGACAGTTAATAAGCAGAACTTTCCTCCCCGTCCTCTTTCCTTTTACATAATTCCAAACATAAAGCTGCCAGGAGTGTAGCTGAGGAAAATGACTAGGACAATGGAAGATGGGAATAGTGGTTGTGTATTGGATGAGAAGAAGCCCTCTTTCTTCACCTGGATGCAAAATGAACATATGAACATTTCTTTTATGCCACTAACACAAATTTTAGTACCACTTTTCTCTTGGTTACTGAAAGATAGAGAGAAGGAGAAGAAGAAGAAAGAAAGAGAAAAGAACAAAATAAAGGGAAAGGGGAGAAAGAAAGGAGAAGAAAAGCAAAGAGAAGGGAAAAATCAAGAATCCTGGAACCAAAGCAGCTATGATTTGCAAAAGAGGCCCTAGACAATATTTAAGGGATTTAGAAAACTAAATCTTTGGCACTATACCAAAGAGACAGAGGGTCTGTAGAAAGACCATTGCCTATGGAATCTTTAGGTCCAGGTCAACTCAACCTTACCATTTGCTGATTGTATAACCTTAAGCAAATCATCTTATGTCTCTGAGACTTTGGGTTATTTTCTTTAAAAACTCATTGTAATATTTTGCATGATTTTCTAAAAGAGTGGTTGTGAGAATCAAATCAGTACTATAAGCGATGCCACAGAAACATAATGTATTCTCTGAAAATACGTTACAGTATATTTGTATTATCTATTGCCATGCTAAAAATTACTATATTTTGTGACTTAACACCAACAATAAATATTTATTATATTACATGGTATCTTTGGGCAAGAAATTCAGTAATGGATTAGATGAGTTATTCTGGCTTGCAGTTTTTCATACAGTTGCAGTTAACTTGTTGGCTGGGGCTCAAGTCATCTGAAGGTTTGACCAGGGCAGAAAGATCTGCTTCCAAGATCTCTCACTAACATGGCTAGCAACTTTGTGCTGGCTGTTGGCAAAAGGCCTCAGTTCCTTGCCACATGGACCTTACCATAGGACTGCTGAAGCAATTTGCATGACATGGCATTTAACATGCCATCATGTTATATACGGTTACACAGGTCAGCCCTATACAGTAAGAGGAGTCATGAATTCCAAGAGACAAGAACCATTGGGAGGCCTCCAGGGGCTGCCCATCACAGTACTCTTAAAATGTCTGTGTGCTTAAAACTCTTGAGGGGGTAGAATTTTAGCTCTGTTTTCAACTTGCTTATGATACATTAGTTTATTGAGATTTGCTTTTTCTTAAAGCTATTTTGGATATCTATTTTACTGGAAAAGTATTTTAACCAGATTTTCAAATATACTGTGATGAAGTTGTAGGTGCAAGTTTCAAGATGAGCAGAGTAGACCCAGCAATAGGCTACCCTGATAGGTAGCAAGAAATAAAATAAAATATAAAAAAAGGGGTGATTAGGCACTAAGAAGTGGGGACAAGAGAGTTTATTAGTCCAACGGAATAAAAAATGATCTAAGACACTTGGCAAGGTCTAGGTACCACTGAGACCAGGGAACAAAATGGCTCAGTGTTGAGAGGGTACAATGTCATTCTAGAAAACTCTAGCTCCTCATGGAGATTATTTCCAAAATCCAGTAGAAGTTGACATTGCGGACGGAATGATATAGTAGCAATTGTGGAGACTACACACATTCAATGGCAGGGAGCCAAACAGGTCATACTTTATCTAACTTTCATATCATAACACTTCATTTTCTCAATTTCCCAAAGCCAGTTCCCTGAACCAATCTGTCTAATAGTTTTAGAGGCTAATACTACCTCATCCATAGGAAATATCAGTGAGATCTCATTTGCCCCCTACTCTCCTTCAGCAAGAAAAGGATTTCATGTATTTCTCATGAATGCATTTCTTTTGCCACTTTATATTCAGTATTCTGGCTACTGAGTTAAACTCTAAGATTAAAATGGTACAGAATCCCTTCCCTAGGATTGCAAATTAACACTGATACTTAAAAAAAAAATTACTGCTTAGATGGTCAACTGAAGAGTGAATCACATTCGCATTGCCAGAAAAAAAAAAAGGGTGTCCAGGTAGGGCTATAATGTTAGTTCTACAATTTCTCCATGATTCAACATTTATTTATCCCTCACCAATTATGTGTTAGATACTAGTCTAAGTGCCTGGACTACAGAACTAATTTTTAAAAAGACAAATACATATTTTATGGATCTTATATTCTTGTATGAGAGATAATAAACAAGACCAGTAAGTAAAGTAGGGTAGATGGTAATAATTGCTGAGGGAGGAAAAAAGCACAAAAGGGGGTTTCGGTATGTAGGAGGATGGCTGAAATTTTAGAAGAGGCAACAAGGAGAGCCCTTACTGAGAAATTTGCATTTGAGTAACTGCCTGAAGGACATGATGGGAGTGAAAAGCCATGGAGACACCTGGGGAAAGAGGATTTCAGGTAGATTATTGACACTCAGGGCAGTATCATTGATTTTTAACTCTCAGATTCTGGCACAGTTTTCACACAATGGTTCACCAATAAATATGTTTTGAATGAAGAATAATAGCTCTCCATACAGAGGAAATAAATCTTTTAGAATATCATTAATTTATAATCATTTTATTTATTTTAGCAAATAAATGGTGCCCTCCTCAGAATGAAAACTTCCGATAGAAATTAGTCATAATAGAGAGGAGAAGTCGGCCATTTGTAGACCAGGGAGATAAGCTGGGGAAAAAATATGATTTGGCGGCACAGAGAAAAATATAATCCACAGGTTGCTTAGAAGATAAATACAAAAGCTTATCTTTATGTCCAGATGAACCGATCTCATTTCACATACCTCTGCTTTCTAGTCTTTTTATCAAGGCAAATAGGATTTTTGTTAGATTGTTTACATCTATATATTTTTTTCTTTAGAAACAGTTTTACCCAGGAACAAACTCTAGGCAATGTTGGTTTATTGCGGATCAGGAAAAGTTTAGCACATTTACCTCTTGCCCTTTTTCACCCTGGCTCTCGCCTCACTTCTCTTTTCCTATCTAGCATACTTTCTTCGCCAGTAGCCATCTATACTGGAACACATTCCTGAGCCTCTCAAGTAACCCCTGAAAGTATCATCAATAACACTTAAACAGCTATTTCCCAATGATTGTTGAAATATCACAAGGACTTCAGAATGTAAGCACTGGGAGCAACTTTTCAAATCACGACAGAAACCGTTTATTCTACTTCTTTTATCAATTGAGTGTTACTGGAACTCTTATACTTGCATAAAGCTTTACCATTTCTCAAAAAATTGTACATGATATACTTTGATATTTACCACTTGAAGCTTTTTAGCATAAAACCTAAAGTCAGGATGCTGCTCCAGAGTATGAGTTTGGGTGAGTTTCTCCCCTTCTGCACTATTGTCAAAGTGGGTCCCTACTGGAATTTATTTGGGGGAACTGTCAAGGGAAAAACAATTTCTTTTTTTGTTCAAACAATCTATAATTGTGTATACTATAAATATACCTAGAGACACAAAATAGCCACATAGCTAGAAAAAATAATGTGAGCCTGAGTTATAGCCACTGCTATTGCTTAAGCATATATTTGAACTAGTTCAATGAACTACAAATTCATTTCCATGGGGAACTTAAGAATATTCTGAAAATATGCCTCAGTGAAAATCCAAATCTTACACCCATTGACCAAATATGAGTTCTTTGGTTGTTGGAGGGGAAAAGCCATTATTATTTTTTTAGTAAGAGAGGACCATAAATTGAAATTGAGGAGGCCATTGACTGAACATTCCATGGAGCACTGGGGCATCAATATCACCATAGTGGAGAGAAGTCTTATATAGAGGCCAAATGGGTAAGGTAAAAGTTTAATAGAGCTAGAATTACCTTTGGAAATATCTTCAGAAGACATCATCACTCAATAAGATCAACACACCCCAGTTTTCCTTTCAACATGGGAACAGATTGCTGGTTCATCACCAGATGAATTAGTTAGTTTAGACTTGAAGCCTATTCTGTATGAAAAAAAATAGATTTTTTAAACTTTAGTATCACAGGAAAGAGATCAAACAATGAAAGTCATGAGAAAATACACCCAATAAAGATCTGATAATATCTCTTACTCATGCTCCCTTCGGTGCATAAGTTCACTGGGTGAAATAATGGATAGGATCACCAGCAGTTAATTTTTTTTAACAAATTAGACCTGAATATTTTCAATGCTGCAGTTCATTCGTCTAACAAATGGTTCTCAACCAAGCATGACTAAGCCCCTCTGGGCACATTCGGCAATGTCTGGAGAACTTTTGGTTGTGTCATGGTTGAGAAAGTCTGATAAAAGAATGCTATAATATGGGGAGGGGTGGGTAATTCCCCTCCTTATCATGAATGGTCTCCCCTGGTTTGATGCTATGCTATATATCATGTATTTGCTCCCCATACCCGCCTTTACCCTCTTGACTTCGCTCCCTGCTCCCACTTTGTAAATCATCCCTTTACTTAACTCTCTTCAAATTATGCAATTTATGTATGTAATTTGTTTTCTGCCAGGACTCTAACTGATATAGATCTTCTTGAATCCTGTAGAAAATGTTTTGGTGCTTAAAAAGTGAGATAAGTAGTATATAATGGAGGCAGTGATAATAATAGGGGAAAAAAAGACTATACTCCAAATGAACCACTGGCAATGTCCTTTGAGTTAAAATACCCAGTAATCCCAGTTATACCCAGTGACCCAGTAGGTTCAGGGGTCTAAAGGCAACCGAGTTGCAGCCAAAATAGTGGTATCTGTGGTCCAGTCCAAATAACTCCAATGTGTGATAGGAGTGGCACTGCATAGGAGAAAAATATAGTCGCATCCTTGAAAGGGTCAGTGTCCCTACACAGGAAACAGAATCAGCAAAGTGGCAGCAGAGATGGAGTATTGTGTGATACTTTAGAGAGAGAAAGAGCGAGTGTGCACACCAGTGGGGGAGTGATAGAGGGGGAGGGGGAGGGGGAGAGAATCTTAAGCAGGCTCCACACCCAGCGTGGGGCTCCATCGCAGAACTTTGGGATCATGGCCTGAGCCAAAATCAAGAGCAGAATGCTCAACCAACAGAGCCGCCCAGGCATCCCTTAGATGAGTGGATTCTAAAGCGATGATCAGCAAGTCAGCTCATGTATATTATCCAAAGGTTGCATGTTACCATTATCTTAATCAATGAGAATTTTTAGTATGGTATTTAGAATTCTAGTTTTGAGAAACACCGTTTTTACCTTCGTTTACATTTCTAAATGTTGCACAGTCATTAATCACCTGGTCAATAAATGTTTATTAAACAGTTACAATAGGGGCATCCCGGTGGCTCAGTCAGTTAAGTGTCCAACTTCAGCTCTGGTCATGATCTCACAGTTCATGGGTTCAAGCTCAGTATTGGGCTCTGTGATGACAGCTCAGACCCTGGAGCCTGCTTCAGATTCTGTGTCTTCCTCTCTCTCTCTCTACCCCTTCCCCACTGATACTCTCTCTTTCTCTCTCTCTCTCTCTCAAATAAATAAATATTTAAAAAAATTAAATGCATATTCTGATTCAATAAATTTCAAGTGGAGCCTGAGATGCTGTATTTCTAACACATTTCCAGGTGATGCCAATGCTGATGCTTCTTGGGTAACACCTTGAGTAACAAGGATCTAAATCTTACAACCATAGCCTACTTTTTTTACAAGAAGGTAGAGTGTGTCTCTGAGAGAGACTTTCAGAGAGATTAAATAATTTGCCAAAAATTACATAAACTAAACTTGGACTGAGTTGAATTTTTTGTGTTCTAAAACACAGGTTTATTCACTATACAAAGTTGACAATCTTGAGTAAATGTTGAAAGGAAGGAAGGTGGAGATTTTGAGGTGGTGAGGAAAGATATAGTGTGTTCTAGGCAGCATATAAAAAATAATAGTAGTGGGGCACCCGGATGGTGCAGTTGGGTAAGCATCCAACTCTTGATTTTGGCTCAGGTCATAATCTTACTATTCATGAGTTCGAGCCCCACATGGGGCTCTGACAGCTCAGAGCCTGCTTGGGATTCTCCCTCTCCCCCTCACACTGGCCCTCCCCCACTCATGCACATTCTCTCTCTCTCTCTCTCTCTCTCTCTCTCTCTGTCTCTCTCTGTCTCTCTCTCTCTCTCTCAAAATAAATAAATAAACAAAAATAATAATAGTAGATATTTTATAGTCTGATGTGGTTGTAGTGATTTCTGAAGAATAGAAGTGGATACAGTCAGAAATTAAACTAGAAAACTTGATCATACAATTGGGAGGGATATTTAACACCAAGTAATGTAAGTTTTTAATTGAAATTGGTAATTGAAAGTCATTGAATATTTTTAAATAAACTAGTGAGTTTTTTTCTCTAGGAATCTCAATCTGGATGATTTGGAATGTGATGGGTATTAGCCACTGGAGGTCTTAAAAAATAATTTCATTATTCTGTTGTAATAGAAGTAGAAATGCCCTAAAAATAAAGATAAAAAATAGTTAAGTGTTCCATTGCCAAGATGAAAAAACCAAGAGAAGGAGCAACATTAGACAGAAAGAATAATGGGAAAGTTGCCGGCCATCAAGCCTCTCTGCTAGCTTCTGCAGATGAAGCATGTAAGTTAAATGTTAGGTGGAATTTGCTATGCAAATATCCATAATCAACTTGGCATCGCCCTAACAGCATTACCCCAGAAAAGCATTATACTGGTTGGTTATTAGAACACACATATCTCTTGTTTGCTAAGTAGCAGCTGCATGATCTGATATTAATCCCTACTTGAAAAGCACAACCACTTCCTCTGAGGCCTTATGATTTTATTTTGACAGAAACCTCATTGCATCAGCCAACTACTCAAATGCAAAGAATTTCTAGGGAGGAGAGATAAAGGAGTCCAACTTCTGGTGTGTTTGTTGGAAATTGCTGGAAAACACCAGTTTTAGTCAGTTCTCTAAAATTGCAAAACCAGAAATACACTCTAAAACTGAGAGATAAGCATAGAGAATAGCTATGGTCAAAACTGGGTATCCCCGCACATTGGATATTTACCCCCAAGAATGTGTTTTTCTTGTTCTGTTATAATTCCATAAATAGTTCTTTTGGAAACAGAATGAGAAAGCAAGCACAGCACAACCTATTTATCCCAAGATTGTGAGCTGATAGATCTTCCAATTTGAAACGCAGATGAGAACTAGGATAAAAGTAAAGGGATCACAAGGCAATGAAGCTGGTTATAAAACCCAAATACTGAAATTTATATATTTTCCTCAATGGAGCAAAACTCAAGCCCTCACTCAGCACCTACTTGCTCATATTGCTATGTCATTCTAATAGGTGTGGTATTCTAGAGTCCCAAGCAAACTTAGGAGACAGTGAGGCATACTAGAAAGAACAAAGGCTCCAGATTCATTTATTAGCTCATGAAGGGCTCATGAAGAGGAATCTAGTGTACGCTGTATATCCTACACGGTATAGCCTATCTATATATTTGATGTTACTAGTATAGACTGAGTCATGTTTATACAACAGTGAAACTTTACATTTGTCATGTCACCTCATTGAGGCTTCCTCCCTTATAAAATGATGAAAATAGAACTTGACAGAGTTGTCATGTTTACTCAATGAGATTTAAGAGCACCCAGCACAATACTTGGCATGTAGCACTTATTGATGTTAGTTCGTGACACCTTGTGTATTAGAAGCAGGAAATTGGAAGGCTAAAGTAAAAGGGCTACTGGCCTGGGGAACAAGGATAGTAATGAGCCAATAACTGCAAAGAGACAAACAGTGAGGAATAAGGTAGACAGGATTATTAAAGTATAGGATACAGACATTTTAAGAAAAACCTATAGCTAACATCACACTAAATGTGAAAAACTGTTTGTTTGCCTCTAAGATCAGGAACAAGACAAGGATGTCCACTCTCACTACTTCTTTTCTACGTTTCACTGGAGGTTCTAGCCAGTACAGTAATGCAAGGGAGTGAAATAAGTTTTGGAAAGGAAGAGGTAAAACTAACTTCATTAACAGATAATATGATAATTCTTGTAGAAAATCTGATGGAACAAAGTCACTGAGTTTAACACAGTTGTGAAATATCAGATCAACATACCAAAGTCAAATGTGTGTGTGTGTGTATGCAATGAACAATTGGAAATTCAAATTTATAGAAAGTATTATTCAAAATAGTGTCAAAAATTGTAACATCCTTAAGGATAAATATAACAATGTAACAAAACTGTGCATTGAAAAATTACAAAACATTTCCGAGAGAAATGGAAAGAGGCCTAAAAATAGATTGTTAAGATGTCAGTTCTCCAAAATTGATCTATAAAGTTAGTACAATCATAATCAAAATCCCAGCAGACTTTTTTGGGGAAATTTAAAAGCTGATTTAAAAATTCATATGGAAAAACAAAGGACTTAACAGCCAAAACAAATAGAAAGAGTAGGGGGGAAAGACTAACAACTGCCTGATTTCAGGGCTTATTATAAAGCTGTAATAAATAAGATAATGTACTATTGTTATCAAGATAGAAGAATAGATCAATCATACCAAATAGAGTCTAGAAATACATTCACACATACACAACTCTTTTTCAACAGAGACGCAAAGTCAATTGAGAGAAGAAAATATAGTTCCCTTTTCAGTAAACTATGATGAAATAATTGCATACTCCTATCCAAAAAAAAACACCCAACTTTGATCCATACCTCACACCATATATAAAAGTTAATGCAAAGTGGATCATGGATCAAAGTGTAAAGCTTATAAAAGCTTAGAAAGCTTATAAAACCAAATGGGAAAATCTTTGCGACTTGAGGGAGGCAAAGATTTTTTAGATATGACAAGAAAAGCGCAATCCAATCCAAGAAAATAAATGAAAAATTGGACTTCATCAAAATTAAAACTTCTGCTTGAAAGACACAAATAAAAGAATAAAAAGACAAGCCAAAACTAGGAGAATATATTTGGAAATCACCTATCTGATAAAGTAATAGTATATAGAATGTATAATAGACCTAAAACTCATTAGAAGAAACAAACCACCTAATAAAAAAAATGGCAAAGATTTCAACAGAACCCATCAAGGAAAATACACAGATGGCAAATAAGCACGTGAAAAGATGCTAAAATTAAAATGATTAATCATGCCAAGTGTTTGCAAGGATGTGGAGAAACTAGAACTTCCATACACTGCTGGTGGGAATGCAAAAAGATATGAGTGTTTTGAAAAATTGTTGGGCAGTTTGTTAAAAAATTAAACATAGATCAACCATATGATCCAGCCATCCCACTGCTTGGTATTTTCCCAAGGGAAATGAAAGCATATGCTCATAAAAAAGCTTTAATGTTCAAAGTAGCTCTCTTTGGAATAGCCCCAAACTGGAGACAATTTAAATTTTTGTCAAAATATAAGTAAGTTTACAAATAGTGACATATTCAATGGAATACTATTCATCAATAAGAAAGAATGAACTACTGAGGTATACCAACGTGCGAAAGAAGCCAGACCAAAAGAGTGCTTATCGGGGTGCCTGGGTGGCTCAGTGGGTTCAGTGTCCAACTTCAGCTCAGGTCATGATCTCACAGTTTGTGAGTTCCAGCCCCATGTCAGACTCTGTGCTGACACCTCAGAGTCTGGAGCCTGCTTTGCATTCTGTGTCTCCCTCTCTCTCTGCCCCTCCCCTGCTCTCTCTCTCTCTCTCTCTCTCTCTCTCTCAAAATAATAAACATTAAAAAAAAAAGACTGCATACCATATGATTCTATTTTTATACAATTCTAGAAAATGCAAACTACTCTATATTGTTACAGATAGAAAGCAATCAGTGGTTGCCTATGGATGGGTTTGGAGGGTAGGGTGGGGCAGGAGTGAGAAATATAAGGGAGTACAAGGAAACTTTGGTATTGACAATACATTCACTTTCTTGATTGTGATAATAGTTTCATAGGTATGTGAATTTGTCACAACTTATCAAATTTCACATTTTAAATACTTGTGACTATTTTGTCAATTATACTTAAGTATAGCTGTTTAAAAGAATTCAGGATAGAGGATCAAGAATTACAGAGGGAAGAAAGACAAGTTGCAATTTTAAACAGCTTGTTCAGAACAGCCCCACTGAGAAGGTGAGATTTGTGAAGGGCTTTAAAGGGGAAAGAAAGCTAGCATGTATACACCATAGGAGCACAGCCAAGCAGAAGCCCTAGGGCGAGGGTGTGCCTGAAACCCAATGAGGAACTAGTGTGGTAGATTAAATCAGAGAGGTCCCAAATCACATGGAGTTTTACAGGGCATTTTAAGGATTATGGCTTTTACTAGAGGTAAAATGGGTAGCTATTAGAGGTTTTTATGCAGAAGAGTGACATGATCTACCTAAGTTTTAAAAGGATTTCTCTGGGATAAGGATAACACTTCAGAGAACAAAAGTGAAAGAAGAGAGATCTCTTATTCAAGGAGGTCATTGAATTAACTAAGGCAGTAGGTGGCAGTAGCTTGCAACAGAATGGTAATATTGGAGGAGGTAAGAACTGGTTAGATTCTGGATTCTAGATAAAGCAAACTGTTTTCCCTGGTGGATTGGAAGTGGAGTATGAGCAAAAAAAAAAAAAAAGTTTACTTGAATCTTCTTTTAGTCCTATCCTCTCTTCTCTGGAAGCTTTCAATTTTGTTCATATTCCTTTCAATGTAATATCATGATCCAAACAAAGACTAACCAGTTCAGCGTTGAGGGACCCTCTTAAATTGCTATTCTCTATGGATTTGGGCTGATTTGTTTAGTCTTGTATCTTCACTGGGGTAACTTAAAATGAAATTGCAGACAAGAGACTATATCTACTCATCTGTTTTCATCAAAAATATTTTTCCAACTTGACTGTCACCTTTTGAATGGATTTCATTTATTGATGTATCTTAAAACATATATCTAAATCATCAAAACTAAACATGTTGTATAACTTCCATAAATATTTTAAATCAGCAATTCTTTGCCCATTTAAAAAATGCATTCCAGTTTCTCAGGAAATTTAGCTTTATGGTAATTCAATTTAGATATGTGTTGGGCAAGAAAACATGTGTAGAAAAAGAAGATATAATTATTTATTAAATGGTCTATAGCTCAATGTTTTCTTTATTGTCTTAATTATGAGGAAGCATGAATGATTTTCCTTTAACTTAGGTACCCTAGTGTGTTTATTCTTTCATCGCTTCCTTTTAATTAATGTCCTCTAAACTGTATTTTATTTATTTTCTTTTAAGTATGCCTTTCTCTCTTTTCTTAGTGAATTTAAATTCCCTTTCTAAAGCAGGTAGAATGTAATTAATAAAACAGACCTCTTCAAATGATAACAACCAAAAAATAACAGAAAAAACAAAAAAATTTCACTAAAACTGCAGATACGTCACAGAGATTAAACATTGCATTATGCTTTTATTATTGCCAGTAAATTGCCAAAGATCTTTAAGACCATGTTATTTACTAAAAGTGACTAAAATAGCTTATATGTTCTGCTTGGGTAAACAGTATTTTTATAGTTATATACACTGAAATCTACTGTTATTTGTTACTACTTTTTGGCAGAATAAAGCTATACTGGCTTTCATTTCTGTTCCATTATTAAATATATAGGGAACAGTGACATTTATTTTTGGAAAAGTCTTATTTTGCAGAAAGATCGAGAAGATCACCCAGTTGTTCTAAAAATAATTATTAGCACATAGTTAGCATTAAAGCAATGATTTCAAAAGTTATCGTAGCTAGGAATCCTTTCATTATTCTCTTTCCCAGAGGCTAGAAATTTCTTAACAATACTAGGCAATAGAACTTCTTTCTAATCAACATGGAAAAAAAAAAAACAGTGTTGCTATACTGAGATGGTATTAAATGCAGGAAACTCAGAAAAATCTGACATTTTTGTCAGCCTGCCTTTTTATTCTGTTCAATGTCACATTTAGGTATTGTAGTTGTTGATAGCAACACACAGACACCTTCAACACACACACACACACACACACACACACACACACATTCACTACTTTGCATACCCTGAAGGTACCCTGGCCAATTCCTCTTGGTTCATCAGATCTCAGTGCAGCTGAGGTAAAAAGTCCATGCACATTACCAGCACTCCCCTTCAGGAGCACCTCACAGGGTCCATCTGCCCATCTGCCTTGGAGCTTTCTCCAGAGTCACCAAAAGCCACTTAATTCTTATGTAGTCATGGCCCACAGTATGGGACAGTTAGTTCTTCCAGAAACAAGAAGCAACCAGTGAGGTACCAAAGTGAGTGGATGCTTTCTCAGCCTCCCTATTTTTGTTTGGGATCATTTAGAGGCAAAGTCTACATGATTTTTCAGTGGAACCCCAGAAGGGCTGAATCCCAGCAGCAATTCTAGTGACAGTCAGCTCAATATCACATTTATTTGGCTTTTTCCATTTCTAATCTCATGCTCCCCACTCTCAGTTTCACTCCTGGGAATCACCTCCCAAATAAATTGCACCCAAACCATTTCAGGCTCTGATTTCAAGGCAATCCAAATCATGACAACTACCTTTGTGTGTTCTACAGTTTAGAGAATTCGATAAGGAAACATATAATTAGATGACTAATATTTTTAATACAAGCCATATGTTGCATACTTATAAATATTTTATAAATATTTATATCTGTTAACTCACATATTAATCTGGGATATTATTTTTTCTATGGCAGGCAGATTAAGGGAAACATCTACTGCTTTATTGTTAATTAGAAAAGTTGACTTTCAAACCTAGATCTATCTGGTTCCAAACAGTTGTTCTTTCTACCATATTGAGTCTTAAAATTATATTTTCAATAAAATATATTTATTTCTCCCCAAGAAATTTTAATAACAATTCTTATGAAGATGGATAGCCAATAAAGCTTGTCTATAATAATCTTCAAAGATTGTCAGTGTCTGACAGCACCTCTCAGGTTACATTTCAAAGGAAGAACTTCCTCCTTTGAGGGGAGTTCTCCTGGTGTTTTGGGTTTTTGCACAGCTGTTTTTTGCTTGTGCTCTGGGTTAATTCCAACTAACAAAACTTCAGTAACCTATATAATTTCCCTTAAAACTGATTTGAAACATCTATTGTTCTGCTCTTTAAATCCTAGCGTGGCAGAATTCAAATCAGTTAAGCATTCTGAAATAGATTAAGGCATAAAATCTTGGCATGTTGTATATTAACAACCATGGTCTTCATCTTCATTAATGCAATAAGAATTTGCAAGTGAATTCAGTGCTTTAAGTCAGGTTTGATGAAATGGAATGAGTCTGGTCTATCAGTTTGGATTAGGTTAAATGTAAGTGATTGAAAATCCCAAGTAGGAATAGCCTAAATAAGATAGAGGTTTATTCTTCTTCATGCAGTGACCTGTAAGTACTCCAAGAATTATAGGGTGGCTCCCTATCATTCCCATGACGCACCACCATGAGTGCCCAACCGTGTTCAAGGTGATTTTTACATCATGGATATGATCATTATTTAAGCTGTAGCCATTGATATTGTATATAATATCATATATACAACACCTTTCATTGTACATAATACGTAATTAGCATATTTTAGCCAGTAGTAATAAAAGGCAGAAGTAGGAGATGCCCTTTCTCTTAAAGTTATCTGCAATGTGGTTGCACAGGACACTTGTTGACATTCCAAACACCAGATTTTAGTAACCTGACCAGCTGGAAAACGTACTTTTTACATTGGGCAGCCATGTGCCCAACTAAAACCAGAGGTTATATTACTAAGAAAAAAGAGAAAAATGGATATTCAGAGGTAATGATTATCTGACATGCATGGGTTTTAAAGTCAAACAAAATCAGGACCAGTAACCAGCTCTGCCATTTATGACCTGAGTGACCTTGGTCAACATTTAACCTTTTGGAGCCATAATTTACTTCACCTTTAAAATGGGGTTTTGGGGACTCCTGGGTGACTCAATTGGTTTAGCATCTGACTCTTGGTTTCTGTTCAGGTCATGATCTCAAGGTCGTGAGATCAAGCCCCTCGTTGGGCGCTATGCTGATGGTGTGGAGCCTGCTTGGGATTCTTTCTTTCCGTCTCTTTCTGCTCTTCCCCCCCAAAATAAAAAATTAAACATTTAAACAAAAAAGTGGGAGTTCTATGTTTTACCCCACAAGTTTCTATAAGGATTAAATAAGAAAATGCATGTAAAATACCTTTCATTGTATATAACATGTAATTAGCATTAAATAGAGAAAACAGAGAGGTGTTTTCTGTACAAATGTACATTATGTACATTTTCTGTACATATCAATCTTTCTGTACATTGCTTGGGTATTTTAGTTTACCTATTTTTAGGTGGGGTGAGTAGACTAAATTTATTTTTTTGTTAGTGAGGTAGTTTCAGTGTTTGAGAGGGAAGGAAATTAGGAAGTAAAAGATTGTTGTTATTATTATGTATAGTAAAAACCCAAGTTATTTATCATTTTCACCTAAAACCCAATTCATTATTCATGTATCATTACACTAACAATAAATATAATGGACTTCAAAACTAAGAAACAATTTTTTAAATTTTTTTATGTTTATTTCTTATTGAGACAGAGAGGAACAGAGCATGAGTGGGGAAGGGGCAGAGAGAGGCAGACATAGAATCCAAAGCTGGCTCCAGGCTCTGAGCTGTCAGCACAGAGCCCGATGCAGGACTCAAACCCACAAATTGTGAGATCATGACCTGAGCCAAGTCAGACACTTAACTGACTGAGCCACCCAGGCACTCCAAGAAATAATTTTATAGGGGCACCTGGTGGCTCAGTCAGTTACGTGTCTGACTCTTGGTTTCTGCTCAAGTCATGGTCTCATGGTTCATGAGTTTGAGCCCAATGTCAGAGCAAAGCCTGCTTGGGATTCTCTCTCCTTCTCTCTAGGTCCTTCCTCTGCTCACTCTCTCCTCTCTCTCTCTCTTAAAATAAATAAATAAAAACTTTAAAAAATAAAGGAATAATTTTATAAACACTGTCTTCTTTATTTTTACCACACAAATAGTGTTAGTATCACAGTAATACTCAAATATTACAAATAAATCAACTTCAGTACAGGCAGATTTGCAATCTTGCCTGAGGTCACACAATATGAATGGTCAATTGAACAAGAAGTATAGCAAGTGATATTCACCTAAGGATGTCACTTAGTAAATGTAAAGGACTATTTCAACATTCAAGTTCCTGGCTTGCCTGGTCTACTTGCAGGTCATGAGCCTTTTCACCCAA
This sequence comes from Cryptoprocta ferox, assembly GCA_028646485.1. NCBI lineage: Eukaryota > Metazoa > Chordata > Mammalia > Carnivora > Eupleridae > Cryptoprocta > Cryptoprocta ferox. The sequence continues at coordinate 28,627,658 of CM053568.1, forward strand.
CCCCACTTTATTGATATTCTAGGTCCATATGAGGGCACAGGGTTGAGGTATGAGAGTGTGTAAAGGGACAGCAAGAGAACCAGTTTCATTTTCAGAATAGACTTCTTTCTGACCAAGAAAAAAAAAGTGATGAATTAAAATTTTCACAATTGACAGACTCATAGTGACAAAATGATTTCACCATATGTCAAAATTTCTTAAATCAACTTCTTCAGATGTAGGTTGAGGTTGGACTAAAAAGAAAGCCTTTGCTTTATTTGGTATCTGAGAGTGTGAGAGAAATGATAGAGTTACATAACCTTTTTGTCTTAAAGCATAAGAGCTTGTTTAATAAGACTTCAGATCATAAATATAAAATATTAAGTATAAATATACAAAGAGTAGAAAATCCTGTAAACTATAATTTATAAAAATATCATTTTGCTTTTCTCCTAATTATTTTGATGCTTATAATTTTCTTTAATTGGAAGATGATACCTATTTTTCTTGTAATGAGGAATAAGAGTTGGTACTGCAGAAATTCGAAGAGAGAAAAATAGTAAATAGCATCTAAGATCCAAAATAAAACAATACATAGCATTAGAGAGATAGAATCTCCTAATTTTATATAGCTCTGTATATAAAGAAATCATGGAAGACTAAAATCATAGTGATTTGCTCACAGTAAAGAGACCTTGATCAAGAGGTTGACTATTTTTACATAGGAGACTGTGATAAGAGAAAAAACACAAGTCCAAGTTCATCTCCTTCAACTCTAGAGGGGGGACAGGAAGAAAGACAAAGTCAGGAGTCCACATACTTACTACCTACTGTCCCTTAAATTGTCTTTACTTCCCTGACATCAAAACAGTTATATCAACTATTTTTTTGTATTTGTTTTGCATACTTCTGTTTTCAAACTTTGTATGTGATTATATACAAATTGTTGTTGAGCAATATAAAGTATTACAACATATAATTTAATTCAGTTTTTTAATGAACATATATTCAATTTGCTGATATATTACTGATGTACTTGGAATTTTCTACCATCTTACTATTTGTCCCATCTTTCCTCTGTTATCTCTTTCTCTCCTGTTTTCTATTATTGTCAAATGAATTTTTAAGTTAATACTACTATTAATTCTGCTAACTTATGAGCTTTATACATTCTACCATTCTTTAGCATCTGCCCCAGAGATCTAAACATAAATTCTTGACTAGATTCTATTATATATGAACACTATTACAACTTCCTGGAGAAAGCAAGACATTTATAAGACATTTCCTCAATATCCTCCTCCTACCTCTTAAACTATTGTTGTCATTAGTTTTATTCTTTATTGGTTTAAATTTCAAAAGAAATTATAATCATTGTCTTATACTCAATAAGCATTTAGATTTACCAACACATTTACTCTTTCCATTACTCTTTATTCTTCCTTTCCTTTCTGTGCTTCCACTGGGGATCATATTCTGTTTGCATAAGAACTTTATTTAGTAAGAATTTGGGGAGCAGGGGTGCCAGGTCTACTGGCTATAAATCTTCCTAATGTTTGATTACCTAAAAATATTTTTATTTTGTCTTCATTTTTAAGCTTATTTTTTTCTGGTTATAAGCTTCTAGCCATTAGCTTATTTCACCATTTTAAAGATGTCATTCCATTATCTTCTGGTTTCCATGGTCCTAATAAGAAATTAATTTTCAATTTTATTTTCCTTTTGAACTTAATACTCCTTAGGAATTTGTGTGTGTGCGTGTGTGTGTGTGTGTGTGTGTGTGTGTGAGATCTTATTTTCAAGAAGTTTACTATGATATGCCAAGGTATGATTTTCTTTGTATTCAATTTACTTGCAGTGAATAGTATTTTTTGTTTTTCATCACAAACAATGTTTGGAAATATTATCAGCTCTTATTTATTCAAAAGTTGCTTCTGTTCTGTCCATGCTCTCTTAGTGGAACTCTAATAACACACATATGTTAGGCTTTTTATGGAAATTTATATATTTCCTATACTTATTCCTTTATTCTTCATCATATTTTTCCCCAGCTTTGATCAGAATTTTTTATTAACCAGTATTCCAAATCATTAATCCTTTCTTCATCTGAATCTAATCTTATGGCAAATGCCACCTTCTATGGTCTTAATTTCAGTTATTAAAAATATGATGTTTTTTATATTTTTTGTTATTAAAACATATTTTTTCAGTTATTAAAAATATGATGATGTAGTTATAATAGTTTTCTCTCTTTTCTCTACATCTGGCCAGAATACTTATAAGTTGATGAATGCTGTCATTGTTTCTTTTTTATAGTGTATTGTTCCTGTTTCATAGATGGAACAATTCATGAATCTTTCTGAGGGTTTTCTGTTTCCTCCACAGTCATTTGTTTGTGTGTGTATCTGTTTCACATTACAAGACATCTGGTGATCCATGATCATTCATATTTAAGAAAAACAAAAAACAATGTGAAAATGAGCTTTTTATAGGTTGGTGATACATGTTGATCTTTGATATACAGGTATATATCCTGTAACTGTCTTGGTAGACCCATAAATTCCAGAATGTAGAGGTCCTTCATACAAGCTGTGTTGATTCTTTGCAGATCACATATTCAATTCATTTTGAAAACAAAAATTCATTTTTTTATTTTGTATATTAAATCTCCAGATTTAATTCTACTCTTATGAGTGGGCATAATATCTCTGTTGCATGCATAAGTGGAGTTAATCCTCCTATCTATACCTCATGACTTATTTCTATTCTCCATTTTATTTGGTGCCCATTCTGAATTCATTCAAGAAAGTGGAATTCCTCTTGCTACATTCATCTTCATTAGAACTATAGGCTGTGGCTTCCTCTGCTCTGCTTTATCAATGTATACTTTCCATAATTAGCAATAGTTTTAAGCATTTTCCACCTTTTCTTTATTTCCCTCTTGCGCTCTTTTTTTTGGTGAGTTTGTACCGTTTTTATTCCTTTCTGATACATTTAATAGGATTTCATGAAAAAAGTAGCCAATACATATACATAATAGGTTGCTGGAACCCATTCAGCCAGTTATTTCTTGAATGTTCCATGGATCTGAAAATAGTAGCATATGACTGATCTTATAAATTTTATATTTTACTAGTCCAGCTGTTCACAGTTTAATTTTATGTGTAAGACCTGATAGGAGCTTATTTTATTCTATGTGCTTACAGTGGGATATACAATGGGTGGATTCATTGAAAAACTTTATCCATACATTAAAATGAAAGCAGACTTCAATAAAGGAGATTTCTATTACATGTTTTTAAATAACCTGGGCATGCCTAGGTGGCTCAGTCAGTTAAGTGTCCAACTCTTGATTTCAGCTCAGATCATGATCACACAGTGGTAAGATCGAGCCCCTCATCACACTCCACACTGAGCATGGAACCTGATTAAGATTCTCACCCTTCCTCTCCCCTGCCCCTCCCCTGCTTACTCACTCATGCTCCCTACCCCCCTCTCTCTCAAAAAAATAATTAAGTAAAATAAATAAAATATCCTGAACTTAGCTCTTTACTACTTTAAAATTCCTTTAAAATATTTTAATTTTCCTTAGTTTCAAAAACTGGTAAACTAACAAAGGATGTGATCTGGTAGCCAGCATGCTAAGTAGATACAAAGAATGTATAGCCCACCCTCTGTTCTAGAATTTAAGTTATATGTTAACTATCTAGTTCTATTCCCTTTTATTTCAGTTGTTCCCTAGAAAATATATTGAAAAAGAAAAATGTTAACTCATAATAATAATTTAAATTTATAAAAAAGTTAGCTTAATATCATTTTTAATATGATGTAGGATTGGAAATCATTTAATCCAAATGTGATTGAATAATTATTTTAAAATATCTTACATTTACATTATTTTATGAAAAGATAAAAATAAAATATCCTACATTTAAATGTGTGACCCATGAATCAAAAAGAATTTGACTTATAATAAATGCTTTTCTCATGCCTTTTATTTTTTTATTTTAGCATATGAACAAATACATATTATTTTACTTGAGTAGAAAAGAAACAGTATTTTATTTCCCAACAAGGAGTATAACTCTTTAAGATGAAATACCAGCTTCAAGCCAAATACTTGCAAGTAACACATTTATTTACAACCAACTTTCCATGTTAATGTATAGATATCTGCCTTTCTAGATGACTAGAAAAAAATTAATGCATTAGATTTTCACTAAAAGGCCAATGAGAATTGAATTTTTCAGTAGTTTAGGTAATTAAGCCATGGAAATAATGCAGACCACATACAGCAGGGGTCCTCAAAGTTTGTGATTTTGAGTGCTTACCAGGTGCCAAGTATTTAAGATGCATTATCAAAAGTAATCATTACTACAATCCTATAAGGTAGATAATATTTTGACTCATTTTAGAGACCTAAAAATGGGTAGAAAATGGTAATCAACTCAGTTGATTGTTGGTAAGGCACAAAAGCAGGATTTGACCCAGGATTGTCTGACTATAGAGTCAATGTTATTAATAATTTATTCTATAATTGTTTTCAGAACATCTAACCAAAGGCCAGGCAATTTTTATGACACTAGGATGCAGTAGTAAATAATTCAGATGTAGTTCTTGACCCTCTGAACATTATATTCTTGTAATTAAAGTAGGCACTGAGTAGTAGAGAAGGATAACTCAAAGACAGCTTGCATGCCTCTGGCATGAGCAACATTATTGATGGCCTAGGGTAGACTAAATGATCAGACATGTTGAATTTGAGGTGTCTTCTCAAATAAAAATGAAATTTTCAAGTAGGAAATTATATATATTGGTCAGAAACTTGGAAGCTAGCTCCAAAGGTACAGATTTTGACATTTCCTGATTAATAATTAAGAGTATTTCATAAATGAGAAGTTTAAAATGCAATAAGACTACCTGTACCAGGGCTAAATGGTCACTAAGACATAGACCACAAAATGACATAAAATTACAAATCCAGCCAACAAGACATAGTCACAGGTATGGGGCTGTCAAGAGTAACTATAGAGCTCTCAGTTTAGTTGGGTGCACTAGGTTTGGGGGCATTCATCTCAGATGCTCACATAACAGACTTCAAATTGGCATGGCTCAAACTTTGCTTACTGACCACAGCACAGCACCTGCTGAAAGCATCACAGTACAATACCACATTTTGATACAGACAGAAATTGGCCATCAGCAGCATTTTTACTTATTGAATAATAGTTGGGCATAGAACCAGGAAAATATTTTTGAACAATGAATGCATGCATACTAGAACTAGAAAAAACAGATACATGATCACTAAGAAAAGAGAAAACTATCAGCTTTTTTTTTAATATAGTCTTGCTCCATGCCTGAGGCTAATTAGGTAAGTCTCACTTTACGTTAAGATTATAGGAAACTTCTTTAAAATATAGACACTGAAACCTAGGGGAAAGAATGGGTTTGCTCTTTAGAGCAGAGAGGACTAGGGCAAGGAAACAACTGGAAATACCAACTTCCCATATTTACCTTCATATCCAGTGTTAGCTACATTCAAAAAAGAATCTTTCAAATTGTTCCTTTTAAAATGTGAAATCACAACACAATAGCAGAATGAAACTTGAAACTAAAGTTAAATAATTTTAATATAGTCCCCTATTGACTTACACCCTCATCTGCATTACTGCAGATAGTAAAAATTACAGTATAGGCAATAATTTGTCAAGAATTTACAAACTATTGGTTTGAAATTTTACCAATTACATTTAATCCTAAGAAATTTATTTTTAAACATATTATGAGCTAATTTATTATTATTTTGCATCATCTTTATTCTCTTGTTTGAATTTTTTCTTTCAGAACTATTTCTCTATGCTTACTCGTTAGTAAAAAAGAGTTTTCGAACCATACAACAATCTCTTTTCTAGGCTATATTTGCATTTCTGTGTGTTTTAATTATTTATAAATCAATAAAGTTTATAGTACATTACATTGGACTAGGAGTCAGGGGTCCAAGTTGTAGTAACTGAAAAAGAGTAGATAGTGCTTTAGAAAGTTAGCAGATGTAGATTTAACTGCTAAATCTCCCAAGTCTACAGCCAAACCACCCTTAACACACCTGATCTCCTCTAATCTTGGAAGCTAAGCAGGGTTGACCCTGGTTAGTACTTGAATGGGAGACTAAAGTTCCTAATTATATGACCATGGAACAATTATTTATTATTCCTGAATCTGGTGATAATAGCTACCTTTCAGATATTTTAAAAGAAATTAATGAGTTAATGTACGTCGAGTGTTTGAAATGAAATGTGTTAAGTTCTGTAAAAAATAGGGTATTTTTTTTCCATTCATAAAATATTGGGGTCATGTCACTGAGATATGACAAATTTTAGTGATGAATGCACCCATTCCCTCAACACAGAAATTCTGTAAAATGTAATTAATTGTTAATACAAAGCTAACCTTGAAACAAAGAAAATCATCAGATAAAAATGAACAGAAAGCCAGAATTAGAAGGTGGGAGCTGATATTGCAGAACATTTTCTTTGACCATGATGCAATGAAATTACAAATCAAGGACAAAAAGTATGGGAAAAAGTAACTCTTACATTTGGAAAAACAAACAAAAACACATATGCACACACATGGACACATGCACACATATGCACACACCCCTAAATAATTCAAGTATGAGAAGAGAAATTAGGGGCACCTGAGTGGCTCAGTCAGTTGAGCATCTGACTTCAGCTCAGGTCATGATCTCATGGTTCATGGGTTCAAGCCCCACATTGGGCTCTGTGCTGACAGCTCAGAGCCTGGAGCCTGCTTCAAATTCTGTGTCTCCCTCTCTCTCTCTGACCCTCCCCTGCTCACACTCTGTCTCTCAAAAATAAATAAACATTAAAAAATTTTAAAAAAGAAGAGAAATTCTAATGGAAACTTAATGTTTAGAATGAAATAATACAATCAATACATATCGTAACTTGAGGATGCAAATAAAATGGCTATTTAAGGAGAAGCCAATAACCTAAGAGTTTAACATTAAAAACAAATATTAGAAATAAATGAGTAGTTCACTCAGAAAGTTAGAAAAATAACAAGTAAGCCCCCTAAGGAAAAAGGAAGTAGTAAACAATGAAGATGATAGCAGGAACTAATGAAACAGAAAACAAAGGAACAATAGAAATTTTTTTAATCAAATTAAATAGACAAATATCAGTAGATGAAGTAAAAATAAGGATGCCATAATTAGAGAGAACCTAACCATAAAGATAGTAGGTGATCTTTTATATGATAATAGTATATAAACTGTATCTAGTAAGCTTGAAATCAGATAAAATAGATAATTTTATATACAATTTTAATTACCTAAAAGAAATATGAATTAACCTGAAATGATTAAAGTATTTTAAAGAGAAATCAAAAATATTCTCACATTAAAAGCACCTATCCCACTATCTAGATATAAATCTTCCCATATCTCCAAGTGACAGATAACTATTTGTTATTCCAAATATTCCAGAGAACATAAAAAAAATTATGCCAAAACTGATTTTATGAGGGTAATGTTTGCTTGATTTCACAACCAAATGAGACAATAAAAAACAAACATAGATAAATCTCATTTCTGAAAGGATATAATACTAATGGTTCAGAAACATTTTTAAAAACTGCTATGACCAAATATGGTTTGTCTCAAGGGTCAAGGGAAATTTTTACATTATAACATATATTAATGTTTTCAATGAACTGAAATATTGAAGAAGAAACTATACATTTTCATCCCAATAGATACAGGAAATCCAAGCACAACATCTCCTGGTGAAGAATGAAGTGAATGAAAAAATAACAAGTATAAATAAGATCAAAAAAGGCACAAGGTAATTTCTGGAGACGGAAGAATCACATTGGGAGAGTATTAAAAATAAAAAGAGTTCATAAATACTAATGCAGCCTAGATTCTAAAAGTAATAAATAATACGTCAACTTTTATACAAATATCAGATTATTATACTGTACACCTGAAACTAATATATTAAATGTCAATTATATCTCAGTTTTTTTAAAGGGGAAAAGCTATATATACCTATTTGTTTATTTCTTTTAACTAAAAGAAACATATAAAGGATTAAAAACATAGGGAAATGATCACCTGCAGGGGATGAGTGAGAGAAGGGTAAGACTTCTCTAAGAATATCTTTTATATAGTTTTCACTTTTGAAAACGCGTTAATATTTCACAAATTCTAAACACTAAGTCAAAATAATTAAAAGAACAAATCCAAAATATTTTAGAATACAAAATAAAAAAGCTTATCCATTGTCAAATTGTAACAACACACCATAGTAAGTTATTAAGCCACCTACCACAACGTAGTAACACACACATATTTACTCTGACTGTACACCCTAATTGGAATATATTCTAAGGATAAAATTAACTCAAGGAGTTCTTAGACTTTAATTAATAGTTTGTTGTGGTTAGAGGTACTGGTATAGTAATTTCATAGTTGTTTTATCAGTATCACAGGATTGAGCAAATGAGTAAATATATTGATAAAATCAGGAGCCTGGATTTTCACCAAGAGAGAAAAAGTTATCAGTAAGAAATGTAATGAGGAGAAATCTATGATATTGGATTTAAAATGGAGCTATTGGTATGAATTCATGAATATATATGATTTATATATACTTTTTTTTTTTTTTTTTTGTCACTGAAAGGAGGTCTAGAAACATTGATATCCAAGTAGCACTATTTCCTACTAAAGAAGTCCTTGGAGCATAGTTGATTCAAGCTCCGGGCCAGGAAAAGTGTAATACCAATTTAGTATATAGTTCCAGAAAATAAGGAAGAGTCTAAAGCCTAGTGGGATTATGTCAAAATGAAACAGAACCAAGCTTGAAGGGGCTTGTGACAGTTCATTCTACTTGGGTGTATTTATCATACTCTGGGGCCTGGAAGAAAAAGATATGACTAAATAAAGATAAAGAAACTCATCAAACCATGCAATACTTCCCCTATACTGAACTCTTCATTCTTTCTCTGAATATCTAAATAAGTTTTATGAATAAAATACAGTCATCATTTTTCAGACTTCTTCCTGACTACTAGAGGCTGTAAACGTTCACATCACTTGTCAAAGATACTCGACACCAGTGTGTGTCTCTAAACAATGGAGATATTCCCTAACATGGTTCTCTTATTCAAAACCAAAGCATTCTGGGACGCCTGGGTGGCTCAGTTGGTTGAGGTCCAACTTCAGCTCAGGTCATGATCTCACAGTTCGTGGGTTGGAGCCCTGCATCAGGCTCCATGCTGACAGCTCAGAGCCTGGAGCCTGCTTCAGATTCTGTGTCTCCCTCTCTCTCTGCCCCTCTCCCGCTCTCTCTCTCTCTGTCCCTCTCTTTCTCTCTCAAAAATAAATAAACATTAAAAAAAAATTTAGGAGTGCCTGGGTGACTCAGTCAGTTAAGCATCCGACTTTGGCTCAGGTCATGATCTCACGGTTCATGGGTTCGAGCTTCGCGTCAGGCTCTGTGCTGACTGCTCAGAGCCTGGAGCCTGCTTCAGATTCTGTGTCTCCTCTCTCTCTGCCCCTCCCCTGCTCATGCTCTGTCTCACTCCCTCTCAAAAAAATAAAATAAATATTTTAAAAAATTTTAAACCAAAGCATTCTACATTGAAGGGAGGAACTATCAAGCTCACTATTCCAAGGTTTATCCCTCTGATATGCCTCATTCTACTTACTATACTTTGAGGATAATGCAGTTTATGCCATAAATGTTTATTTTGTGCTTACTAGGTATATAATACTGGATTATATGCTTTATGAACATCCAAATGAAACATAAAATCTGTCCTTAATTTATCTGCAGTTTAGCAGAAGATAAAAGACAGAGAAGGAATCCATACAAAAATAAAACAATCTCAATTGTGATAGAACTCAATAAAAAATATAGAAAAGGGGGCTAAAGGGGCCCCTGGATGGCTCAGTTGGTTAAGCATCTGACTATTGATCTCAACTCAGGTCTTAATCTCAGAGTCATGAGCTTAAGCTGCACGTTGGGCTCCATGCTAGGTGTGAAGCCTACTGAAAAAAAAAGGAGGGGTTCAAAACTGTGGTGATAAAACTTTTTAAATTTTTAAAAAATATTGAAGTAGTACAATAAGCAGTATTTAATCTTAATGAGAGTTTCACATTTTGCATAGTGTACACATAGTCTTCCTCTGAAAGTAAGCCTTCAAACAGTATATCTAATACAGTTGAAGCAGGAAATTGATACACATTCAAATTGGGTATATGAGAAGAGTTTTTAAAAATCAATTGCAGAGGCACCTGGGTAGCTCAGTCGGTTGAGCATCCAACTCTTGACTTCAGCTCAGGTCATGATCTCACAGTCGTGAGATCGAACCCCATGTTGGACTCTGCACTGAGTGTGGAACCTGCTTGGGATTCTCTCTCTCTCTCTCTCTCTCTCTCTCTCTCTTTCTCTCTCTCTCTCTTTATCTCTATTTCTGCCTGAAAATAAATAAATAAACATTAAAAAATCAATTGCAAATGTGTAAGTAATTTAAGGAAAACAATAGACAGTATTCACTGTATCATTACGATATTTGTCCCTAAAATTAATGTATTGTTCTTTTTCCAAATAGAATTTTGTGTTCTCAAAATAGAAGCCACAGAAATTCCCATCAGCTAGCTACTCTATTATTGTGAGATCATTTCAATTTGCCCAGATTCCCATCTGAAACCAAAAATACTAGCTGCCAGCCTTGTTCTTTTTATAAGGTAATACAGGAAAAGTGTGTAGAGGGAAGAAACATTATTAGCATAAAACATGTTTTTTAGCCACTGCTTCTGTAGCTCATAGTAAAAGTGAAGTGAATCACAGCTAATAAGCATACTGTGAATCTCTCCCAGTACCTATCTCTAGTTTTCCACTGATCAGGGCAACTCAGAAAGAGAATACTAAAAGGTGTCTCAGTGAATCTTCTATGTGCTAGACAGTCTTCCTTGCCCTCATTATATATTAGAAGCACATTTCTGCTTTGTAATTAGAAGCAATCACACTGAAGCCTTTAACCATTGCTTCAAAAGGATGAGGAGCCCAAATGGGAAGGTGGTATTCTCAGATTGTAGAGAACCATGACTATGTCCACTGGTTCCTTCTTTGGACACAAGGATCTTTATCCTAACCAATACCAAAAGGTAGCAAAAACCTTGAAGTGGGTGATTAAGTGCATACTTTGTTTAGAGTGGTCACACATATTTTCACTACTTGGTTTCCAACCTGTGTGTTCTAGCTGTGAGGTAGTTGGTTACTGTTCTAATATATTAGTGAACCTTTGAAGATAGCGTCCATATCTCTCATGATGCCATATGTCTCATCCATCTCCCAGATGATGCCATAACTAACTCTTAAACTACCCATATCAACCTAATACCCTCTTACTGGTGGAACACAGAGTAAGTCCAGTGAATTCTTTGATTGTGAGCTACTTCAATAATTCCAGAGTATGCCCTTAGTCAGAGTCATTGCTGCATGAGATACCATGTCAATGGATAACACATTCTGTAAAGCCCTAAATATGGTGCCAGCAAGAGAGCTTTATGTTTAGATAGCTAATATATACTAGGAATATGTTTCTACTCTGTATAACATCACCATCTCTTCCATGATGGACAGTGTCTAATGTAACTATCATTTATGAGGGAACTCATTGGCACCCACAGGAAATGGCGACATGTTGTAGATTTAGCCTCAGCCTCTGTTGATGGAAATTTGGGCTCTCGGTAGTAGTAGCAGCCAAAACTGCTTTGGTTGCACTGGAAACGATACTGATAAAAATAGTCATAATGCCGGTGGTTTATCTAGGAGATAAAAAAAAAAAAAAAAAAAAAAAACAAGCAGTGGAATGGCAAAGTGATACAGGGGAAACAAAATAGCCAATAAGGGCTGAGTTATCAAGCCAGTTAGCACAATGAGCAAATGAGACTTAATTCAAGGGGAAACTGAGAAAAAGTGTAAAACACCTATCTCAAAACCAATCCATTTAATATATAAGAGCTGAGGTATTTATACATCAATTCCATTAGACACTGATTGCAATCTACTCCTAGTGGTGTTAATTCCCAGGAAATTCTGGTGTGATGCATGAAAAGAAAGACCAGAAAAAATGTTTAAGCACAGATGAAGATGTTGGCAGTATAAATACATCTAAACACATTGAAAATGTAGGGTCCAAGGCATTTTGGCAGGGAACTGACAGCAACTGCTGCAGCCTTAATCTCTGAGACTAGGGCCACTTTGTGTATAGATTTATTAAGCAAGCATCAGAAGCCTGAGTTCAGGGGAGGAAGCTGACATCCAAGAATAACCTGTTATTTAGAGTTTCACCTAATAATAAATGCACTCTGGTGGCATTTATGTAGGTCGTAAAAATGCCTAATCCAAGAGGTTCATTCATATACTTCTTAAAACCTCCTTGTCATTAATTTTTCCCTCTTTATACCTTTGCAAGTTTCTCATTAGTCAACCAAACCATTAGCAATAGCCCATGAAGCAGGGTAATGCATAACTCAGGCAGTAGTACTTTCCACATGAAGTAGATAACAAAATGTAGCATCCAGAGATAATCCCGCTGGGAATCAACCCTTCTGGAGCAATTCTTGAGCAATGATGTAAAGAAGCAACCATCCACTTCTGGCAGGTGCTTGCAAAGCATACAAATCCATCATTTTTTCCTACCCCTTGAAATATGATAACGGGCTCCTCATGAAATGTGGGTTGAAGGAGAGGCAGAAGGCAATGGGAGCAGGTATCATAGGAAGATGCATCTGCTTGTCCCATTTCCTGGAACCTCCTGGACTTGCCTTTGACTCCTATGAAGTATTTCTATTTTACAATGAAATGCAGAAACATGCTCCAGTGCATATAAACTATGTGGCCCAATGACTTAGTATGACATATTTCATGATAATTAGTTTGACTCAGATTGTTATTTGGTGTCCAACATCATGAATTCAGTCTTTAGTAGTCCCATCCACAGAAGCTGCTTTCAAATGGAGAGTATGCTGTCTTCAGGAAATGTCATGACTTATTCCAAAACCCTAGGGATCTTCCTAGTGATTGCCAGAGGCCCCATGCAGCATCTCTGTTTGCTGCAGACCTTTCCAATGTATCTGGGTATGCTGAGTCATTAGTACCCAAGTGACAAGGCAGCTTGTAGCACAGCCTGGACCTGCTGTAATATTTTTCTTAGTCTGGCCCCGCTCAAAACTGACAGCCTGCAGGCAAATTTTGGCAAGAGTTGGAAGAGCCTACAGAGCCAGTAAGATGGCAGTCACAGTGTGGGGAGGTAACCCAGCCAATGCTAGGTGGATTAAGGGCTTCCATGTGATACTCATACAGCAACTTCTGCTAATCAACAGATAAGAACAGATGCACTACTACTTTCTTTTCTAACAGAAAGCAAATATATTGGCAATTGAAAATTCATCATCTAGCCTTCCAGGAACAGTTACAAGAGTTAGATTTTTTTAAAATTAAAATTAAATGCCATCACCACCAAGAACAAAGACAGCTCTTTGGTGGCATTGCAATGGAGAACAATCATCCATGATCTTGAAGACCTGATGATCCAAGATCCAGAGGGGAGGGGTGGAGAAAGGAAACATATTGAGGTGGTGAAACTGAGCTTCTCTGTCAATTTTCATCAGGTCATATACCAATTAGAGGTAATGGCATAGCTGTCTTGTGTGGCCAAGGATGTGAAAACTGGAGCTGAAGGGCACCAAGGAGGTTGGCCCTTGTTATTTTATGATCAGTGAAGATAGTAACTTTGTGGAATAAAAAGTCCTTGCTCCATCTCCATCGGTCAGGAATCAATGTATGATTTCTTTGGCTACTAAGTGTGTGTGTGCGTGTGTGTGTGTGTGTGTAAAATCATATTTTGAGAATGGGGAGGTAGCCATAGTGTGTTCCTTTGTCCCACACAACCCTGAGAGACACAGTTGGAACCCAAACTATCTATCCTCTGACCTCCATGGAGTCCTGCTATGTCTCATGAAGCATAGAGGATTTCTGGATCTCTAATAGTAAGAGGATATTATGAGTTGACATAAAATAGTCTCTAGAAGGTCTAGTTGTCTCCCTCTTCCCAGTGTAAAGTCACCCTGGTAAATTGCTATAGGACACTTGGACACTTTTAGGAAGGTTCATACTTATTCAAAGGAAATAGTTGACCTACAGATCTTGAATGTAAACGTTTATATTTTATTCTTTGTTTATTTTTTAAATTATAACATAATTAAATTTACTTTTTTACATATAGTTCTATGACTTTTAATATATGCATAGACTCATGTAACTACCACTACAGTCAGGATACGGAACAATTCTAAAAGCCACAAAGCTCTCATACTATCCCTTTGTAGTCACAGCAGCTTCCCAACCCTGGCAACCACCCACCAGTTCTCTGTTATTGTAATTTTGTCTTTTCCAGAATGTTATATAAATGGAATCATACAGCATGTACATCTTCGAGACTGGTTTCTTTCACATAGCTTAATGCTTAATGTCTTTGAGATTCAACCGAATTGTTGTATGTGTCAATATTTCCATTCTTTTTATTGCTGAGGAGTATTGTATACTGTGCCACCATCTGCCATTCACCTGTTGATACACACTGGAATTGTTTCCAATTTTGAAAATTATTAATGAAGCTGTTATAAACATTTGTGTATGGATTTTTTGTGTGAAAGTAAGTTTTTATGTCTCTAGAGTAAACACTTAGGAGTACAGTTTCTAGGACATATGCTAAGTATATATTTAATTTCGTAAGAAAATGCCAAATTGCTTTCTAGAGTAGCTATACGATTTTGCATACTCACCAACCATGAGACTTATGTTTGCTCTACAAACTTGCTAGCATTTGGCATTGTCAGTACTTTTAATTTTAGCCATTAAAAAAATGTTTAATGCTGATTTATTTTTGACAGGGGAGGGGCAGAGAGAGGGAGACACAGAATCCAAAGCAGGCTCCAGGCTCTGAGCTTTCAGGACACAGCTGACACTGGGCTTGAACTCACAAATCCTGAGATCATGACCTGAGCCAAACAAAGTCGGACACTTAACTGACTGAGCCACCCAGCACCCCAATTTTATCCATTTTAGTAGATGTGTCTCATCATGGCATAGTTTTAATTTGCACGTCCCTAAAGGCTGGTGGTAGTGAAATCTCTCATATACTACGTTGCCTTCCATATAGCCTCCTTTGGCGAAGTGTCCATGCCTTTATCCAATTTTTTTAGATTCAGTGATATTTTTCTCTTTTTGTCGAATATCTTTAGATTATTACTTTATTATATTCCAGACTTAGAATTTCATTTTAGATTTTTTATGTATGCCTAGCATAAGGGCAATCGGAAGATGAATACGTTCTTGATATTGGTGGCCTTAATGTGAGACCACAAGAAAGCAACTGAGAAAAGAGAAAATTTCATTTGCTGCACTTAACATGGAGTTTACATGTTACAGATACTCAAATAGGTCCTACGAACAAGATACAAGGCAAATATTCTATTCATTCTCAGAAATAGATGGCCTATTGTAAGAAAATATAGAAAAGTGCATTCTGTGAGGTCGAGTTTGGCCAGGGAAAGAAACATGTTAAGTAAGTTGTAGAATATATTCCTTGGTTTCAGGGTTAGTCAGAAAAAAATGGGTGCTTTAGTCCCGAAGCTTACATTTGTTAGGTATATGTCACAAAACAAATAGGTTTTGGATACATAGGGGTTACAGAAAGGTCTTGGAACTCTAGAGTTTACTATAAACTCTTTTTAGTTAGTTCTATAATACCTGGCTACTAATAAAGCCATCTCATTATTTCTTTCCAAACAATTCCTGAAGGACTCTAGCACATTGTGTATTTTTCCAGGTTGAGTATTATTTGGTTCATGAAGACATCTGTCATTTCTTAAAGTATAAACAAGCAGAGCATTTTCCACACCCAAGTTTGTTTTCATCTTTCATCAGTTTAAAAGTCAAGATGTAAAGTGGATAAAGTGATTTATCATTGTTGTCAGTCTGTCTCTTTTCATCTGTGAAAAAGAACTTTGACCATAAAGGAAAATTTATAGCCTTATGTTGGTTTTACAAGATCGTCTTTGCTTCATGAACTATTTTATAATTACCCAGATAAGCTCTACATCTGAGTCTTTAAACAGAAAATACTATTTTATGTTTTATTTTGAAGAATCAATTAAATCTCTGGGGAATATATATTAGCGCATAAGAATTTCTCTAGTTTATTACAGAATAAATCAACCCACCAAACATTAATATCCTGGATTCCAGACAAATAGTATAGGAAGCTATTAAAAACAACAATTAAAAAATGAGGTGTAATATTATATTTTAAGACAACTTCAAAAATATAACTTTTCTTATAGAAAAATGAAGCAACTTTTTTTAGGCAGTCTGCTTCTAGGGAAACTATTTGCCAAATAACTTTAAGGAGTTAAATCCAAAGTAAAATAAGAAATATCAACAGAACCTGAAAAGGGATAACAGTGAGGGAGGCTATTTCAGAAGAGCCCAAAATGAGGAAAAAAATCATCAAAGGATACTGAGTAATATGTGCCAGAAGTGACTTTAAGAAAAATAGATAAATAAAGCAACAGTGATCTTCATATGTGAAAAAAACTCAAGCTTACCAGTCAGAAAACATTCTGTTGGAATGGATCCTGGCTGCATAGACCTAAGAGATAGGATTGTGAAGAGCTTGGCTCCTACTGGCTTGTGATAGATCTTTAAGTGCCATATCTGTTTTGTTTACAGGTAAAGGCCAAGTGATCAGAATATAGTAGGGATTTGGTTAATATCTGTTTTATGAATGATGGAATGAATCTACTAAAGTTGAAAGATTAGAGATTTCTCCCAAAATTACTCTGCTCTACACTTGCATTTAGAAGTTCTGTTATTCACAATAAAAATATATTGTAGGCAAAATGAGAGAGAGGGAGAGAGGGAGAGAGAGAGAGATTCCAAAGGAATTTTTGTATGTTAAAAGAGACTTACAGCATCCAGGAGGTCAGGATAATGTTAAGCTAAGATCGTCTTTTGCCCTTAGCAAAGCGTCAACATCCAGGTAGCTGACCTCCTGTAGGAATGTCACTCTGCCTGTCTCAAACCTTGTCGATGGGCTGTAAGTTGTAAGGAAATTTAATTTTTTCTTTTACCTTTGTTTCCCACATCAGATAAGGTAAATTATGTCTTTATAATGATTTTTCCACTTAATAATTTTTTAAATTGATAGAATTAGAATATGACTAATTTGCAACCCCAGACACTTAATAGATCTAAAGGTGATCAGCAGCAGCTGCAAGCATTATAAAATTTGAAATTATCTGACACTATGCACGTATTAATGAAGGAGTACATCACTTCTGATAGATTTGCAAAAGGAATCAGACATTAATTTTAAAAAGCCTCTGGATCCAGCCGACAGTGTGCAGGAAATACAGAGGACAGAAGAACAAATTAAACTGTACCAAGAATATGCAACCTACAAAATCCAGACTAGAAAACTCTACAGATCAAAATGCTCTCAGAAGGGCGCCTGGGTGGCCCAGTCAGTTGAGCGTCCGACTTCGTCTCAGGTCATGATCTACATTTCGTGGGTTCGAGCCCTGCGTCGAGCTGCGTGCTGACAGCTCAGAGCCTGGAGCCTATTTCTGATTCCGTGTTCCTCTCTCTCTGCCCCTACCCTGTTCATGATCTGTCTCTGTCTCTCAAAAATAAGTAAATGTTTAGAAAAATTAAAAACAAAAACAAAACAAAAAAAGAAATAAAATGCTCTCAGGATCTTCAACATATACATTGTAAGGAAAAGAAAACACAAGGCACAAAGGGAAACCCACAGATTGTAAGAAACTTACAAGGTGTGTCAAAATTCCTTTGTATTTTTGTTTGTTTTAAGCAGCGATGAACTATAGAGTCCAGGAATGAATATTTGAGTGACAAAACCAATAAAGATATAAGGAAGTGATTGCTCTAAAAGTCAGAATAGTGGTTATTTATGCAGATGGAGGGGTTTTGATTGAGATGGGGCACATGAAGAATTCCTGCGGTGGCTGTTAACAGAGGCAGTCAACCTACAATAACTCATTAAGCTGTACATATTCCATGGGGTTTTCCGTATTTGCACTTCACTGTAAAATAAAAATATATAAGAAATTAATTTCAAATGTGCCTAATCTTTTAGCATTTGAATATACAATATTTTATAATTCCAAATCCCTCTTATTAGATATTTAAATCATTTCTACTTTTTTACTAGGTAAATCATGTTGTAATGAACAGAATTTAGCTAAATCTTTATGTACATCTTTAATTTTATCTTTCGAATAAATCTTAGAAGGGGAATTGTTATATCAAAGAATATCCACATTTATTGGTTTTGATATATGTTGCCAAAACGCATTTCAAAAGGATGGTAAATCCTTATTTTACAGGCTGCCACAACCCCTTGACTTGCTTCCATTATTGATTATATTTCTGCAAGTTTGGTTTTTAAAACATTCTAATTTTAAAACATTAAAAACACTACTGAGTTTCAGTTACATGGATAGAAATGCCCAATTATGAAAAAATGACTTGGGATAAATCCAATAATACATGCCAGGTGCATCCAGTTGTATTATTACTGCTATTTGTATTAATTCAGAGTGTAACAAAAACTTCAACAGTGATATATACAAGAAAATCATTCAATCTATTTTAATTTCAAACACTTAGAATAAAATGTACTTTCTGCTATTTAGGTCAATTGCAACTATTATGCTAAATGGACCAACATAAGAGACAAAGTAACCATAAATTCATATTTTAATAGACTTGTCTCTACAATGTCAAAATGGCCTTATGTGGATTCATTGCTCCAGGAAAATAGGGAATGAAAGGAACAGCTTTTTTCACTGTTGCTAGAGCTTATGTAACTGATGACTGATGCCCATATTGCTGACAACTATTGTCTAAATGATTTTAAAACCAGCTCTTAATTTTTATGGAGGGGAAGTATTTTGCCTTTCAATACTCATAGAAACTAAAATTTACTTTGTGATGGGACTGCAGATTAGAAACAAATTAACCCTATAAATATTAGTGTGTGTGTGCATGCGTAGGCACTCACGTGCGTGTTTTCTATTTCTGTCTGTAAGCCATTTCCACTGCCTTTTGTTCCTATGTTGTAATGCAGGATCCCAACACGCTGAGAAAACCAACTGACCCGTCAGGGAGTCACAAATTGTTCTATCACCTACCATGTGACGTTCCCTAGGCATCACTGATTCTTCCTCTGGCTGTATCAAAATTGCTGGGCTCCACTCTTCCCTTTCCACTCTGACAACGTGAGCATCACTCATTTCAGTTGGGTTTCAGTCCGTACGCTGGATGTTACCGCCGCACCCACCGTGGATGTCTATGGTGGACACTGCTTTGTTTCTTGCTAGGTTCCGTCACACCCACTAGCCACCACCACAACTCTAGAGAGAGACCTCGCTTCCTGGAAGTTACTCTAATGTTGCTAAACAGCAACTACTACTGCCGAGTTCCGTATTCTGTGCCATGTCAGGATGTCATATTGTCCCCTACACATATGGCATATACCTGCCACAGAGGCACTGTACTCCTTATACCATTGAAGCTGCCTAGTGCACTGTAGGTTGTCGTGAAGTGGATGCGATTGCCTCTCTCATGTGTTATATACTTCTTGACAAAGATACTAACGCTGTGATGCTTGCAGCTTACTCTTCTATTGACAGCTTTGTATAACAGATTTTCTAGCTTGTGCAATTCATTTTCTATGTTCTTCTAATATATAGCCATGGTCAGAGAGTGAAGAGTATACCTAGTGACCTTAGCAGAGTTGACTCAAAATCTCTCTTCCCCCAAACCACCAAAGTTCATTGAGTCATACTTTAAGATGAATTCTCTCATAAACTGGTTATCAGTCTTGCAAATCAATAAGCATCTTTTAAGCTTTTAACCAATTCTCCAGACATGTACAGATATATCTGAAACCCAGAAATCAACATGGTATGGCCTCTAGCTGAGACCCTTGTTACAAGCTATTAATTTAGCTATAGGTCAAATAGGATGAAGAACAGATTAACTGAGTTTAATCGAGCCACACACCTTATCATCCACCAGTCAATCTCTCCCTCCCACTGTGTTGGCTTTGCCTTGTGCAAACACTAACTTTGGACTAACCCAGAAATGTTCTTACTTAGTGATCCCATGAAGCTTATGCAGGATCTGAATTAAAGAATTAAAACAACTTTAAAGAATTAATTACCAGATTAAACTAATAATAAAATGAGTAAAAGTTTTCATGCTAGTTCAACAATAATTGACACTCAGCTACCTCCCAGTGCTCCCACAACATTTTTGCTTTTTCTCATCTACTTGTCCATTTTAACTGAAAGCCAGTTACTACTTAGAGAGTATTATATATGTCCCCGACTCTTTCTCTATCTCTCAATATGAGAGGCAAGCACTAAAAGAAATAAACATTAAATTATAGAAAAGTAAGTCATCCCTCAAATCTCATGGTTTCAAATTTTTATGTGTGTTTTTAGCTTTTTCCTGTCAGTCAATTCCAAGTTTCTCTAAGACTCTTTCTTTCTCTATCCTCTCTCTCTCTCTCTCTCTCTCTCTCTCTCTCTCTCTCTCTCTCTCCCTACTCTTATCTTCTGTTACCTTGCTACTTTGGAAATTTCAAGCATATTTTGGCACTGCCTCTCACAATTATTTTAATAGCCTTACTTAGGTTCTCTCAACAAATGATTATTATCAGTATTTTTACAAAATGCTCATTTTCTTACACACTAAATTTGAACCATAGGCAACATAGTTTTCAACAAGTAAATAACTTTCTCCTTTAGAAAATATTAAATATGACTTTTTTATTTGAAAGCATTATAAAGCCTGATTTAAATGGACTTGACTAAAAGAGAGATGTTTTTGCCTCACATCTCTGAAGAGTTCAGTTAATATCACCTTGAGGAATGGCTAGATCACAGCCTAGACTTACTGGGCCTGTTTTCCTTAAGGTGGCTCCCTTTTCTGGTAGACATTTGTCCTAGCAATATGGCTGCCAGACATTACAGGCTTATACTCAATACTCCTAGAAGCTCCAGGGGAAAGCATGCATGCCCCTCATAACTATTCAATAGTTGGCCCAAGATTGAGTTTTGTTGGGTCTGACTGGTAACATATCCATCACTGTTACCATTAGAGTAAAATGTCTCCAGGAAGGGGGTAATTCTTCAGAGATAAGAATGTCATTACTACATGGAAAGTGATCAATGCTGAGCAGATAAAAACAACAGATACCCATTGTAAAGGATGCTTAATATTTCCATGTGATTATTTTATGGGGAAAGGAACGAATGGTGAAATACATTATTGGAGTGCATGGCAGGACTCTTTACCACCTATAATGTACTATCCAGTCATTCATGAGTCTTCCCTCTAGTCCAAGGAACCCACTGAGAAGTATATAAAAATAATTCTGCTATATGTACAAGCACGATTAGTTCTTGAAATCTCCTCACTCTGTGGTATCCCGGTTCATTTCTGGTCATCCTGTTACTACTGACTTTCTCTCACCTTAGGTGCATCTATTACCAAGTATTGAACTGAAACCCAGCCACTCCACTCTGTATCTTTGTTCTAAGACCTTTCTCTTCATGTTCCAACTTATGTTTCCTCTCCTAGCCCAGCATACACTTGAGTTTATTAAAGAACCTTCTAACTGTAGCCCCAGACCTCTCACACCGGAATATTGCCCTTACAGACAGCTCTGTTGGTAAATAGTCAATCTGATTTTTACACACTATATTACTTCGAAGTGAGATTAGCTTGAAGTATTTAGATCTTCCTGGTGAAGAGAATTGAACTTTAAGCCCAGTGCCTGTGACTTGAGAACAAGTTAACCAGGAAGGAAGTAGTGCCTTTAATCCTAAGAAGGGTATATGTGGCAAGAGAGGCAGTGACACTAGTTATGTATCTTGTCAAAGAGTCAAGCATTTTACCATTTAATCTTTTATAGTTTTTGTAGACAGTGCTATCCCCAAACATGCCCATCAGGTATCTATGGGGGATACCTGAGAGTGGGGGACATAACTGAATTACATGCAGAATTTTCTTCCCCACTCCATCCCATACCAAGATTTGAACCGCTGATATAGAGCAGTGATCTCCAAACCTGAAGTATTTATCCGAAGTTTATTTCAAATGCGGACTTCTATACTCCAGCCAAGATATAATACATTGAAATTTCTGATACTGGCATTTTTAAAAGCTCCCTGGATGATTCTGAAGACCAGCCAGGTTTGGGAATTACTGGGATGCAGCATCTGGTCCCAAAGCAAAAAGAGAATTAGAACTCAGTGAGCATATGCTCCAATTGAACAGGCAGTTGCTTATCACCCTCTTGCTTGCTTTGAATCAAAAATAACCCAAGCGTTTCTTCATTTGGGGTTTGAGCAGAATGCATCAGCAGAGCACCCACTCTGCAGAAGCAGCACATTCAAAGGTCCTTCATGGATGGATTCACTTTAATAGGAAAGCTGTTCACTGTGCAGGTGACCAGCTGGGTAAACCTGCCACCACACCATTCTACCAATTATCACGATGCCCTATTAAAAAGTCAGGGCAGGGCAGCTTCCCATTTGAAAGAGGCCATAAAACTCCTTGTGCAGTGAATATTAATTTTACTTTAGAAGTTTGCTGGTTATATACAAAAGCTAAAACAAAAACTAGAATATTCCATTTAACAGAAAATAAGTTTAAGCAAATTGGGCTCTCTATGTAATATGGATTAAACTACCAGTGTACATTTTCCACTTTTCCAATATCTATTTTTATTAACCACTGTTCACAGCCTCTGAGACATTGGAACATTTTCTACCTTTATAATGTGAAAATTAGATAACCAGAAAACAACCAGAACTCTATAAATGTACATTTAATGAGGTATAAGCCAATTCAAAGTTAACATATAAATAAAAATATATCCCTGTGCATATTTGTGAAATGTATGTACATGTAGAGAAACATAGAAGGTCTCTTACCACCTGGAGTTATTACTGTACTTTCCTTGCTGCCTCTCCAGCTATTCGACATCTGTTCCTACAACAGCTTCAGTGCCTATAGACAGAGGCTTTAGCCACCCAAGGTCTGTTACAGCTTTGCCCTGCTATACCTGCAATCTAGACCTAGCTGCCAGCAGTGAGTCACTGGGCTTCTGATGCTTCCTGTGGCCTCAATTTTCATCAACAGTAAAACTCTTTTTCAGGGTTGTGCTTAAAACAGCAAGATGATTAATAACACGGTTTTTTTTTACATTGCCCATCAACGATAACCTCCCAAACTGCAAATCTTCCCTACATTTTTCCTCTCCCCTCTTTTCATCCCCACCCTGCTCACTGGTACCCCTCCTTTATTCCACACATTGTGGAATCCTTGTCCATATTTAATATATTTATTTATTGTCCCTAACTAAAACTAGGCTCTCCCAGAAACACCCAGTTTTTCCAGAAGATATCTCCAATGAAACTTAACCATTCTTGCACTCTGCATGGACCTCTGAGTCAGAAAATGAATTAGGATTCCCTTTTTTCCAAACCTGTTTGCTGTAGTTATACTCTACTCTCATTTAAATCCCAGCTCCTTGGAATGTAATTTAGCAACACTGGTCCCTCTTTGTCCCTGATATTTACAAATCTCATGATCACTCTACATTCTTTGAAGATTTATATACCATAATTAATTCCATGTATCTATCCCAATTCTATCATAATTCTGAGTGATTTCAAAGTCCATATGAATATACACAGACCTGGTCATTCTTTGACTTCTACTCTGATGATCTGCAAGTCCTCTTCAGTTTAGTCATGTATCTTTGTCATGAACTAAACTGGTCCCATCTTTAAAAAAAATAAAAAACAAAGGTAAATGGTCCCATCTTTGAAATATTGAACATCTGTAGTGATTATAATACTATTTACTCTTTCAGTGCTTTGTCTACCCTATTACTTTCATTCTTCATCTTACTTTGACCTCACTGAGATTTCTAAACTATTTTTCTTCTCATTTTCTACCATTATGTCACATCCATCTTGGGTTATCTTCCATTGTTGGTCTAGACTTGGTGCTTGATTATCTGAAAAAATATTTTATAAATCCTAAATGCAATATTGCATAACCCTAACAAAACCCCAACACTGGAATAATTCTAAAGTCTATCTTCTCCATTTGTAATCCTTAGTAAAGCTAGAAAAAAAATTACAACCATAAAGCCTTGTATCATTACAAACCCGTATATATTTGGATATACATATAATATATAAAGTTGGGTATATGTATATATATATATGGGTATACATATATATTTTTATAGATGTATGTATGTACTTGGATTCATATATACACACACAGTGATTTTATTTGCATGTATACAAAATGATTCAAAAAATCCTCACTTTTTTAGGTTATCTTCCATTTAGAGAACAGCATTTGGGTGACTGCATTTTGCTGCTTCCAAAGATTTGGAATGCCATGCACTTGGTACCTTAATTCTACTGGAACATGGCATAGAGAGTCTGGCTTATTACTGTGTTCACTGAAGTGGGTAAATTCACCCCAGAGTTATCAGAACATGTCCATGAGTAGTTAGCACTCAAGAAAGCATAATTTATTTAAGTGGAATATATGGCAAGCAGTTAAATACAGCTGGTACCACTGTATTATGATGCAAAAACTACAAATATAAGTACTGCAACAAGAGATTTTAATGGTCATGTTTTCCCCTTTCCTATTCTATGTTCATGCTATAATTAACTTAGAATAGAAAAGAATAGCTATTTCTGAATTGTCTCTAA
This sequence comes from Cryptoprocta ferox, assembly GCA_028646485.1. Taxonomy (NCBI): domain Eukaryota; kingdom Metazoa; phylum Chordata; class Mammalia; order Carnivora; family Eupleridae; genus Cryptoprocta; species Cryptoprocta ferox. The sequence goes on from CM053568.1 coordinate 28,652,574, forward strand.
GTAACATGAACTATTATCACTCTAGCATTTTTCTGTTTCTGGAGTGCAATTCATAAGAAATTGGGCTTAGTTACTTTGGATGCTTGCCTCATAGAACTATTTATGTTAAAAGTCACAACACCCCCTGGACTACCATCTGCTCTTTCCAACAGCTCCTTCTAATTTCTTTTCACTTGCTCCAAATTTCTTATTATAGTACAAGTTTTGTCCCCAAAATAATTTCTATGAGTGTGTCTGTACCTCACCTGCTGCAAGTCCTCTTCCAGTTTCCCGAATGGTGTAAGAGATGCTCATTCTAGGCGACATGCAGTGTTATCACTACCAGAATATTTAGTGTTTGTTTAAAACAATGTTTGGGTTTATCTATAATAAATATTTTATTTATTTTAGCATATGTGTAATAAAGATTGTAGAGGAGGAATAATGGAGAGGTGGGAATAAGAGTGGGAGATAGTAGAGGCTGGGGAAACTCAGGTACATTTGAAATAGTGAAAAGGTTTGATAAATCAGAGACTGGCCATAAGCATATATTGACTCAACTACCATGCTATTTTTACTGTACTTTTGATTAGGGTAAATATGGGTGTCTACATTCTCTTTCAAAGATATGTGGCATATAATTTTCAAAAATACATATTTATTCAATGAATTATTTAATAGAAGTTAGGGTCGGCATCAGTCAAATAAAGGACATTTGTCCTAATATGAACCCAACACAGGCACTGGCAACCAGGGCACATGGTGTAATTCAGAAAGAGCTGATCTCTACAATCCTGACTAACAAAAGACCTTCAGAATGTTAGCAGCTTATAGATTCAGTCCCATCAAGACCACAAGACCAATAGGCCTACAGAGAAACATCAAAAGTGAAATTACCGTATGTTAAATATTTTATTTTTAACTTGTTTCAGGTTAACATACGTGTGTATGTGTGGTAGGTGAAGTTGAATAACAAGTTCTATCTGAATTGCTATTAAATAAAGATACATGGACACATATACATGCACATACATACACGAACATAAATTCATTCTTTACTTCTATATTGTAAACATGTAAAGGCAAAGATTGATGTAATAGGAACTGGGAAGGTCAACTACAAGGAAAAATAAACAACAAAAACATCCATATCACAGATAGAAAGGCAGATCAAAACAATAGAAGAAGACTTCACATCTATAGTCAACTAATAACAGAGATACCTCCCGTCCCCCTATCCTTATTGGAGTTATAGAAGGGTTTTGTGGACTGGTTTGAAGAAATAACCTCAAGAGGCAAGAAGAAGATAAATACTAAAGTCCCTAAGGATAGAGAGAGAAGGTACAAATTAGGTTCTTTTCATCAGCTAAATTAGGAAGAGTTCAGCAAAGAGAAATCACAGTTTGAGTGAGCAGGTTAAGTAGCTGGTGATAACGACATGATCTATAGATTCCTAGAAATGTGTAAAGACTGGTACAGTTGAAGTGGCTCTGTTTGGTAAGGTTTTATACACAGCCTGTTGTACACAAAGACTGGTTCTGGGAAAGAAGGGATCAATATTCCCTGTTAAAGATATGTCCAGAATGGGTCTTGAAAGCTGTTCAAGTTAGTGTCTTCATTGAAATTCCAGAAAAGTGGCAGTCTTTAAAGTTATGCTGTAAAGCAGAATGCCCCTCCCCATGCCATTCCTATCATCTAGCCTATCCCATGGCTGTGTATGTAGACTCCAGGTGTACTAGCTTTCTATTGATGCTGGAAAATTACTACCAATTTTAGAGGCTGAAAACAATGCAAGAAGTCTCACTGGGCTAAAATCAAGATGTCAGGTCTATATTCCTTTCTGGAGGTTCTAGAGAAAAATCTTTTCCTTGTCTTTTTCAACTTCTAGAGGTTACCTATAGTCCTTAGTCTGATCTTCCAAATCCCTTTTCTCTCTCTTCAAAGCCTTTCTCCAGGGGTCACCTCTCTCTCTCTGACCACAGTCCAGAAAGGTTTTCTGCCATTCAAGATTTGTATGATTAGATTGTATCCATCAGGATAATCCAAGCTAATCTCCCTAACTCAAGGTCCTTATGTTTCCTGATAGCTTCAAAGGCCCTATTGCCATGGAAGGTAACGTTATCACAGTTGCGAAGGATTAGAATGTGGATGTCTCTGGGGGCCATTATTCTGCCTACAAAACAAGGGTATAGAATATCAACAAATACAACAGAGGCAAATGGGCTTTCAGAGACAGATGTTAGAAAGAAGAAATGCTCAAGGCACACGGCACACCGACATAAGGTTCAACATAGTTATTTTTCATAATCTTCCTATAACTATGATAAAATATATGAGATACTAGTATTTAAGATGTTTCTAGGAATGCTGGGGAAAAGTATGATCCCATGAAACCCCCCATTACCTGGAGAAATTCACAAAAATAGTTGCACTGAAATAGGTGCTACACAAAGCCAAAGAATTTTAAAGAAAAAAATTTAAATACCTACTACATAGATCCAAGAAACTCAGTAAAATTAATACAATTCATACTCCACAGCCCCACATATATATATACACCTACAGAGAGGCACAAAAATTATCCCTCCTTTTCCATATAACTTTTTATTAATGTTATTTTTAATGGCATAAAGTCTTTGAAAAACATGTATTTAGATTACATATTTTCATATGTGCTCCATAGGCTAGATATAATAAAATACAAGGTAGTGTTCGAGACACCAGAGTATCTTTATACTTTTTTAAAAATTTTTGTTTAAACATTTATTTATTATTGAGAGACAGAGAGAGACAGAGCAAGAGCAAAGGAGGGGCCTCCAGACTCCAAGCTGTCAGCACAGAGCCCAATGCAGGGCTTGAACTCACAAATCACGAGATCATGACCTGAGCTGAAGTCTGACACTTAAAAGACTGAGCCGCCCAGGTGCCCCTCTTTATACTTTTAAAGCATAAGAAAAGTTAGAGATTTCTTGCAAACATGTTGGTGCTTTATTGTATGATGAAATTCCCCTTGTCAAAATTTGTTACTAGAACTAATTCAGTTACATTCTAGTTGCAAATTGAAGTTATTTTATTCCAGTTCTTCTGACTCGTTAGCTATGTCTAAACATGCAAAATAGAAAAAAGAATTGAGACCATTATACTAAGCAAATACTGTATCTTTTTCATCTGAATTATCCAAATAATTGAGGCCAAGGGTTTCAAGCATTCATAATTAGAAGACTTTCTCAAGTCTTTCAACTTTCTATGCATGGAGACCATCTCAGGAAAGCTAATAATTTTGTCAAGTTTTCAGTATCAGTTAAATTCTTGAGTATTCTTTGTCTTATGCTTTGAAATGTATTTGTAATTTGATATGTTTGGTACATTATCCTCTCTGTACATTAGGAGGAATGTAATGCAGGAAGGAGACTTACATTTGTGGCAGGTGTGTCATGTACCAGGCGCTGGGCTCTATGCTTTTTATACATTTGATCCTTACACTAATAGTGCAAGTATTTTTGTTTTTTATTTCACAGAATAAAAAATATAATCCAAGCACAAAGAATTTAAATAACTTATTCAAGATCATGTAGATAAGTGACAAAACTGAAACCGGAATTTTGACTTGAAAAACAGAACTGAGTATATTATTTTTCAGTAAAATATACTGCTTCCAAAACTACATCAATCTGAAAGGTACTACAGAATCAGAAAAAAAATAAGGCAAATTTCTAGGATCATTTCTCCTGGAATGTCACTGAAATGACAGCCACTTCCAAAATACTTCCCTTAGATCCCAGAGTGGTTCATGGTGTGCTCACATGTGCCCATGAGAAGTAGTTGCCATCTTCCATTACTTCCAGTGATTTTCCTGTGCTTGCCACCAAGGTCATCAGGCTACTCAAAAGGAGGACCAAACTTCCCAACTACTCCCAGAAAGGTGCAACTACAAGAATGCTTCTTGTTGTCAGCTCTCCATTACTCCCCACTTATCTTTCACAGACCCTGACTCTTCCTGGCCCTGACAGAGACTTTCCTCCTTTCTGCTTCAACAATTACTGTGCAGACACGACATAGAGAAATGCCCTTCCTCTCTCAGCACTGCCCTGGTCTCTGTTTTATTACAGAAACTTTCATGTCATCACTTTCTATTTCAATCAGTCTTTATTGAGGTCACCTCTCCTTGAGACTTTAGCACTAGTCCAGTGCCAAAGATGGCCTAACATTTTCCTCAGCTTGACTAAACTTCACACAGTTTTCTTCCCAACCATGTGCCCCTGGCCTCCCTTTTCTTAGAGCAGCTACTTTAGAAAACTTTCAATTGTGAATTATTTCTCTTCTACCCTGAAATGTATGTAAATCTCCCAGCCTCTTGCCAGTTTTACAACCCAAGAAATGTCTTTCTCAAAGACCTGGGAACCATCTCTTTGAAATGTTAAATGTTGAAGGAGATAGCTTCAAATCTCCCAGTCTCTGTAGAAGAATAAGAGCCTAACTTGGGTGGGTGCCAGTTAGCAAACACTGATGGTCTAATAGCAGAACATTTGCACACTCAGGAATAACTCCATGTGCTCAACACATCTCATTGATCCACCAATCCCCTAATGTCCACCAGTGTTTGTCCACGGGCTCACCCCAGTGCTTAACGCCCTCATACCTTTTGTTTCAGTGTAGTTGAGTTCAGGCTCTCCTTCCTGTTGCAATAGTCTTAAATAAAGTCTTCCTTGTCTGTGTAAGTTTATCAATGTAATTTTTGTTTTGACACCAATGTAGAAGCTGGAAGACAATCTCAGTGTCTCAGAACAGCATGTATCAGACACTGGTGTCCCCGTCTCTTATTATGCACCTACATCTTCCCTTTCCTCAGGATGAGTCCCTTCCCCTTTGATGGCCTTCCAATGACAAGGAGAAACTTCTATCACTGTAGCTTTGATGTCTTAGTCCTGGAAACCCATATCATGTCAGAAATACAGTCAGGTGACCTTCCTACAGGATTATGTAGTTAAACATGTAAATCAGTTCTTAGCTGATGCAGTGAGCACTCAGGACAAGCCTAGACATGGACAGGTTCATCATACATATGCAGCTTAGGCTCTCACTCTGGTAACACTGCTATAATAGTAAGGAGAAACCCTTTATTATTCAACAAGCCTTAAACCAGGAAGACTTGTAGATAATGTTTAATTTGGCATAATAATATATTCAAAATATATTTTTTATAAATTTTTAAATGTTTATTATTTATTTTTGAGAGAGAGAGACAGAGACACAGAGAGAGACAGAGCATGCAAGGGGGAGAGGCAGAGAGAGACAGAGACACAGAATGTGAAGGAGGCTCCAGGCTTTGAGCTGTCAGCACAGAGCCCGACCTGGGGCTCAAACTCACGAACCGTGAGATCACGACCTGAGCTGAAGTCTGACACTTAAAAGACTGAGCCACCCAGGCACCCCAAAATATATTTTTTAAATGACCAAAACCATTATCACACAAAGAAGGACAGAAAAAAATCTTCTGGCGTGGGAAAAGTACAATTACATTGTTGGCTGCAGACATGTGAAATAAAGATATTAACATCTTTTTCTTCCCAATCTGTAATACGATGTTACACTCATTCAGAATTGTCTGTAATAAAATACTATATTGTCCCTGTTACAGTATCTACCAGATATTTGTGGAATACAAAGCTCTGCAAATAAAATAGCATTCAGAGATGCCATGACACAAGAGGTACTTAATTTTTGTGACACCTCACAGTGTCTTTAACATTATTCATGTCCAAGCATGGTACATAATGGTAATCTGTTATGAAGTCAGTTCTAAGTAGTTTAAATCTGGGCAGTTTCAAGTGATAAAAAGATAAATGCAAATGACTCACATTGCACATATACTTCTCACTCAAAATGGCAAACGTGCCAGTGGTTTATGGTAATCATAACTCAGCATCTCTGTTAAAAACATTATCATCAACAATATAAAACACTTGAGCAACTTAAAACTGCTTTGTGCCTGTAGAGAAACCTCTGTTGCTATCTGTTTGAATATGTTTGTACCTTTATTTATCTGTTGATTCAGAGAAACAAGTAAAGCAGTTGCTGTCAGGAACAAGCTAGTTTGGTTTTCTACAGGAAATATGGCCTGGCAGCTTCAATAAAAACAGAGACTTCCAATTAACTCCCTCTATTACATGGAAAGGGTAATCTTTCAGCCAAGCCCACAATAGAGAGAAAGAAAGGCAGACAAGAGAAGAATGAAAAATAGGGAAAAAACTAGACACCATAGTTCTTAACTGTGACTGTACATTGAGAATACCTGGGGAGCTTTCAGATAATAGTAATGTTCAGGCCCCAACCCCAGGGATTTTAACTTAATTGGGATGGAGCAGACTCCATGTACAGTATTTCTTAAAACTCCCCAGATAATTCTAATGTGGAAGCAGGTTTGAGAACCACTGAAATAGAGGATGTCTATGAGCCGTGAGATAATCCTTGATTGTCTCTTAATTTACAAGAATATTACTTGTTAAGATTTCTTAGCTATTAGGATTTTATGAATGACACAGCAATATGAATGAATATATTAGCAAAATCAGAGTTGAGGCTCTAAATGTCAACACCAAAAATGGCACAAAAAGCCTCTCACTTAATTTGAATATTTAAATAAATTATGAGCAAAGCTATGATTCCTAATCTGTTCAGCTTGAAGGGAAACAGATATGACCAGGATATAGAAATATTATAGGAGCCTGGGTGGCTCAGTCAGCTGAGCATCCTACTCTTGATTTTGGCTCTAGTCTTGATCCATGGTCATGGGATTGAGCCCCAAGTCACACTCTGAGCTGAGCATGGGGCCTGCTTGGAATTCTCTCTCTCTCTCTCTCTCTCTCTCTCTCTCTCTCTCTCTCTCTCTCTCTCCCCCCCCATGCCCCTCTCCCCCACTCATGCTTGGAAGGAAGGAAGGAAGGAAGGAAGGGTGCTTTTGTACTTGAGAGAGTAACACAAACTTCATGCCTGCCATTTAAACAATTCAGATTCCAGCCCAGTTCTTCCTCACCTCTAGCTGTTATCACTGTGCAGAGAATTAGCCTGCAGTTTATATGAGCCAGAGGTAAACACAGAATTATATGTTTATTTGATCCAACCTGGTTTACTTTTTTTATTATTTATTTTTCTTTTTTTTTAAATGTTTGTTTTTGAGAGAAAGAAAGAGAAGGAGCATGAGCGAGGAAGGAGCAGAAAGAGAGGGAGACAAAGAATCCAAAGCAGGCTCTGGGCTCTGTGCTGTCAACACAGAACCTGACACGGGGCCTGAACTCATGAACCATGAGATCATGACCTGAGCTGAAGTCGGATGCTTAACCGACTGAGCCACTCAGGTGCCCTGCAACCTGGTTTACTTATACAATTTGTCTTAATCATTGGAGCTGCTTTCAGAAAGTATGGTAGACTGGGTAGCTACAAACTACAGAAACATTTCTCACAGTTGTGAAGGCTAAAAGTCCAAGATCAGGATGTTAGCATGGTCAGGTTCTAGAGAGAGTCACCTACAGGTTTTAGACTTTAGCTAGAAAGCTCTCTGAAGTCCCTCTTATAAGGGCACTAATCCCATTTGTGAAAGCTCCATGCTTATGACCTAATTACTTCCCAAATGCCCCACCTTTAATACCACCACATCAGGGATTTAAATTTTAACACATAAATTTTGGAGGGATACAAGCATTCATTTTATAACACTATTTTAAGAAAACATCCTCTTTTTCCACCCAGCCATGTGAGAAACATGATCCACGTCTACGCTGGGCAGAATAACAGCCCCACAGACGTCCATGCCCTAATTCTCAGAACCTATGGATATGTTTTGTTACATAACAAAGGGTTATTATGGTTTCAGATGCAATAAAAGTAATTAAGGTTGCTAATCAGCTGATATGAGAAGGGGAGATTATCTTGGATTATTCAGGGGAGTTCAATGTTATCACAAGGATCCTTATAAGCCAAAAAGGAAAGCAGGGGGTCAATCAGAGTGATAGACTGTGAGAAAGATTCAACAGATCGTACCTGGCTTTCAAGGTGGAAGGGAGCCAAAGATCCAAGTCTGTAAGGTCCTTGACTTCTGACAATCTGCTTATCTGTTTATACTTAAGGAAGTTACTCAGCTTCCTTATGGACACTTGGTCCACTTTTTCTTAGCCTTCAATTTCAACTATTGTATTGATTTCAACTCCATTTCTTTGCTTGGAAAGTTACATAAATTACTCTTTGGTTAAAAATACTTTCAGCTGAACCTAGCCCCCAAGAACACCCCTGCACACATGATCTATTTCAATTGCCCAAGCAGAACTTAATCATCATATCAAACCATGAAAACTATTGTGAGTAAATTTTATAAAGTGAGTAAGGCTATAATTTTTCAACAGAACATTCAATAGCTGATAAATCCAAGAATTTTTTTAATTCCCTTTTCAGTAGAAGAGAAATAGAATATATCTGGCCTAATGATAAAGTAAATAAATCTGCCATCTACTGGTGTCCAAGGAAAACTACAAGCATGAAGCCTTTAATTCACAGCCCTACATAGCTATAGTATAAAGGTTAACAATAAAAGCAAATTTCCCCCTTTACCATTTCATGAAACATATGAAACATACTAACAACCAATATATTTTTGTGCCACTTTTTTATGCCACAGATGCATTTCCCTTGTTTCAATTGCCAAACTCCAATTATAATAGCAGGAACTGCTTAAGTTCTAAGATAGATAATTAAGTTATGTTCATAGACTCATTTTAAAAGAGGCCATTTTCAGTATTATATTTGTTCTTACTGCAGAAATCAACATCTAAAAGAATCTTTTAAATACAATATCACTCTACGTACCCACTCATACACATCCTTCACCTAAGCACTTACATGTACACACACATGCACACACACAGGCGCGCGCACGCACACACACACACACGCACACAAGCATTTTGCTTCCGTGTAACCTAAGTGTTCTAAATCAAAACTACAGATCTGCTGATGTCCTGCTGAGTAAAGGACATCTTGAGTATTATTGGATAATAAAGATCAGCTTCTGATAAATAAATTATATCAGAATGGTAAAATCAATCCCAATTTTGACATATGTATTTAGTTTTCACTGTCACTTTAAGAATATGATGGCACTGTGGTAATTTTTATAATAATTAACTGCCTCAGTTCTCTTTGATTAACCTTATATTTCCTGAATTTCTTTATACTTTTCTTTTTGTGGCAAAACAAACCAGAGAACACTCTGTTGCTATAGTTTGGAAAAGGAGCTTCCACCCAACAGAGGATGTTGGTTCTATTATTATAACTTACCCCCTGTAAATCAAGAGGCTAGACCTTGGTAGATACATGTGGAGGAGCTACACCACCATATTTTGACTAGTGCAGAGGTAAGTCACTCCATATACAGAGGACACATTACAATGAATATTATCAACAGCCTTTGCAGCTGTTGCTTAGATCTCAAACAAAGAATTTTCTAAGTTGTTCAATAGTGGGTCTAAATGCAAGACCTCAAAACATTGGAGAGAGTTGTGAGAAATTAAAATTGGTGACCATTCTTGTGTGGGGTAAATCCTGATGACATGGATGTCACCCTGTTGCATGTTCTCAGAAATGCAAAGCCACCTACTTGGAAAGCAACCTAAAATATGGAGGTTCGTTTGTTACAGCAGTTAGCTTTACTTTTAGGAATAAATGGAAAAATTAAAAGTCAAATGGGGCTCCAAGTTTCTTCAGTGAAAAGATTAAGAAACTATAGTCCCAGTGTGATGATTGTCAAAACGTTGAAAAGTTTGCATGTACTTATATCTTATTACCTAGTTGTGATTCGCAGGAAGACCTTTAAAAGCAAATTTGTTTCAGTCATATGTCTCTTTTTTACCCCATTCCTCTCTTTAGCATCCCTTCTGTATATTTTATTCAAAGAATTAAAGTAATTGAACAAGAAGTAGAATGCAAAGTAATAAATATAGAAGAAATAATGGAGGGTAAAAAACTATCAACATCTAGAAAAATTAGTGAGGAAAAGTTTGATGAGAAACAAAATATTTGCATAGTCTCAAAGAATCTCTCTACAAACTATTTATTAATTACAAAGGGAAATATAATAAAGTTACAATGGAGAAGTCAGGCAATTACCATCTTACCCAAGTAAACAAAACTGACATCACCAATATGAAAACAATATCATGTGACTCTTGGATATGATGTGCTGAGGGTACACTACATATCATTTCTGATATCCATGCCAAAAATGTATAGCCTGAATTTAATCATGAGAAAATATAAACACACACACACACACATACACACACACACACACACACACACACATACAGGGGCCTGTATTCTTCAAAAATTTTAAGATGGAGAACAACAGAGAAAGGCTGAGAAACTGTTTCAGACCAAGGAGACTAAAGAGACAAGACAACTAAATGCTAGACATGATCCTGGACTGCATGCTGAGCCAGGACACAGGTGGTTATAAAGGACATTACCGAGGCAACTGATGAAATATAAACATGGACTTCAAATTAGATAATAGTGTTATGTCACTGTTACAGTTGTTGATTTTGATAACAGTACTGCATTAATATGAGAAAATCTCTTGTTTTTAAAAAATACATGCTGGGGCGCCTGGGTGACTCAGTCGGTTAAGAATCTGACATCAGCTCAAGTCATGATCTCACAATTTGTGGGTTTGAGCCCAGCATAGCCCACTGTGCTGACGGTGTAGAGCCTGCCTGGGATTCTCTCTCTCCCTCTCTCTATGCCCCTCATCTCCCCTCCCCCACCTCTCAATATAAATAAACTTAAAAAAACACATGCTAAAGTATATAGAAAAAGAGAACATTTGGGGGGACCTGGGAGACTCCGTTGGTTAAGCATCCAACTCTTGAATTCAGCTCAGGTGATGATCCCAGGGTCATGGGATCGAGCCCCACATTGGGCTCCATACTGAGCATGGAGCTTGCTTAAGAGTCTCTCTCTCTCTCTCTCTCTCTCTCAAATAAAAAAAAGAAAAAGAGAACATTTTTGAAATTAAAAGATGAAATGTGCTATACAAAAGAGAGGCATAACTATAGTAGAAATGTTAACATTTGATAGATTAGAGAAATATAATTAATAAGGTTTATATAGCTAATATAAAATATCTAGGGGCAACTGGGTGGCTTAGTTGGTTAAGCGTTTGGCTCAGGTCATGATCTCATGGTCTGTGAGTTCGAGCCCCACATGGTCTGTGAGTTCAGCCCCATGCTGACAGCAGCGAGCCCACTTTGGATCTTCTGTCTCCCTCTCTCTCTACCCCTCCCCCTCCAAAAATAAATAAATATTTAAAAAAATATATCTATATATAAAAACTGCAGGAAAAATGCTTTTTTTCAATTGTATGTGGACATATATAAAAATTATAATATGTTAAGCCACAAGAAAAATCTGAGCAAATTCCAAATGAATAAAAATAAGGACTATGTCTTCTGACAACAGTGAGAAAGGGCTAAAACTAAAAAAAACCATTAATATATGTACTCAGAAGAGAAATCTGCCTTAAATATATTACTTACTAGATAAAATCAGTTAATCACTGTTGGTTTGCCAACTGGCCCCTATACATGAAAGGCAAGGAAAGAGGGAAGAAAGAGGCAGGCACTCCAGATTGGTAGGTGGCCAGTTTAAAAAGCAAGGTAACTTACTTACGAGGCTTGTCGTAGGCAATTCCAAGATGAATAGATCTCTATCCCACCAGAAACTTAGAAGTTTACATAGAGGCCTTAACTAGTTTCAGTCACATATCTAGTCCAGATGGTCCCAACAACACATTGCTCTCTCAAGGCTGCATCCTTGAAAATGGCTCCCACTGTGGGAACAGTGGGTAGAACATACATTCCAAGGACAGAGGAGAAGATGAGGAGCCTCCGATTGCCTGGATCCAGCTCACAGGTCAGCCAGTGGTCACATCCTCTCTATTACCTCCTCCAACAACTACTAACTTAAAAGTTAGGATCAGAACAAGAGAAACCTTTGGAAATAGAAGTAAGGAATTATAAAAGATAAACTTAGAAATGAGAATGGCAAAACAATAATCAAAAACAAATAAGAATTATAAAAAAAAATTTACATATTTTCCTGTTAATCCATTAGAAAACCTTCCAGTTTAAACATTAAGTCACCCTGGAGATTGGGAACCCAAAAGAAAAAAGAAACTGTAGTGTGATCCTAAGCAATTTAAAAATTAGTAAGGATATGTGACATTCATGCAACATTGGGAGAAAATAATGTCATCAACTCTGCATAAATGCTAGGAAATGTAAAATGAGACACATCAGTCCCAGGTCATGTTCTTCACTGAGCATGTTAGGACTTGTCAGATTATTCAGTCCAGGAATTCATATCCTATAACAACAGAAAGCAGAGTGAGCGATATTTATCAGCCCTCTCTCTCTACTTGTGTGTAATGGGACATTTATATGCAACAACTGATGCCATGTCAATGGCAGAAACTATGTAAGAGATAATGTGATCAATCCCAGTATCTCTAATTAGTGTTCATATGGGCTTTACTGTGGCAAGAAAGCCCAGGAGAGGGCACAGCTGGTAGTACTAATTACAGTTAAGGATCAAGCAATTAAAATAAAATGATCAGCCTTGTAGAGGCCAAAGTATAAGGATAAGGGGAAACTAGCAGAGTATCTTTGCTGTACCATTCTAGAGGTGTTTCCTCAGAAGAATAGAGAGAGGGTCTGGGCATTCTTCTGTTGAGGGCTCAGAGAAGTGATGGAAAGAATATTGTTTTTTGACTTTTGAACTTTTGGGGATACAACATTTGGGAAGTGATCTTGGACAAAGGGATGTAAGCATCTTACAAGGAAATGAGTTATGTCATATAACTTTTAATAAATTATCTCTTGATAATTTTTCCTTCTTCACATTTGGTCTAATATTATTTGGGAAGAGGATTCTGTATCAAAATTTGGGAATCAAAATTGATGAGGGCCTAGACTTTTAAAGTTCAAGTGATTATTTCTTCCTCTCCTAAAATTTCACCCATAAATCAATAATTGAATCAGAAGATAGTCTACGAAATCCTGGAAACTCATTTTTCTGATGTCTAATCAAGCAAATGTACAATCTCTATGGTGGAATAAGTTAAAATTAATTTATCTTTGTTAATTTGAAGCATATACATTTTTAGTGATACAGACCAATGAGAAGAATATGGGATGCAAAATGTAAAAATTAATGTAACCCTAAAACACCGTTTGAAACTTTTTACCCATATTTCCTCTCTGGGAATCCTGAGATGGTGCTGATATACACTGGAGGTCTCTTTTCGTTGGGCAGAGCCTTTGAGAAAAACTATCAAGAAGTATAGCCAGGTCCCTATTGATGGATTAAAATACTCTAAAGAAATACAGTATATTAAACTTGCCATTTTATTGAGCACTTGACAGTAGGTCAAGTCCTGTTCTAGATGATTGTCATACATTATCAATAATTCTGATGACAGTCCTGCGAGATAAGATTAATGTTAATATTTCCCAGACATTAAAATAGGTTAAATGACCTGACATCATAAGTGGCAGAGCTGATACTGGGTCCCAAGTTGACTTGACTCCAGCCATCATACCTGGAGGACTCTCTATAGCTGGACTCACTGAGACTCCTTAATATAGAAAAAAAAATCATCTTGTATCCCAGACAAGTGAGAGAAGTTGCAGGAAAGGGATAGTCAGTGAACATGTTCAGTTGGTCATGTCCACGAAGAGAGTTTTGGAAAAGAAAATCACCTCAGTGTCCCTTCTCAGTGAATTAGTCTCTATTTCAGACTCCTAAGAACTAGTCTAGTTTTTTAACAGAAAAAGAGGTAACTATAGGTGATTGCATTTGTCAAGAACTCTAAACTGGCCTCCCATTCACTTTTTGTGCTCCTTCAGATAAAGGGCTGTAGATCAGAGTGAACTTGAAAGAAGCCAAAGCCTTGGGCTACTAGCAGGGACCACCACTTACAGGAGCTACAGCCTAAAGACAGAAAGATTGATTCTAGCCCAGGGTATAAGCTCAACAGTGGCACAAACAAAAGGCTACAGTTGCTGACCTGAAACAGGCAACTGGGAGAAGGGGTAGACTGCAATAAGGACAAAATCAAGAATATCCAAAGCTAATGTGAAGTTAGGACAGAGGAGGAGGGGAACCCAGGCCTTTGAATGGACCTCTCTGCACAAATATCGCTGCTTCCATTGTGCTGGAGATAAGTATCTCCCTACATTAAATAAGCCCAGAAGGGTGGGTACGGACTTTTCCTCTTGGCTACACATCGCCTAAGCACAGGGGAAAAGACACATGGCTGACAGGAATCTGGCTTAAATAAAGTCCCAGGAAATTACAACATCTCTTTCAAAGCTCCGTTCATATAAAGGCTTGTGCTTCTTGTTCTGCTAATCAATCCTTCAAGTTAGTGCCCATATATCATTATAATAGAGCTATTCTAAACTGAATCCTATATGGTGACATGTTTATGATTATTTTATTTACTTTAAAGAACATTATGGAAGGTGTATTTATTTTGTACTGCTATTAGCAAACTGTATTGCCACAAATCTTTAGATAATTCTTCCTAAACAAGGCAGCAAACTCAAAAGCTATAAAGGAGGAAAATGAACAAATTTGACTACACTATTTTTTATATTCTGAATATCAAAATATACCATAAAGCAAGTGAAAGTTATTGCAAGTAGGAAGAAAATATTTGTAAAACTCACAATAATGAATTAATGTCCATAATAGGCAAAGATATCTGACAGATTATTTAAGAAAAACACCCAATCAAAAATAAATTATTAAAACAGCCAAGTCTCTGAAGAAGGAAAGCAAATAGTAAATAGGCACATCCATGGAATCTCACGATAATAGAACATTTAATTAAAACAATAATGAGAAAACATATTTTACCCATTAGGTAGTTTTGACCAATGGAGTACCAGAGAAGTAACACAAAGCCATTTCCTGGCCTAATCTTTATGAGGATGGCATATGAGTCAGGGTTCTCCAGAGAAATAGAAACAGTAAGATATATAAATATAAAGAGATTTATTGTGAGGGATTGGCTCACACCATTATGGAGACTGAGAAGTCCCACAGTCTTCCATCTGCAAGATGGAGGCCCAGGAAATCCAGTGGTGTAGCTCCAGGACAGACCCAAAGGCCTGAGAATCAGAGGAGCCAATGTTGTAAGTCCCAGTCTGAGTATGAAGGCCTGAGAACAAGAAGCACCAGTATCTGAGGACAGGAGAAGACAGATGTCCCAGGGAGCAAATTTACCCTTCCTTTGTCTTTTTGTTCGATCCCGGCACTCAACACACTGGAGGATACTCACCTGCGTTGTGAGGAGAGATCTTCTTCACTCAGTCTCTGGATTCAAATGTTCATCTCTTCCAGAAACACCATCACAGACAATGCCCAGAAGTGATGTTTTACCAGATATCTGGGGATCTCTTAGCCCAGTCAAGTTGACACATAAAATTAACCACCACTGATTGGCAGGTTATACCTTAATCTCTTTAAACCCTGACTGCCATAAGAAGTCTATCCCTTTGCTGGAGAGATGACATGGAGAAGCCCTGAAGGAGAGGTCCAACTGTCAGTCTTCCACCATCCCCACCAAGGTGTCAGGTATTTGAATGGAAAACTTGGGGGACTATCAGACCCAACCAGCTACCCACCAATTGACCCCAATCACTGTGCTTCAGAAAAATTGCCTGACCAAGTACTGCCTGAATTTTTGACCCACAACACACACACACACACACACACACACACACACACACTCAACTACATATATGTATATCATATAATAAAAATATATTTTATATATTTATATATTATATATTTTATTATATTATATATAGTGGATATGGATATATATATATATATACCATTCCATTTTTGAAGTAGTTTATTATAAAATAAATAACCAGAATAGATGCCAACCATTAAACAGTTCTCTAAATTGAGGGGCCTTGTAAAATTTCTGAAACAAACAGCCAAAAAGCCAGAGAAGAATCAAGAACAAATGGCATCAAAGACAAGACAGGAGAGAGAATATCAAGAAGAAGAGTGAGGGTAAATAACATATCAATAATAAGGGATGCAGAAAAACGTTCACAACATATTGTAATTATAACACACTAACAACTTTAGTGTGAACAGCTTTGGCTGGGGATGAAGTGTTGGGGGGAATAGTAGTAAGCTAATCAGTGAATTAAAATCCAGCCATTCATTCCTAGGTTTATATCATAGACAAAATTTCTATATCTAGAATGTACATAGTAATGGTGTTAATCATGAAGAAAAAAATGGAAACAAATTCAAATGTCCATTGGTAGAAGAATAGGTATAAAACCTGCTATATTCAGCAGCAAAATAAATATAGTCACATGCAACATCACGGATGAATTTCAGTCACAGAAGCAAGTTTCAGAAGATTGTGCATAGTATAATCTTTTTATAAAGTTAAGAACTAGGGGCCCCTGGGTGGCTCAGTCAGTTAAGTGTCCAAGTTCAGCTCGGGTCATGATCTCATGATTCATGAGTTTGAGCCCCGCATCGGGCTCTGTGCTGACAGCTCAGAGCCTGGAGCTTGTTACAGATTCTATGTCTCCTGCTCTCTAGGCCCCTCCTCTGCTCATGCTCTGTCTTTCTCTCCTTCAAAAATAAATAAACATTTAAAAAATGTTTTAAGCTAAGAAATAAATGAAACTAAACACATATTTATGTATGTATATAACACATATGTATGAATGTATGCATATAATAAAAAAGCCAAACAATGTCAAACACAGAATCCTGAATAATAGTCACCTTGCCATGAAAGTCAAAGTATTTACTTTAGTAAATGGAATGATATTGATAACAGTCTACTTCTTGTGTAGATAATGGGTTTATAACTTACATGAAGGTCTCATATATTCTTGTATATGTATCAAATATAACACTGCAATGTTTACAGGAAATTTTAGAAAATAACAGGGATAAAAGGAAGATAGCACAGAGTCTACCTTTCTAGGAAGGTTTGCTATAATAGGAAGGCTAGAGATAGACCAATGTTCGAGGAGAGGAATAAAAAATTAACAAACAATTTTAAGAAGGAAGAAATATAAGCATATCCCTAAACAATATAGGGAAAGTCATTTTTGAGAGATAACACAAGTATACTTAAGGGTGTGGGGAAGGAATCACTGACTTCATGTCAACACTGATTAAGGGGCTGCTGGAAATTTTGTTGACATGTCACATCCCACTGAAACACAAGTTGCTAATGTGAATGGCTACATTTAGCTATTATTTTTTACTATATCCCTGTATCAATTTTTTGTTTAATAAATTTGCAAGAGTCTTTAAAAAGAAAAGGCATTTTGCCATTCTTCTCTAACTGACAGGAAAATGCTAAGCACTCACTGTTTACAAGTCTGTATTTAACTTTTAATGGACAGGAAGAAATTTTCTGAATATAAGTCAAATAAAAGAATATGTTGAAAAGAAAGTGGATTGTTTCCCATGTAGAATTACATTCAAATATGTACCAACAAGACTAACAGTTTTCAATCCACATGGATACCCTTCAGCTTCTAAGAGAATTCCAAAGTTTTTCTACCTTCAGAAACCACAGGGGAGGCTATTTAGCAAACACCACGACCTTCCCCCAAACTATGATGTGAAGATGTATCTAATATCTATTGTGAGCTTTATGGCAGTACGTCGACCAAAATTAATTTACCTGGCTCTTGGGGACTGAGCCATCATCCACACCATACACTTTGGGGAGCTATTTAGACAACTCTTTTAACTCTAGGATCAAAAGCAAAACTTTAGAAGCAAATATATGTATTTTAATGAACACTAGCACCAGTGTGTTTCTGAATTTGTTCAATGGCTGCCCTGTCCTTGGTGTTTTGCTAGATACCGAGCAACAGGCCCTTGCATAGTGGGTTCATCTTCAAGGAGAGATGGCTCTAACAATGTAACTGGCTATTGAAGCAACAGCTGAAGAGGAGGTCAAATCTCAGAAGCCTGAGGTTAGTAATTCTCTTTTATCTGCACTTTCTATTCTCTACCTATTCCTTTTCTCTTTTGAAAAGGAAAGCTTTTATTTCCTCCTGAGGTTTGAAATAATGGGAAAGGGCAGCTTATGCCTTGATAATGGACCAGTGAGAAAAATTTCATTTATTGCCACTCATTCCCTTGAATATAAGACCAAAATAGAGTCACCCCTGATGTCTGGGAGCATGCAGGCTATTGGGCTATCTGCTGAGATGCTTCCAGGTGTGGCTGTCTAGGAGAAATGCAGGCAACTCTAGCTTGACAATTAAAATGAAGTGAACTGTGGGCAGAGAATCAGCCAATCATAAGGCATAAGATCAGGGCAACATTTGAGCAAGAATCTAGGAAGAGAAGTTTTTCTCACAAAGCCACAGTTTAGCTTTATGAGGAAATGGGGATTTGCAAACATGCACTCAACAATGAAAATGCCAAGTTACAAAATCAGGAGTGAGGTGAGTTGAATATATACCAGTGTGCTCTTCCTATATGGTTGGATCCTAATGGTCATGCGATTCAAACATAAATGAGTCCCAAAAATCCTGTTTGCGTTGACTTTTTCTTGAACTGGAAAGGTCTGAATCTCTCTGTCCCATATATCATGGTTCCAGTTTATTTTTAATTGCACATATATGACATCATCAAGACTCAATCCAATTTGAGCTCTGAAGTTTGCAGGGACATAAACCTTCAGCTTTGTTAATAAGCCACAATCTTTCTGGCCTGGAAAAAAAAAAAAAACTACCTGCATCTCTTTTTTGGAACAACATCCAGAAAACAGAGAAACGTGAACCACAGCCCAAGAAGATGCTCGACTTTATTAGCAACATTATATCATGCCTAACACTTGTAAATCATTCCTAACATACACCAGAACAAAAGGACTCATGCTTCAAGATATAAAATCTGTGCGTGAATTGAAAATAAACAGCTCGCTAGCCTGCTCTCAGATATGTCCTTGTATTTACACAAAATTTCTTGAGTTGGTTAAGGCTTCTGGGAGCTCACCTCGGCCTGATCCTCCTACAGGGCCTCCCTCAGCTTCTGTCCCTGTCACTGAAATAGAGTGAAGGACCCTAAAACTAGCAAGGCCTTGGTTCAGACTTGAAGTCTGATTGTAAACCCAACTGTCTTCAAGTGACTTGTTTAACAAGCCTGGAACTACTGCCTTTCTCAGAAATGTGTTAAAGTCTGATTTTCATACCCCCAAAAGATACATCTAAACAAGCGAATCTCTGAGCAGTTTTAAAGTACCATTTTTACTTTTACAACTTAAAACCGGACATGATCCAAAGATTAAAAAGTAGTCTTAGATTTAGGATGTGGGAGTAGAGAGAAGTACAAGATTCACCCAGGGAGAATATAGACCTATCCTGGTTAAAATCTAATCAGTGTTATGCCCTTTGGGCAAGATGGAAATTTAGTATAAGAAAAACTAATTTTTTTTTCTCCCAGAGCAAGAACTGTTTTTTACCGTGATTTAGAAAGTTATCTAAAACAAAGAAAAAAATGAGATCTTTTTAAAACATCTTAGCTTCAAAGATTATTATAACTTTCTAGAATTTAAAAAAAAAAGTCCTCCTAAGAAATTTTTCTTTATATTGATATTATTTTCACTTGCTTTACCTTTTATTCATAGTAGTAAAAAGTGTAGCACCTCATACGGATAGCTGTTTACCCTAAAGCCTGCTCAGGACTATCCTCAACCACAAAGTCTAATCCAAAATCCTGTTTTATTCAGCATTGTAATCCCATGTGGCAGTGTGTCAAGTATCAATTTATTGCCTCTCTGCTCTGAATGCACTCTTCAGTATATGATCTGTGATAAGCAGTGGGGCCCTCTAAACACTTCTCTATAAATGGGCATAATGCCAAACTCATGTAGAGGTGCTTGGGCAACACTGCAAGAGGAAGAACCTCTCCTACATCTTTCAGTGTGGGCTGAGGTTCTATGTTGTGACTATGAGAATATCTGATGGAAAACTCCCCCAACCCAGACTAAATCATAGTCCCCCTATGACCTCATAGCCTCAGCCTTGAGAAAACCCACAGAAACAGAGCTCCCAAGTAGTGGACACATTTTCAGGGCCTCTTGGCCCAGTTGGCACCAGACACTGCCATAGCGTAAGTATGCTTTGAAGGCCACTTTGCCCCCACTAGCACACTTATACCACCCATTGCTGGCCAGCTGCTCCCCCATCTGCATTCTGTAGTGTTGCCTACTGCCTGTCCAGCAACGCAGCCTGACTCCAACCAGCCTGGCCAAACCAGCCAACTTCTCTGTTAACTGGTGGACTAAATCACACCTTCTCCAACTAGGTCTGAACCCCTTCCAAGTCTGTGCTTCCTTGGATACTCAACTTCAGCCCTAATACACCATACAAAGTTTCCTCGTATCTCATAGTGACTCTTTTCTCATATTTAATACTTGTTTGTATTAAATTGTTCCTCCTCATTGTACTGTCTGCTTTCTATCTCCTGACTGGCCCTAACCTGATACATCCATAGCTCCTGGAACTCAGTAAGAACTCAACAATAAACTAAAACTGCCTCTGGGACTTCTAATTCTCTACCCATTTTCTATTTCTAATCCATTTTGGTGTCATTCTGTGGCCTATTTTGCCACTAAATCATCCCATATGTTGCATCAAGATTAAGCTTGCTGGAGCATAACTGACATCATACCTACAAATGCTAATCTCTATTGAGTGCATATACGACCAACGCTATTCTGGATGCTTTAAATATATCATTATTGCTTTTCACAGCAATTCTGAAAGATAGGTATTATTTTCCCAATTTAAATAATTGTAAAACTGTAAAATGAGTCTCAAAGAAGTTAAGAAACTTGGCCAATATCACATAGTTTTTAATTACTGTAACTAGGATCACAAACATGCTTACTTCTAAGGCCTGTGCTCTGTTCATGTTTCATGCAACTCTCTGCTTTAAGAGTATTTACTAGTGTCCCATTCACCCCTAGACATAGGGCAATTGCAATCTTGATTATGAAAACTTTTCTGATTTCTTTGTCTCAGCTCCTGTGGTATTTTTAGTAGATACCTCCTAATACCAGTATGCCTTGAATTATATCTATTTATGCTATGTACCTTGAATTTTAAGATTATAAAGAAAAGATAAACATTTATTTTTATGCCCTATTCTTCCTACCAGAATTCTCAGAATATTAATATTCCCAAAGACAAAAGAAACAGCTCTGATGTAACTACAAAGACAGATACTCAGTTAAATAGGTCAAAGTGAATGCATGATTAAAGTGGATGGACCTTGAGGGTGTCATGCTAAGCGAAATAAGTCAGGCAGAGAAGTACAGATACCATATGTTTTCACTCATAGGTCTAACAGAAGAAACCTAACAGAGGACCATGGGGAGGGGAAGGACGAAAAAGAGTTAGGGAGAGGGAGGGAGACAAGGCACGAGAGACTCTTGAATACTGAAAACAAACTGAGGGCAGAAGGGGGAGGGGGAAAGGGGAAGGGGGGTGATGGTCATGGTGGAGGTCACCTGTGGGGAAGAGAGCACTGGGTGTTATATGGAAACCAAACTGGCAATAAAATATAAAGTTAAAAAATAAAAAATTTTTTTAAAATAATAAACTTAAAAAAATAAAAGTGCATAACATTAAAATAAAAAATAAAAAAATATATAAAAAATAAATTAAAATGTTATAAAGTCCAGTAGAGGAGAAATAGAAGGATACTATCATAAGATTCTTATGTTACCTGTGAAGCTGTATTATATCACTTAAAAATAGACTGAACTATAAACATAAAACAAGCACTGAACTTAAAAAACAGAATTATAAATAAGAAACCAAGCATAGAGATTAAATGGAATCATAAAAAAATAGTACAAAAAAAGGCAGAAAAAGAAGAAAAAAAGAAAAAAAGATGAGAAAGATAGAAACCCAGAACAAAATCACTGGTTTAAACAAAACCAAACTGCAAACCTTTTAAGATTAGAAAGAAGCTGGAATGTTTGTTCTAACCACACTATTCAACATTGTACTGGAGATTTGATCCAATGCAATACAACAAGACAATGAAATAAAACCATGTTGATTGTAACTATTTTTAATCACTTAAAACATGATCATCTATAAACAAAGCTGATGAATTTACAAAAAAATTAATAATAATAACTGGAACTAACAAACGAGTTTGCGAAGTTGTAGGATAAAACATCATATGCAAAAATAAAATGTATTTCTATATAATAGCAATAAACAATTAGAAAATGATAATTAGCACTATAATACCATTTACACTAGAATCAAAAGTATGAAATTTTAAGGATTAATCTGACAAAATATGTGAAATATTTGTATACTGGCCCTCAAACTATGTTGAGAAGAAAAAGGAGAGTTAAAAAATAATAGAGAGATGGGGTGCCTGGGTGGCAGTCCGTTAAGCATCCGACTTTGACTCAGGTCATGATCTCACAGTTCGAGGGCTTGAGCCCCACATTGGGCTCTGTGCTGACAGCTCAGAACCTGGAGCCTGCTTCGGATTCTGTCTCCCTCTCTCTCTGCCCCTTCTCTGCTCATACTCTCTCTCTCTTTCTCTCTCTCTCTCTCTCTCTCTCTCAAAAATAATAAATAAACATTAAAAAATAATAATAGATATTCTGTGTTTGTGGATCATGAATCAGAAGATTTAAAATTCTGAAGATGTCAATTTTCTCTATATTCAACTATAGAATCAACAAATTCCAAATCAAAATCTCAGAATGCTTTAAAAACAAAAGTACTAGCTGATTCTAAAACTCCTATAGAAATGTAAAGAGCAAGAGTAGCCTAAACAACTTTGCAAAAACAGAGTTGGAAAAATAACACTACTTCACTTCAAGTTATATTATAAAGCCATACTAATCAAGGCAAAGTGGTATGGGTGAAAACAAAATAATAGAGCAATGAAACAGAATATCAAGTCTAGAAATATATTCACACACATACTGACTACTGGGTTTCAACAAGAGTCCACAGGCAGTTCAGCAGAGAAGTGATGATCTTTTTCACCAAATGTTGCTGGAACAGTTGGATATCCATATGCAAATATATGAACTTTGATCCATACCTCATACCATATCCCAAAACTAACACAAAGTAGAGCATAAAACTAGATGAAAATTCTAGAACTACGAAAGTTCTAAAAGAAAATATATCAGTAAAATTTATGTGAGCTTGGGTTCAACAAAGATTTCATAGATATGACACCAAAAATACAGTTTATAAAATAAAAATTAAATATATTTGACTTCATCAGAATTAAAAATTGCTGCTTTTTGTATGTCAATTATATCTTAATAAAGTTGTTAAAAATAATTCAGAAAAATAACATAAGATTACTAACTTTTTATTACACCAAATTAAGGCATGAAAAGAAAGTACATAAAGTATAATTATACTATATTATAATTATAGTAATTATAAAAATTACTATAATTTCATAAATAAAGGATAGGTAAAACAAAAAAGTAAGAATAATTTCATAGTAATTAATGGAAGTCCTTCTAATTGAATTAATGTATATACTTTTAGCTTACTATATGTTGTATTTCTTTTTCTCAATTTTCAAGGACTAATGAAAAGCATTTCACTAAATGGTAAATTTCTTTGGCATTGGCAAACGACTGACATTCAAACTTAGAGTACCCTAGCTTCATAAAACATTGTTTATTGCAACTAGAGATTTTAAAGAGGCTAGAAAATAAATATCTCAAGGTTATTATTTTTCAAGAGCTTTAATAATGGCATTAGTATAGTTTCTTGCTATAATAGATATTTAATATTTATAAATCACTGAATCAATATTGTCATTAAAAAGTAAACTGTCCCACAAGAGAGGCAAATATACATGGTTCTAAAGAAATAAAATATTTTTCATTAAAATACAGCCTTGGTAATGTATTTCCAATTTTTATGGTATACTTTTTCTAGCATTATTTAGTGTGTTTCAATCAAAAAGTTCAAAACTGAGCTTCTCCTAATGAAACTTAAGCAGAATCCAACAGATGAGAGATATGCCGGGAAAAATTTACAAATCCCCCCAAAAAACCGTTGGTTTGCCATTTAGGAAAACGTATGAATAAGCTTGATAAGATTCCAAGTCTGCACTCTGTTATTTATCTTGTTCTGATTTTCGTATTAAGACTTAAAAGCCTAAAAATAGAGCCTTTGGCTGATTTCTTTTTGATGAAACTATAGTAACTGGAAATCTAATACAGCAGTTTAAGCCATGACAGTGATAAAATTTGAATGTTTTCTTTATCCATTCTCTAGATACTGATTTTTTTAAAGTGCCCCAGGGGTGCTTTGGGTGAGGCTTTGAGATCTTACTTAAGAAAGTACTTCTGAAGTGGTCTCTGGGGAAAATATATCAGAACCAAGACAGAAACTCTCTAGAGCTGTCTCAGCTCACCGTTATGCGGTCAAGGATGCTCCATAAACTTAAAGAACGAAAGGCGGCTTTTGAGCAATGGAGCAGAGGCCTGAGCCAACTTGCAGTTTTAAAACAGACCAACAGAGTGAAAAGAAAACTAATAAAGAAAAATCCAAGTTCAGCAAAATTCCTGGTTTACTCCCCATTTGATGCACATAGGGTGTGAGAATACAGCTAAACAACAATTTATTAATAGTCTGGAGCTTCAAGTTTATATGCTGTATTCCCTAAGAAAAAATGAAGGGAAAAAAGTTCCCTTGAAGGATGAGGACATTCTAATTAGAACTGGGTAACTAGAAGAACAAAACACTATTCTAGATTTTTTACTCCCTGTGGATATAAAGACATGTCATGGATTGAGACACAGCTGATTAAAAGGTAAGTAAGCTATATCATAAAAAATAGGCCCAATGTAGCACTTCTATATAGAACCAAGATTTGAGTTTCTGAAGACAAATAAATTATGAAAGTGTATGTGAATACTCTACTCATTAAAATATTTCTCACAAAATAACTTGAATATTTGCATTAAAGAGCACATATCCAATATTCAAGGAGGTCTACTCTCTGAGGAACACAGTAACTCCTACAGGATCCCTTTGGCCCCTTTTATGGCTCCTTTTCTCTATCATCAACTACCACTAGAAAACAAGTAGAAAAATACTACGTGATTGGCCAGCATGGAGCACTAAGGTAGTAAAGACTACAGTTACACTGTGTGTGTAAATATGAACTTTCAAATATTTAAACATATAATGTTTTATGTATTTAAACATTCAATATAAATTGTTACACTGCAAATTCATATACCAAGACAGCAATTCAAAGATTTAGGAGGAAAAAAGAATTTTAATTTGTTTTACATTGTTTTACATTGTGCTACTCTTTTATTTATGTCCAAAGCTATAGCTTAAGAATTTCCATTATAATATTATATATTGTAATAATTGCTTTATTGTAGGTTTATTCCTATTTTATTCAATGGAAGAGACATGATCTGTAAAGTTCATGTGTTTGCATGAACATTCATATTCTTAATTATAAAACCTATATAATAAATGACAGAGGACATAACACTCAGAGTATAGAAAAAAGAATATCTATCTGTTTTGTGTTCAGAACACAATTCAAAAAATTTATGACAGGAAAGATAACAACTATGGAAATGAGAGAATGGTGATCCAACTTAGAGATAAGTTCCTTAAACACATGTTAGATAAATACATCAAAGATATAATAGCTATTCCACAGACAATGCAAAAAAAGCCTATTCTATGCAGAGCAAATATTAGGGATTTATCAAGTAACCAGCTTTATTGTAATATACAAATTGACTTGAAACTTTAACAACAGTGTTAAAACCTCCACCAGCAATTTTGAATTTGTCCACTTCTTATTGACTTTGCTTTATGGTTTTGATACTTTAATATTTGTGTACCAATTTAATACCTATTAATCTTTTTAAGCACTATAAAATAAACTTCATTTTGTTGACTTAATGTAATCATGGCTTCACTTTCATACATTTTTTATTGCATCCCAATTAAAAAATAAAATGCTAAATACCATGGAAAATGTCATTTGAGAATAAGATCATTTTCTACCTTTCAGTTACTTTTAAATGTAATTGCTATGAATTGATACACACATGTGAAACATAAATAATAAAATTCAGTATACAATGCAAGAGTGTTAAAGCAGAAAAAAAGTCTTAAGAGTTTGATAATAGCTACAGTGGTTAGCAAATGTAATGAATGTAAAGAAGGCAAGACTCAGCTGTGGATTTGAAACATAAAAGAATAGAGAGGCATTTTAAGAGGGAAGCACAGTAATAACAAAAGCTCAAATATGGAAAAAACTGTCCTTCATCAAACATCGATTGAGAACATATTATGTGGCAGGCCTTATACTTATGTGGTAGAAAAAGAGGAACCTACAATCTATTGTTGGTAGTGAAAATCAGTCGTTTTACTTTCTACCGTAACTGATCATAGAGCCTCCATTCTGTGCTGCCTTCATATCATGTAATTCAGGCTGGTTTGAGATCACTTCATCTCCAGTGTCTGGGACAACCATGACCAAGTGATTCCATAACATGGAAATTACTGAGAAGAAATTTTTTTGCTAAATTTTTTGCAAAATTATTGAGACGAAAGAATTCTCCTTCTGTAGGAAATGCTAATCTGGGAGTGTATAAATGCCTGTGGCCAGTGTTCTCCATGAAGAGAGAATGTAAACAAAACCCACAAAGAAGAAAGCAGAGCCAAAACAGACATTTGTTTAATCACTTGAAGACCTGGATCCACCTGTGTCTGAAAAGCTACACTTGATTTTTTTTCATCATGTGATCTATAAAATTTCCTTGATTCCCCTACACAAATTTTAAATTGGAATTCTGGTTTTTGCTACTGAAATATTCTGATTAATTTGCTATTATGTTAGTCTAAGGAAAAGAAGGCAATGGATCTGGCTGGAACAGAGGCAACTGATCTTGAAAAGGCAGTTCGCAGAGGTTAAAAAATTATCCTTATGGCTAAGGAAAGGCCCACCTTTTATGATAGCCCTGAGACTGTAAAGCGTACCAAGTTTAAATTTAGTGGGATTCCCTGGTATAACTGCAATTTGAGTGGGATCCCCAAATATAACTATTATTTGCCTCAGTATTAAGGCCGTGAAGGTCCTCCAACCACTGCATCTCAGTAGATGTTAAAGTTAAGTCAGAACCTATGTTGGAGGGTTATAAAAGGCAACCTGCTCCCTTTCATCTTTTTTTCATATAAATTCTTTTAGTAAATTTTGGATTTCCAATTGGATGAAAAACTAAAAATAAAAAATTTATTCTCCTTAAAGAATTTGGATCCACTGAAAATTTAACAATATTAGAGGATCATTTTAATAACATAATCTAAAATACTGTGTCAAAATGATTGAGGAAGAAGAAATAAGAACAATGGGCTTTAGCTATTTCTAAAAGTGACAGTACTTTTAGGCTGATTGGAATTGGAAGTAGAAATGAGGAAAAAGTCAAAAATTATTCCAAACTTCCACTAACTGAGACAGTAGTACAGCATCCACAGAAATGGGAGGTCCAAAAGGAAGACACATTAGGGAAAAAGTACCAAAGGACAGTGAAATGTCTGGTTGGAAACATCTGTATGGGAGATATAAGAATAGCAGTGGAACTTTGTTAAAAGCCACTTATGAAGAATATATTTGAAGTAAACCCTGTGTTTATATTTCCTGCAGATAATGTGGAAAGAGATGAGCAGTATATTAGGGTGATAGTATAATTTGTTTTCAAACTGGGATACTTTTGAGAGTAAAGTAGAGCACTCAAAACCTGTGCCAGGTAAGTAGAAGTAAATGAGTGTCCCTGGAAAACTGGGACACACAGTAATCTCAACTTCAGTAGAATTAAAGTGAATGAAGACTTCTGTTTCCAGCAAAGATAGAGTAATGCCATTCCTCCTAGGTCTTCTCTCTGAAAGCTAAAATCATAGATACAACAGTAAGAAGACTCTGAAAGGTAGAAAGAAGATAAACTGCCTAGGGACCTCAGGAATTGAGGAAATGAGACTCTGAGTTTCCTTATTATCTCCATATACTGCTGACAGAGCACTCTAGAAGCCTCCAACCCAAAACTACCAATAGGCACAACCTCCACAACACCCCCTCAAAAAACAAAATGCTTCAAGAAAAGGCAAAGGGCCTAGAAAAGGATGGCCTAATAATACAAAACCTTTGTTTTTGGCAACTCCTGCCAAATCCAGCCAAACACAATGGGAAAATCATACGGTTGGCATGGTGTGAACAGGAAACTTAGTTTTCACTCCATCTTCCTGCCGCATGGAAGAAAGCAGCCAGCCCAATTCCCAGGGAGCTAATCTTCCATCCGCTGCCTGGTTCCTTCATTCTCTGCCTGGGTGGTGTCTACAAATTTAGGGTGGAACTGAGCACAGAGCCTACATAATCCCTGCTTGGTTAAATGCAGGCAACTCTGATTCTTCAACAGAGGAAATACGTGAGATTGGAGCGCGGAACTGACTTTCTGTCCCCGGTCTATCAGAAATAAGTGGTGATTAGATTTTTCTGCCGGGCAGCAGGGTCCAGCAGCATGGTCATTGGGAAATTGTGCTAATGGAAGAAAGAGGAAACCTCAGAGTCAGAAAAAAGTGTTTTCTTCATTGACATATGTAAAAATAAGCATACAAATGCAAAAGCTAGACAGCATGAAAATAATGAAGGCAGTGTAGATAAGCATGACCACCAATGGCCGTATGGCCGAGGAAAGGTGAAATCCAAGGAGTGGGCCAGTGGGGCTTCCTCTGAGAAAAGAAAACTGCCTTTCATCTCAATCTGTGAGAAGGAGAAAAGAATAAAAGAAAAGGGAGTGGGGGCAGAAGACTATATTTTGAATGGTTTCACTCTCTTCATTAGGCAAAATATCTTTACAATAGATGTCTCATTTTGTGAGGAGTACAGGATAAGAATTTTTTTTCCTCTACTTCAGTCCTCCAGTGTTTCTTTGGGGACCATGTTCTTAATGGTTTGCCGATGGCTGACTCCCTGATTGCTCTTTCTCCAGAGGAAAAAAAAATTGAGTAGAGTTTGGCTCTTGGGGAAACCCTAATGGTGCATCAGAACTGCACTTTAATGTTCCAATAATTAGGAGTGATTATTTCTGCATAGTTCTGGCCTGAGAACTCTTCTTTTTTGATGGTCAGAAGCAGCAGCCTAAGAAGTCCTATTCTGTAGTGTAAGGCAAAAAAAAAAAAATCTGGATGAAGAATACATTTTACATGCAGAAGGCAGGGTCACTAGGATGGAGGTATCATATAGGCAGGTCCTCCTCACCAGAAAAGCCAGTGAGGTATCTGCCAGGCTCACAGTTTGAAGCTGTTTCAATATTGGCTGTTTGAGACAATGATCAAGTATTTGTATCCTTTTCTTCCTTCCTTATAATTACATTTCATTATGGTACAAAGTCTTTGAAGGGAGACTCATCAGTTGGATCAAAACTGTCCAACTGATCTGACTAAAATTCTGTCTCCTATTGCTATTCAGAGAAAAGCTTTCAATCTCCACTGTTTTATACTAAGCAATGGTATAGCCAGCTCTCTTCTCTTTTTAAATTGGATTACCTGGTGATAATCTGGTTTCTCTTATTTTCTTATAAAGCTTTTTGCCTTTCCTCTAGATGATATTACAGCTCTCCATAATTTTAAAATTCACTTGATCTTGATGGAAATGAAGATCCAGACTATATACATATACCTATACAAATACATATATATATATATATATATATATATACAAATACATATACTCATATACCCTTGGTATTCAAGAATACAGAGAGAGGGAGAGAGAGAGAGAGAGAAAGAGAGAGAGTCACTGACTCCTCTGAAGTCAGTAATTAATGTCCTTCCACCCTCTATCAATCTATATGAAAGCTTACATTGTGAAGAGGGGGTAAAATTGGAAGACTAAAACATTTAAAGAGTTTTTTTCTTATTAATAATATAATTTGGGGCCAAGATGTAGTTCTTTGAGTTAAGTTCAGTTGAAGTCTCTCATTGCCATTTTTAATGGGGCTCTGTTACTTCATGAGAACAGTAAAACCTCCCAAGCTGCTACCAGTCATGTCAGTCTTTCTATTTCTGTATCAGTTGTGCATACATGTGCCAGAAGTCACAGAGTAATTTGAATAAGGAAGCTTTAATATAAGGAACTATTAACCTTTTACAAGAAATTAAGGGAGAATAAATAAAAACTCCCCCAAATACTCCAGGCTGAGGAAATATACCCAAGAAAGGAACAAACTTGGAAATGGAGGAATGAAGTTACTCCTTAGGGTAAGATTCAGCCCTCATTGAGGAAGGTAAGGTTGCAGCCCAGTGGATAACAGAGCATATTTCTGCATTTTCCTGGGCTAGAGCTTGTTCAAAGTCAGCAAGCCAGGGGTAGAAACAGAATCATCTAGCAAAATTATCCAGGAAGCTGCATGTTAGGGTTGCTGTTGAGCTTGTTGAAAAGCCAGTTGGAGGACCAGCTGGCCTTAACAGAAAACTACTAGGAAGCTGCTTCAGAGAACTCATCAAAAGACCAGGAAGGCTCCAGGAAGCTAGGTGGGATGCTCATGGAATTCCCCCTGTAGAAGCCAGCTGTGGTACCCATAGAATGTGCCCAAAAGCTAAGGTGCCACGTATCTTGCTTCTAGGAAGGCAGCTGTAGTGTCTTTGAAACTCACAAAACCACCTGCTGAACTCATCAAGGAGATATAGTGATCTCCCCTGGATGTCCTACAGGCCAGCCACACCCTTGCTAAGCAATTAGAAGCAAAGCAAGCCAGACCCCTTCCTCCTCCAGTGTCCCTCTAGAGACTTTTAGTAACAAAGATTAGCATTGTGCCAGCTGGTGAGAAAGAAATGTTCCAGTATTATAAACAGAGCAATGAAGGGTAGATTTGGAGCTAAGAGGCAATAAATTTATAACTGGCACAGTACCCAAATGAACAAACTAATAATACATTCACCTTCACTTAAGTCATCAAGATTCTGCTATGAACAGTCTGAAAGAATAAGAACCTTCTGAAGAATGTATACATTTCACAGCATTAAAATGATGCTACTTTCTAAAAGAACTGAAGGATTTAGCTCACCTTTGATGTTAAAAGGCAAAGATGATATCCCTTCTGTAACACAACTCTTAAAACAGTTGTTATTTTATACAATAAGGATATTGGAAATCCTAAGACAAGTCTAGTGAAATAATAACATCCCAATTATCTAGCAAGAAATCAACACTTTACTGTTGTTTCCTGAAATGTTCCTGTGGAAAGTAAGTCCATAGCTATTTGCAAGAGTTCAAGCCCCAGCAAGTCAGGAATTGACCTGAATTGTTCCTGCTAAAGTACTTGCAAGGCACGGTCCCTGACCAAAGCATGAAAAATGTTGATTAATAGTGTTGCTTTGTAACCATGAGTCTGAGGAGTTTCAGGGTCATTCATACCGCCTTGTCAGCTTTGTTTATTGATAAAAGTGAAATTGGTGATTTACAACTGATCTTGGTGAGACCCCTGCAGCCAAAGGGTGGGTGTGGGGTGCTTTGTTTTATGGCTGGTTATATAATAAGAATATCCCCACCTGACCAACAGGCTCTGAAAAATCCTGGCTAAGACCCCATTTGGAGATCATTGGCTCCAAGGTATTCTGTGCACATGTCAGTGCTTCCTGGTTCAAGACAGAAAGTGTTTCCAATATGGCCCTTACAGAGGAAGGCAGTTGGAAGTCACATCTGGCTTCTCTGGACCCCTTGCTGCCAGACAGCCTTTGTCAGGTATGTGTATCCTTACTTTAATAATGTTGCTGTATTGAATCTTTTTATTGGAACAAAGCATAGATTTATAAGCATTGTCATTTTGCGCCCCGTCTTCTTTAGCAGTCATTCCCTAACTACCATTGTTAGTGTCGCAAGGCTTTTTTAAGGTATAATAATTGCTGGGGCTCACAAGGTGAGCAGAAAACGTTCCAGATGTAGAATAGGTTTTACCCCAGAGAGAACCACTGGGAACTGTTTTGTAAAGACTTTTATTTTTTAAGAGCCTCAGAAATTTTCCATTTGGCACCTCCCCTCTTCCCTGGCTTGAAATTTCTCTAGATCTGACAGCTATTAACAGGATCCTACATCCCATCATGTTGCCTTTAATATTTCCAAGCCAGTAAGTTTTTGTCATTTTTATAATGAAACTCAAATGATGAAATGTGTTGGCTCTGGGCTGCATTTTTCCTTTTTTTGAAAAGCCAAATATTGAGAATAGTTTACAACAAATGATACTTATATTTCCATCTCATTTTTTTTTTTTTTTGTCTAGTATAGGATAGTACTATCACTTAATCTCCTTATTCAGTGAGGAGTCCATTGGATTTGCTTGGTTTTTGTGAAGGATCATCCCCTCCCAATAAAAGCCATTAATTCCTCCTGCACAGATATGTCTTTCATCTTGCAGAGGTTATTTCTTAAAGCTCTGATTGTGAATGTTTAATGTAAATTGGGATAAAGAGTAAAATTTTGGACATTTTTCAACATATTGTTATTTTAATAACATTCAAATATTATATATCTTCTTTAAAAAGTAGAAATACAAACTAAGGTTTTGTTTAGGGCTTAAACAAATAGTAATAATGTTTACATTTTATGTGATTAATGTATTGGACATAATTTTTTACTAGTTATCACAATCTAGCCAAAGGCATGTCTTAATTTCTAAAATTGCCAAGTATTAAACACACAGGTAAGATAAAACATCAAGCCACTCCACCCCATCTGCCATTTCTGATGTGATAGCCTTGGGAGAAGAGTCTAGTTAAGACCTATCCCTATTTTAGGGGCACCTGGGCAGCTCAGTCTGTTAAGCACCTTGACTTTGGCTCAGGTCATGATCTTGCAGTTGTGAGTTTGAGCCCCATGTCGGCCTCTGTGCTGATAGCTTGGAGCCTGGAGCCTGCTTTGGATTCTGTGTCTCCTTGTCTCTCCGCCCCTCCCCCCCAAAAAAATTAACATTAAAAAAAATTTTTTTAAAAGACCTACCCCTATTTTAATGGACACCATCTGGAGGGAGAAGAAGCACAATCAAAGAAAGGAGAAGTGGTCACATTGCATTAAGATCCAATGCACACCCCTGAATTTCCTCAATAAAATCAAACCAAGCAACCTAAGACAGGGACCCAAAATCAGAATGGGTCCAAGAGAGATAGAAACATCACCTCTGTCTCTGGCTACCTCTTTTACCATTGAGACCTAAAGCAGGAAATTAGGATGAGGGCAAGTAGGGCTATTTCTATTTTTTTTTCCATTTTTGCCAGTAAATAGCCCCCATTCCTCTTTTCAGTTTTTAAAGCTTATTTAATTTAGTTGAACCATGAGGGTGCAAGCTAGAGAAAATTGAAACAGGCTGCCGATAAATTAAGTGAGCCAGGAGCCATACCTAGCACATTTCAAACTGTTCCCTTAAGTGAAGTTGTTACTCTAAAATATTTCTATTTTATTAAATTTTAAAGGATGGTGTTCACCTTGCAGAAGGTGAACTTTCCTGACAGAATTTATAAACTGCAAATATATGGCAAAATCATTAATATAGGTATAATTATAGATAAGTACACATAGTTGTATAAAGATGTCTTTAAAATAGTTGCAAAAATCTTTCATCTCTAACTCCATCTCCCTTAAACAGAAATAGTCACTCAGCAAATATTTCTTCTCTATGATTTTCCTGCAGTGTAGCAAAAGACAAAGCTTAATTGATAGGATTGGCAGTCTTTGAACACAGATATTCTCAGTGGAAGACATTTCTTTGATTACCATATTCAGCTTGCTATCCTTAGTCACTGGGCATAGATGTAAAAGGAAAGAAGGGATGAGTTAGCAAACTGAAAAATTAGCCCAGACTTTAGATTGCACCAATCTAGGTATAAATCCCAGCTCCCAGCTGCACCACTGACTGATTGTGTGAAATAAGTTACTTGAGTTTTTGTGAATCTCAGTTTTCTCACATAAAAAGATGGAAGTGGTATTGTGGTTATTTTAAGAATTTAAGTGATGCCTAACCTAGGGCCTCTAACATCAGATATATTTAAATCATTGCTGATACCATCATTATATTTAATATACGGCTTATCTGCAATTTAAGCATAGCTTTTTTATTTTTTTTTTCTCAACAGGCCTCAGTTTGCTCATCTATCAAATGCTGAGTTGCTTTAGACCTATGATCATGGTCCTAACCAAAATCGGCATTCTTGGCATCAGTGATATTTTTCTCCTATTAAAACTCAATAGGACAGAGGTCATTGTCTTTACCAAAAAACTATGACTTGGCGTTGACTGTGTTATGTGGAGGTTACACTGGGTCTCACTTTCCCAAGTTCACAGGCAAGCTCCCTTAATTCATCTCTTAGAATATCTCTCAATATGAAAGGCCAGCGTGATCAGCGTGGCTGTAAAAAACATTCACATTTGAGAATCAATAAGGAAGAGGTAAATATGCTCAATAATACATCAAATATTATTATTTATGATAGTTAAGAAGGAGCACATACACATTTTGCACAGTTTTATAAAGAAATTATTGTCTAATGCAAGCAAATTATGGGGGCGCCTGGGTGGCTAAGACAGTTAAGTGTCTGACTCTTGATTTCAGCTCAGGTCATGTTCAAGCCCCACATCAGCTTGGAATTCTCTCTCCTCCTCTCTCTACCCCTCCCCTGCTTGTGCATGTTCTTTCTCTCTCTCAAAATAAATAAATAAACTTAAAAAAGTTTTTAAATAAAATAAAATAACATAAACAAATCATTTATGTTGGAGTGTGTAAGAATTTAAAAGACAAGTTAATGGATTCATGACAGTTGGAATTTCAAAACTAGTAATATTAATCAATGACATTGGAACAAATACCTAAATATTGGGTGAAGGGGAAGATACCAATAAGTGAGGACCCTACCATATACCATGCAAAAATAAATACCAGACACAGCAATAAGTAATTTTCTTTAAAAACTTTTAAAAATAATAATATAGAATGTATTTTTAAGTTTTACAGTGGGAAAGACCTTTCTTAACATATTACTAAAGTCAGAAATAATACAGGACAAGACTAACAAATTTGACTACCATTCCACACAAAGTCTCTCTATGACAGAAGATATTCTAAAGAAAGTTTAAAAAGACAAATTTTGAAAATGCATTTCAATGTATGCCATACAAAGGGTCAACATCACTTCGGATGAGGTTATGGTAGCATTTTGAAGGCATTGAATCCAGACATATCCCAACCCAGTGCCAACCCAAGCCACTCCTACCTTCACATAGGAGGTTTCCAAGGAGGCTTACGTAAGCAACCAAAACAGAACTCAAGTCAAACTACCATGTAATAACAGCCAAAATCTACAGAAGCACATAATATTCCAAATGCATTAAAAGTTGATTCAGGACATAAACCTTGCTTTCTAATTCTCACCTTTCAACACTCCCCCTTCCTATGTAAACAATGAAGAATAGTCTCAGGAATGCGTACTTAGAGCAAGTAAGGTGACCAGGCCTTAAAAGTGTCCGTAACCTGGTTTATCAGTTCTGCCGCATGGAATCCGAGCAGGAATGGGAAGCAATTGGCCATCTTGGACTCAGTGCCTAAAACTGGAAACCCTAAAGAAGGAAGGGAATATGGGTCTCTGTGATTTTAAAGGTACAACAGTTTTCATTGTGACCCAACCAATGATTCAAGCTCTGCTTTGATGTATTAACAAATGTTTCTCCCTTGGAGAAGAGTGACAAAAAAAAACAAAACAAAAAACAAACAAAAAAAATACTAGTGTGTGAAAGATGAGGAAGGAAATTCTTTGTCAGAAAAACTAAGCATAAATCCAAGAAATTCATTTTGAAAACATTATAAACACCTTTGCTCTCACTAAATTCTGAAACTACCCCTAATCACAAAAGGAAAGAGAACTATTAAGAAAATGGCCATCAAATTAGAAGTCTGTCTCCAGCATGATTAATTGTGTGATCATGAGTACATATCTTGAACTCTTAAACTCATTCC
The DNA here is from genome assembly GCA_028646485.1 of Cryptoprocta ferox. Taxonomy (NCBI): domain Eukaryota; kingdom Metazoa; phylum Chordata; class Mammalia; order Carnivora; family Eupleridae; genus Cryptoprocta; species Cryptoprocta ferox. The sequence goes on from CM053568.1 coordinate 28,688,719, forward strand.
TTTACCTGTTAATTTGAAATAATACTCACCTCTTTGGGTCTGTAGCAAGCATTAAATGAGATAATCTTAGAAAATTCTAATTTCTGCTACCTAGTATTTCTCACCGAGAAGTAATTCCAAATTGTAGGTTTAATCCAGTGCCTGACACATAGTAAAAAGGCCAGTAAATGTTGTATGTATATTTTAGTCCTTAAGAAATATTAAATTTCTCAGCAATATCTTTTAACTACCACAGCATAAGCCAAACCAGCATATCCAGCTTTTATACTAACAAAGAACCTGACTCAATACATGCTGGATGCTTAGTGAGTTCTTATTTCATCAATGAATTTTATGTTCAAATCTTGCACAAGTGACTATGAGGTGAAATCATTCAGCAAATGTTATGAAAAAAGATCTTTGACTTCCTGGAGGCTTGTCATTTTTGGTTTAATGATTTGTTTCTAAAAAGTGAAACATTTTCTTTGGAATTTAGTGCATTGGCTTTTGGTCCAAATCCTTAGAGAACTTTTATAACTATGGAAATGACTGACTGTTGGATAGATTCGACCTCATCTTTTGGTCCCACTGTTCATTCTCAGATCAGTCCTGGGAGTGCTATGAACCACCCGAAGTCAAAAGCTAAGGCTAAACTCTCACTATAGGCCACTGGACATAAGCTGTAGTCTTTGTGGAGAAAACTGGATTGACAAATTTCCTTTGGACAAGATAGCTTTCAAATCATTTCCAACTGTACCTCCTAAGGGCTCCCTAAGAGGTTTTTTTTTTTTTTCCTATCTTCTACTTTATATACTGAAACTAAGATATAACTACTTTTAATTTAACTTGCAACTGTATTTGCATGCCATAGAATTTAAGTCCCTATAGCTTCAATCTGCCTCACAAGGTTAAGTCCGCTATTACTGGCTATGGGTTTTTACAGAGAGGAGGATGGAAAGGGTAGAAGCCTGGCTTAATCAATTTACCTGTCCACATTTCACTACCAGGCATGATCAAAGCTACATAAAGCCATCATCCAAAGTCACCTTATTATTCTCCTTCTGCTCCTAAGATTTCTAACCCATTATTTGGGGGAAAAAATTGCTTTGATAGCATATTTAAATATATTTTTATTCCAAACCTGGATCTTGATCACAGCTAAACCATGGAGTGGATGAACCCTGGTAGAACAAAGAGAGGAAGTCATTCTCTGTTATAATTCACGTTATACTGCATTCCTACAAGTAACAACAACAACAAATGGCAACTCCTTCACTTGATGTGTGACTATACATCTGAGTCAAATGAGAAACACATCAGTCCCTCACACAGAAATAAAGGGCTAAGCTATGTTTTATTACACGGACATAGCTCTATTTTAATTTAGAAAGAATATAAAGATGGCTGACTCACAAAGCTTTCAGAGCGTTAATATTTCATTCCTTTTTAGTTACTACAGAAACTTAAAATCTGAAAAGTCAAACTGTCAGTGAAGCAACACATTCTTTTCTTACTCTTTCATAGCTATTTTATATTAAATGCATCTCACGTAGCAAAGCTCTTTTTCTCCCCCAGAGAATCTGGCAGCCACAAGACTTAGCTTTACCAGCATCTGTGGGTGTCTCTGAGTAGCAGTCAAGCACTCTGAGAGAATAACAGAGAAGTCACTGATATTTTCTAGAAAATCACTCCGGCAGCTCATCAAAAATTTGGCATAAAGAAAATTAATTTCTGGAATCTTTAAAGACTTTATTTAAACTCATTTTTGGAGACCAAAGGGAAATCATATTTTTTAAATCTCGTATAAATGAGTTCCATGGTCCATTAAAATCTTTTTGCTGTTGTATGATTTTTTTTGTAGTAAAACACATTGCTCATGAATATATTTCCACTCTATGGGGCCCTAAAATTAAGTAGCAGGAAAGAATGGAGGGGAAAAAGGAATTGACATTTGTCAAGTACTGATGCTTTGTCAAGATCATAATTCACTGTATACATTATCTATCTCCGTCTTCATCACAATCTTTAAAAATGTTGTGGCAGCAAGTATAGTGGTTAGAGACACAGGCTTTAGAGTCAGCTTCTTTGTGTTCATATCCATTCACCAGCCAAATGACAGTCAAATTACCTAACCTCTCTGTTTTTCAATGTCTTCCTCTGTAAATAGGAGTGCAATGTGTCATAATGTTATTTTGAGGATTTAAGTAGGTAATGATAATAAAATTCTTAGCAGAGGGCAATGCACATAGCAAATACTCAATATATGGAAGCAAAAAAAAGAGCCGCACCGTGGTTCATTTAACAGATTCAAAAAGTAATCCTCAGAGGGAAATAATTTGTCCATACCACAAAGGTATATATTAATGGGGCTATAGTTTAATTTTTAGCTCTCAGATCCCAAAGTACATGATCTCTGTTACAAGATTACTCTAAGAATTAGTACATAACTTTTCTACAATGAAAATCAAAAGAAATATGGTGAAGGATTTGAATGTTTGTGTCTCCCTAAAATTGATATGTGGAAGCTGTAATTCCCAACATTATAGTATTTGGAGATGGGCCTTTGAGAGGTAATTAGGGTTAGATTAGTTCATGAGGATAGGGCCTCCTGATGGGATTAATTGGTTTATAAGAAGAGGAAGGACAGGGGTGGCTGGGTGCCATTAAACATCTGACTCTTGATTTCAGCTCAGGTCATGACCTCATGGTTCATGAGTTCAAGCCCCATGTTGCACTGTGCACTTACAGCACAAAGTCTGCTTGAGATTCTCTTTCTCCTGCTCTCTGCCCCACCCCCACTCATTCCTCATCTCTCTCTCAAAATAAATGCATAAACATTAAAATAAAAAAAGAAGAGGACGGAAACAACGAGAAGGCAGCCATCAGCAAGCCAGGAAGCAAGCTCTCTGGTGCCCTGCTATCAGACATCTAGCCTCCAGAATTATGAGGAAATAAATTCCTGTTGTTTAAGCCACCCAGTATGGTATTTTGTGATGGCAACCTGAAGTGATTAATATAAATGTTTTAATTCTATTTGGGAAGAGAGAAAATATTGTGTGACTCTTGCCTGCCCCTTCAATGCCCCTTTTTGTTTATGTATGAGATGAATAATGCAGGTATGCACTCTCTTACCCATCCATTGCTCATAGGAATAATTGGAATGCTTCCTGCAGAGAAGGATAAGTGGGCAGATGAATGCAGTTGAAATGGCACGGCGCGTAGTACAATGCAAAAAGTCCATGAGCTGGGTAGCTGCCTTAGATGGGGCATGGGCAAAGCAAGACTGTGATTGACATATTTAGTTCACAGATCCTTACAGAGGTTAGTGACTTGCCCATGGTCACACAGCTGTTACATGATAAAACAAGGATTTGAAAAGCATCATGTATCTTGCATTCTAAGCTCTAGGTTTAGAAAATAACAAAAGCTACACTCTTAGAGTCTTGTTTTTTATTACAGTAAAAAATGTATTTGTTTATATGCCAAAATATCCAATCAAATCCATTCAATAAAATCTATATATTTTTGTAAGATGTAATCCTAGTGACATTTTTAAAAATAGGCTAGCTAGCCCATACTGCTTTCTTGAAAAGTGTCAATGATTGTATTATATGAAGCTTTTCTTATTTTTATTTAAAAAGATTGTCTCAGATAGCAATGATTATAATTCCTTTTATCCCAGAACATATAATGTTTCATTTTTTTGCCTTTGCACATGGAAGGCCACTTCCTAGAATATCGTCTAGCCTTCCTTCCTTTTCTGTGTGGCAGCCAGATTGTTACCATTTTAAATCTCAGTCCAAATATAACTTCCTCCAGTAAAATTTCCCTTGCCAACACCCCTGAATTATAAATTTTCCATTCTCCAGGAAATATATGTTCCTTGTGTATATTTACATTGCAGCGATCATACAGCAGAATAATTTATGAAGATGTCTGTCTTCCCTACTAGACTAGAAACTTGTTGTGCATGTAGGTACTGCATCACAGTCACTTTGTTTTGTTCTTGTTGCTTTTATTTTTTCCAGGTTTGCGTTTATAAGACATGGCCAGGTGAGGGATGCTGGTGTGGCTCAGTCAGCTAAGTGTCCAACTCTTGATCTCAACTCAGGTCTTGATCTCAGGGTTGTGAGTTTGAGCCCCGCGTTGGGCTCCACACTGGGTGTGGAACCTACCTCCAAAAACAAAACAAAACAAAAAAGAAAGACATGACCAGCTGAATAAAGTACTGGCTGAGAAGAACCATCACACTTCAAGCCAATTGAACTTCTACTCATTCACTTTGCATTCATTCCTTCATTCATTCATCAGTTATTCATTGAGCCCCTGTCAGGTACAGGAACTGCGACTGGAGCTAGGAATAGAGCCTCTTTGCTTCTTTGCTCACCTGTATCCTCCTCATTTTATTTACAATCTGGTCTTGTTTGCAGGCACTTTGAATGTACCACATTTATCACACTACCTAGGACATTGTAGGTAACCAATAATTCTACTTCATTGAATTACACAGAAATCCAGAAAATTAACATCCTATTTAGGGTTACTTAAAAAGACACATTTCCTGGATGGGAAGTCAAGAGATAAAAACCTGCACACAGTCTACTCTCTTTCAATGATTGCAATCATAGTATCTTAAGGTTTTAAAATTCGTATGTTCAGCTTCCCAGTCACAAATTTCACTTTATCAGCAATTTATAAATAAAAATACTATAGTAAATACTTAGATATTTTGAATCTATTTGTATTTACTCCTTAAAAATCATGCTAAACCTATGGCTTTATTTACATTCTCTTAACTTTAGGTAATTCTAAAGTGACTAGTCCAAAAGGAGATTAAAGATTTACATTTAATATTTTCCAAGTAACAACCATTCTGCCAGGGTAGGAATAGTTACTCAATGTAGTTCTCTTTCCCTCCTTCGTAGTATTTTTGGTTTACAAACTATATTTGAAAAGCATTTTTGTCAAAGATCACCAACCAGGCATGCAAATTAGTGGCCTTTAAACTTAACTGCGACCCCCAGCTTGTGCTCCCCAAGCAAATAACAAAAGGCAACAGAATCATCCACAAAGCTAACATGAAGTGCTCCCAAGCCCATCTGACATTCCAGTACAATCACAGCTTAGAAAACCAGAAATAGGTCTGTGAAAAATTGCAGAATATTTGTAACTAGCAGGACTTTCTTTAAGACTTTCATTTTAGAGAGACCTCTGATTCCTTAAAAACATACATCTGTCTTTACTCTCCTTTCAAGGCATCATTGTTATATTAGACGTCTGCTTAAAAAGATCCTTGGCACTATTTGGAAGGTTTTTCACTTTATCTGAATTGGGTTATACTGACCTCCCAGTAGTTCCACTATTTCACACAGCTGGCTCTGCCCTCTATGTTCCCTTAGAGTGTGGAAATGGAAAAATATAATGGTCATTCAGGTACTGGAGCCTCACTGTGAAAATTCGGGTTGTTCTCACAATATTCGTCAAGACAAATTGGTTTTCTGGCAGGCTATTCTTAAAAGTAGACATTCATACAGTTGCTGGTGTGTTTGGGTAATTTTTCATTTATTTTCATCTGTTTTTACTCTTCCTTGATTGGCAAATTCTGTCAGTTTATTTATTAAGTATACGCGGTCTTAGAAATGGAAGAGTCACTTCTTAGCCAACCCTGGTCTATAAATGCTTAGTTATAACTTCACTTCCATAATGTTGCTGATTATGTTTTTGGCTCATTAGTATACTTAGTATTGATTGCACACTTAAGGAAACTCATTGGCTCATGCCTCCATCTAATGTTATGAAATCTAGTGCCAACTAGACTTTAGAACTGACTCCTTTTTCATATCCATTCATTCATTCAGCATTTGTAAGGCAATATTATCTTCAAAGTACATATTAGAAATGGGAGATAAATACAGTTTTATCCTCAAAAGCATAAAAATACGATGATTCCAGTTGAGAGTGACTATTCTTTGAAATTTTCATCATTTAACTGACTTAACTAGACTAAAATATATTGTTCTTTAGGGTTTAAGTTCAAAATCGAATCCTGACACATGCTACAACATGGATGAACCTTGGAAACATCATGCTGAATGAAAGAAGCCAGTCAAAAAGGGCCATATATTATTTTATCCCATTTATATGAAATGTTCAGAATAAGCAAATTCATCAATATGTATAATAGATTGGTGTTTGACAGGGCTGGGGAAAAAGAGGAATGAGGTGCAACCACTAATGAGCATAAGGTTTCTTTGGGGAGTGATGAAAATATTCTAAGATTAAATAGTTAAGATGATCACAGAACTCTATGAATATACAAAAAAACACTATTGAATTGTGCACTTTATGTGGGTGAGTTGTCAAAAAGGCAATTTAAGGGCGGCGGGCAAGATGGCGGAGAAGCAGGGAGCTCTGTAATCTGCGCACGCCCGCATGAATTGAACTGAGAAGGACTGAAGGGAGAATACTCTGATTTGCAAGTGGGGGAAAGAAGAAACAGACGCCAGAAAGAAGACAACCTCAAAGATGCCTGAGTGAGGGACTCTGATCTGGGAAATTAGGGGACGGGCGGGTCCCGGTGGTGCAGGGGGAAGGAGCCCCAACCCAACACAGGGAGAGCGCGCTGTGCCCCAGAGAGACCAGGGGAAGAGAAAGAGAGATGGAAAACGCACCTAGAACCATCTCTAAGGGAGGAAAAACTCACCCGTCTCCCCATATATAACTGCCGAGCGCCAGGAGAGACATCCGTCCCATCTGGCCGGCGAATTCTTCCTTGGGCGCGGCGGCGGCATCCATTCCAAGCAGCACTGCGAAAGGCAGCGGCGGTGCGAAAAGCGGTGGCGGCGGCGCCACAAAAGGCGCCTTGAAAAGCGGCAGCGACGGCTCTGCGAAAAGGGCGGTGCAAGCCAGGCCGGGAGGCTGGCTGCCAGCGGGAACGCATCTCATCCCTGGTGAGTGACGGTGTTGAACTGCACGGACTGGGATTTGGAAGTGAGGCGGAGATTGGAGAATACAGTTTGGCTCGCCCGCGGCACAGGGAGATCGGACTCAGAAGGGCGGTTGCAACCCTCGGTTCCGGCAAAACTTTGAGGCGGCGCCATACTTCTCCCCGCAACCACCAAGGCGGGGCCTCGGAGAGAGCAGCCCCCTAGACCTGACCTGACGCCAGACCACGCCCATCCGCACAGGGGAGTTGTCTTTTTTTTTTCCTTTTTTCTTTTCTTCTCCTTCTTTTCTGCTGCCATCCAGATATATTTCCCTTAGCATATTCTTCTCTCTCCTCTTGGCTGGTTAGATGCTTTTAGACTGTCCACATTCTTTTGCTGTCTCTGTCCCCACCTTGTTTTTGTTTTTGTTTTTGTTTCTTTTTCTTCTTTCTTTTCTTCTCTTCTTTCTTTTCTTTCCTTTCCTTTTCTTTACTTCCTTTCCCCTTTTTGCTTGCTTGTTTGTTTGATTTGTCTGTGCATGTGCATGCTTTTCTTCCCTGTATGCTAGTCTGTTTCCTTTTCAGGGATACCTCAAGATACGTGGGTGAGTTGTAAGGTATGTGAATTAGTTTTATAAACCTGTACAACATACACACACACATACATATTAACAGATACCAATGAATTTTTTAAATATTTTGATTCTAGGTCCTGACACTTTAAAAGTTTTAAAGAATTTCAAAACTGTTATGAAATCATTTTATCTATGTGGTTAGCTAGGGGAAACTGACAAGTTCCATAATTCTATAATTAAATAATGAAAAATAAGGTTAAATACTTTGGCTAAGTTTTATTTTATATTTTATATTTTAATTAAGTTTAGTCACATGCTAATGTCTAATTATATAATTATGTGTCGTTCTTATCTAAAAATTTAGAAGAAAATGCTAATCCTCACTGCTTGACAAATTATAAAATGCCTCTTTCATTTATACCTGCTTCAACAGCTTCTCAAAACTATTTAAATTTATTTGTGATCTCTGGCTGTAGAAAATGCCAGCAATTGTCTACAAAAGCACAATTATCTAGAAAAGCAAAACAATAAGAAAATGCATGCTGTTTATGAAGTTTTTAAAATACAAAAAAAGCTTTATTTTATGAGAGTTTTGTTTTGCTCTGTGGACAAATGTGTATCTAGTTACACAAATAGCCCATTAATTTTTCCAGCATTTATTTATGCATATATGCTTTCTGCAAACATAAGTACTGGCTATATCCCACACATTGTCTACTATACTAAGAAATTCAAGGTCAAGTCACTGTCCTTGAGACACTCAGAATCTAGTGAAACTATTGCTACTAAATGAATCAGTAGAGATGAGAACATAAATGTCAATGCTAGTCTGAGAAAAAAGACATGTGAGTATATCATATTATTGTCCATCATCTTCAAAGGACATTTCTAAGAAAAGTATTTCATTCTATATACATAAAAGAGACAAAGCCACATCAAAAAGGACTGGTAATCAGAATACAAGGAATCTGTTAGTACAAAAAGTTTCACTACCTTGAAGCCCTGCCCTGTGCTCTCAGTAGCTCTCTGAGGTAAAGAATGCACATGACTAAACCACAGAAAAAGGTCAGAACCAATATTTTAATATTAATATTTAATATTTAATTCCACCATGAATTCTAGAATCCTATTTCTTTTCATTTATATCTTATCTAGGACTATAAACAAACTCTAACATTTTTAATCTTCATAGAGTTATAAATATCTGGACATCTGTAGATAAGACCACTGGTCAAGTGGGCTTTAAGCCAGACTGTCAGCATTTTGAGTCTGGATATCAAAATTGCCTGTCTTTCTCATTGTTTTTCTATAAATAGGAAATTGTTTTCTTTCAATATTGCTTTCAATATTTTTTCTTTGTTTTTAGTTTTCAATAGTTTAATTATTACATGTCTTGGCAAAGATTTCTTTAGCTTTATCCCTTTTGGTTAGATATCTTGCCAAATTTGGGGAGTTTACAGCCATTCTTTCTTGAAAACATCATGCTAAATGAAAGAACCCAGTCAGAAAGGACCACATATTATATGATACCACCCTGAGGTGCCTTATCATAACTTCACAAACTAAAAGTCTAAGCTCCCCATTCAGTCTTTTTTTTAATTTCGATATAGTTTCTTTTATTTATTTGTTTGTTTGTTTACTTATTTATTTATTAAAGTTAGTTAACATACAGTGTAGTATTGGTTTCAGGACAAGAACCCAGTGATTCATCACTTTCATACAACACCCAGTGCTCATCCCAACAAGTGGCCTCCTTAATGCCCATCACTTATTTAGCCTATGCCCCTACCCACCTCCCCTTTAGCAACCCCCAGTATGTTCTCTGTATTGAAGAATCTCTTACCATTTGCCTCCTCCTCTGCTTTTATCTTATTTTTCCTTCCCTTCCCCTATGTTCATCTGTTGTGTTTCTTAAATTCCACATATGAGTGAAATCATATATTTATCTTTCTCTGCCTGACTTATTTTGCTTAGCATAAAATACTCTAATTCCATCCACATTGTTGCAAAGGGCAAGATTTCATTCTTTTTGATCATCAGGTAGTATTCCATTGTATACCAGTGTATTCCAGTGTATACCACATCTTCTTCCTCGATGGACATTTGGGCTCTTTCCATATTTGTTCGGCCATTATTTTCTGAAGTACACTGCAGCCTTACCTGCTTTCTTCTCACCTTGAGGGACTCTGACAATACCATAACTTTTGTTATGCTCACATGTTTGAGGCTCTGTTCTGTTTTTCAGATTCGATAATTTCTGTTGTTCTGTCTTCCAGGTCACTGATCCCTGTACCCTCTATGCTGCTGTTGAGTCCCTCTAGTGATCTGTATATTTTGGTATATTTTCAACTCTCAATTTTTCATTTAGTTCTTTATATCTTTTATTTCTTTGCTAAGACTTTCTTTTTTTTTCTGGTGAGGTGTTGAAGTGTCTTATTATATTTAAAAAATTTTTTTAACATTTACTCATTTTTGAGAGAGACAGAGCATGAGTGGGGGAGGGGCAGAGAGGGGGAGACACAAAATCCAAAGCAGGCTCCAGGCTCTGAGCTGTCAGCCCAGAGAGTGATGTAGGGCTCAAACCGATGAACCACCAGATCATGACATAAGCTGAAGTTGGATGCATAAACAACTGAGCCACTCAGGTGCCCCAAGGTGCCTTATTATAACTTCACAAGCTAGAAGTCTAAGCTCCCCCCTCAGCCTTTGTTGTCATGACTAGAGATTGGGCCCAATTTTTTATGTTTGGTTTTGGGTTTTAGATTTTTTTTCTAGAATACAGTAGTTATTATCTAAATATTTTCTCTCTTTCTAGGCCAGCACTTTCCTGGTCTTCTGGCTAGAAAGAGCACAGTTCTGTTGGGAATTTTTTTTTTTTTTTTTGGTTTTTTGGCTTAAGAGAAAACTAGTGATGGTAACATGTTCCCAGAAGCACAGGCCTGAATTACGAAAATATGTTGAAATAACAAAAGCTTGAGATAGTTGAAGAAACTAAATGTGATTTTTCATAATTATAGGGGAAAATTACTTTATTTTAATACAGTATTTTTGAAATTTTCTGAAGACTATATTAAAGCTATTGGGTATAGTGAAAAACAAACCAGGCTGAGACAAAAATGGTATGGACTAGGTTCAACTTTCCCACCCAAGAAATGACTGTATTTGGATTATAATCCATACATATCACTCCAAAAATATGGCCTAAAAAATATACCACATAAACTCTCTGTGAAGAATTAGAAAAACATGGGACGCCTGGGTGGCTCAGTCAGATAAGCTTCCGACTTCGGCTCAGGTCATGATCTCGCGCTTTGTGGGTTCAGGCCCTCATCGGGCTCTGTGCTGACAGCTTAGAACCTGGAGTCTGCTTCTGATTCTCTGTCTCCCTCTCTCTCTCTGCCCCTTTCATGCTCATGCTCTGTCTCTCTCTGTCTGTCAGTAACAAATAAACGTTTAAACACTAAAAAAAAAAAAAAAAAAAAAAAAGAATTAGAAAAACAAAAAGAGAAAAAAGAGGATAGACAAGCTGACCACAACTATGGTAGCACCACACAGGTGACGATAAATAAGATTTATAATAGAGAATTGCATCATTCCATCAAACAGCAATAGAGAAAAACTAAACCAGATGAATGCTAAGTTTTAATACTCCAGAAAATTTTAATGTACATTATCACTACCATTCTCCAATTTTAAGCCTTATGCCTGTGTTCAATGACTGCAAATGGAGTGGTTAAAATGAAATTGGTCAAAATGTTAAGTGAGTTAAAAATAAATTTTCCTCATCACTGGTTTTTATATAATTGTAATGTTAAAGTAATATGAAACAGTTACAAAATGACTTCTATAATTTAAACATTTTCCCATTCTTCAGAATTTTGGGAGAAACAAGAAATTCCTTCTTGTTTTGAATTTCTAAATAATTTTAAAAGTACTTTAGCCAGTTAAATGTTCTTTATTTTATTAGCAGTTCCTTAATGAAATGGTCAACTTGCCTACAGTTGTATATCAAGTATCCTTAACCTACTTAGTTTGATTTTCTTTTTCAGTAAACAGTAGTACTTTTTAAACTTTATGTGATTTAATGTGATTTTGTCAAGTTGGTAAATGTATATCTTCTAAGTTATTTTGATTTTGTGAATTTCAAGTTAATTTTTTTGAGAGAAAGAGGGCACAAGTGAGCAAGGGACAGAGAGAGAGAGAGAGAAAGAGAGAGAGAGAGAATCCCATGGAGGGGCACAGAGAGAGAGAGAGAGAGAGGGAAGTGGGGCTCACCGGGGCTCATGTTTTGCCCAAAGCGAGGCTTGTGCACCTGATGCGGGCATGAGCTCACCCTAAGCAGGGCTCAAGCTTACCCAATATGGGACTCAAACTCATGAACTGTGAGATCACGACCTGAACTGAAGTCAGATGCTTAATGACTGAGCTACCCAGGTGCCCTCAAGTTAATTTTTAAGCAACAAGGCCAACTTTCCACATTAGACTATATTTTTAAGTATTTTTTTTATTTTGTACTTACATTTAAACAGTTTTTACATGAAACAACTGTTGTAATTTCAAGAGGGGTTATCATCCCTATTTGATACCTTTGTAAGACTTGAATCCACAGTACAGAGCATATATAATCTCAGTACAGACTCCTGGAAGAAAATAACTCTCAGTTTGGATTACACAGTGAAGTGGCCGTGTTGTTTTATCTTCCAGCATCCCTTCCTCGGTGGGATTGTGAATACATGAGTACACCACAACTTTCATTGTAGATGAACATAACACACAAGGGCGAAGCATAAATCCTTCTGTGAGCCTTAGTATTGCTTACTTTTAGCTTATTGTTATAATGTGAGTTCCAGAACTTGCAATTGAAAGTCCTGACAAATACTTCAATAATGTGAAAGAAAATGTATTATAAGATGCCAACAAGAAATGGGGCTGTCATGTAGCCAGCGTCATGTAAAATGGTGAAAGAATCTAAAATCATTGAAGATAGTCAGTCAAACTGAATTGGTGGATAAAAATGCGATTCATTTGCACCTTCATATAAATTATTAGAATTCAAAAACATTGCAAATTCAGGACATATATAACTGGGTATAGTAAAATAAGGAAAATAGACTCAAGGGTTTTTAATAAAACAGAAAAATATGCATAAAGATGAATAAAGCTCACCAAAATACCTAAAATTATTAATCTGTTAATAAAAAATAGTAACTATGAAAAGGCATAGATAATGGGTGTGAATGGCTGTAGATACATAGATATTTCTCAATTTATTCTATTGCAGTTTTCTATCCTTTTGTTGTTGTTGTTGTTCTAAATTGCTGTCCTCAACAATGCCTTCCAAGACAAAGTTATACATATGGTTGAATGTGGGTATTATTTTCCATCTAACAAGAGTAACACAGGAGCTGTTTCGTACTCAACCATTTGAAATAGTAGCCTAGCACCATGTAAGTGCAAAAACAACCAAAGCAAGAACTGACTGCATCTTAACCTATCAGACTAGTACAGCCTGTGGCTCTTGAGTAGGCCTAGCTGCAACAATTTAATCTTCCCCGTGGAATACGAGACAAAAACAAACAAACGAAACTAGGTTTATATAGACGATACCCAATGAGAAAAAGAGAATAAAGAAAAAGAAATTGGTAGATTTCCATTTGAATCTTTGTTCTTTTTTTCCATATCTCCAATTACAAAATACTTTTAACATGATGTTATTTTCTTCTCCTGGTTTTCTCATGGAAGCAGGACCAGCTACCAAATTTTGGGGGTCCAGTACAAAATGAAAATGAAGGATCTCTGTTCAAAAATCATAAATTTCAAGATAGCAATAGGAGCATTAAACCAAGCACAGATCCTTCCAAGTCCTTGTGCAACTGCAGAGGCTGCATACCCATGATGTCAGCCCTGCCGGCAAGTGCACATTGTAGACCATATAGAGTACTTTGGCGATTAGCTTCCAGATCACTATATGCACATGCTCTTTTACCCATTTATCCATTTCCAGGGCTCTATACATGGGAAATATCAGTTTTGTATATTTATGTACAAAATATATTTGTCCCAGTGTTATTGTAATAATGGAAAATTGGAAATTTTAATAGCAGAATGATTTGTGGGCTTTTAAAAAGATGTTAGTTAAAAGATTTCTTAGTGAAATTATAACGTGGTGTTAAATGAGAAAAATAGGACACAAAGCTAGAAATACAGTCTGTTCCCTCTCTCCTGTTTCCTCTCTCCTTCTCCCTACCTCGACTATTGTCTTCTACACACATTTTCAAAACTGAAAGGGCATTTAGTTAATATTAATAGTGGTTAACTATGGGATATGGAATTATACATGATTATTATTTTCTGTAGGGTTTTCTGAGTATTCTACCTTTTCTACAATGAACACTTATTACTTTTATAGCCAGAGGGGAAAAGAAGAAAATAATGAAGTAAGCCTTTCACCTAAAATGGATGGTTTCTAAGCAAGCAGTTGGGAACAATAAACTGAGAAGTTATAAAAATGGACCTACTGCAAACAAGTCAGACCTTCTCACTCTCTCTAATACAGTCCTCTGGAGAAGCAATGTTTAGTGCAGAAAGCAAAGTTTTGGTTCAGTTTACATAGTTTCCTGGTCTTCTTGCCCTGCTACCTTTTTCCATTTACTACATCATTGAGCAGACTTGGTACCATTATTTTTAACATACTGCTTAGCAAATTTTGGACATGATACTGTTTAAGATGGTTTTATATAGAGTACAAGCCAATGACTTATCCCCAGAACAGAGGTTATCCTATTGTCAAAGCAATAATGATCACATGTTGACCAAGGCTAAAGATGATTAGGAAAAGAATTTAGAATTTTGAAATGTCTTAGCCAACATCCTCCACAGCAAAGCCTGAGATAAGGATTTGGGTATCGGCAGTTTATTTGGGGAGTGATCATAGGGATCACCTGGACTAAGGGAGCAAGAGTGAGAAGTAACAAGATCATTAATGAACTGCAATTGCTATGGGTAACTGGGGCTCAGTTGCTCCAGGGACCCTCCTAGGTACTGTATGGAATGCTTCTTGGAATTTTCCCACCAAAATATAAAAGCTAAGATATTAAACCTCTGCTTGGTTGCAGGGTTTCCTGGAGGCCTTAACCTACCTGCACTTCTGGACTAGCTATATACAAGTTGAGCAAGCCTCCCAAGGCTTGGAGAAGCACAGATATGGCTGAGATGGGATGCTGTCAAGGTGCTTAGAACTTTCTACCACTGATGCCACTGAAATTAGAGATGGGCTAAAGGAATCTGACACAGGGCTCTAAAAATGTCAATAATTGGAGAATAAAAAGGAGAGAAAGTGTAATATATATACATATATATATATATATATATCATGGAAATCAGAGATGTGGGACATTGCATCTTGGGAAGGCAAATTGTATGTGGGAATCCTCCGTTTGCCCTTTTATGAAGGTGAAATATATTTTCCCTAATACATTTTCCTTTGTCAAATATCCAAATAGTTCTGCATCTCTGGATGTGTATCAGAACCTGCTTTTATGGATTACTCTATCAGTGCTTCTAAACAATCAAACAAAAAGTAATCACTAATACACAAGTCTTTGCACTGCAATAGAACTAGAAACACTGCGGACAATCAGGCCATTTCTGTCAAATCCAGAGTAAGTTATGGAATGTATTCTCTCTCACCACAGGTGCCCTAAAAGAAATGTTCAGTGACTTGGAGGGACATGACAAAATCATTGCAATAAACTGTTTGGTGAGTCCCTCCTCAGTGATTTCTCAGCATTTTATCCATGTCTCCATTGTAGCACTGAACACAGTCCACAGTAATGCATCTTGTTACGTGTCTAACTCCCCAGAAACTAGCAAGGTTCACAGTGAGTAAGACCTTATTTTATCCACCTCTGTGCACATAATTCCCAGCACGTTGCCCAATGCAGAGTGGATGACTGTTACAAATTCGCTGATTGACTAGGCAAAGCATTTTGCAGGTTAACATTCCCTGATTTGTGTCAAATAGATCAATACTGACATGGCTTAACCCATCTGAGATCTGAACTTGGTTGTGCTACTACCAAGCGGGTAACCTTGGATAAGTCAAAAACCTTCTTTCGATCTCTATTTTTTTTTTCATCTTTATAATTTAGGGGGTTGAGAAGATGATCCCTAAGGTAACTTCATGCTCCTGCAGTCGATAATCTATGTGTCACAGCTGTTAGCTCATTAGAACACACTGAAGGAATTCTGTCCCCAAGTCCCTACCTAGCTTTCTAAAGCACCTTTGTGTGCCCTGTGACTAATGGTGTGTTTATACGTAAGTATGTAGACATGATAAAAGAGAAATTAGACTTTTAAATCAGGCGTCTAATAAGGAGGTTGGCACCTTTGTTCTCTTGAAGTTGTAAAAGCTGGTACCTGTGTTTTCCTTGGAAGCTTTTCTGTCATCTTCCTTATTTTCCATTTCAATTTCTAATCTTTGGTTTTAGGGGTCGAGGGTTGCTTATCAACCTACCAATAGCAAGAAGCAGCTTTTGTTTTGATGCACACTGTTTTTGCAACTCCGACTTCTAGTTAAGCAATAAACAAAAACCTACAAATTTAATTCATTCTTTCAACACACCTCCATGGGATGTCAGGCACTGTACTAATGCTAGAGCCGGGGAAACAAATTAGAGATGTCTCAATGAGCTAAGAAATAAAGTCAATGCCATTAATGAAGAGCTAGGGAACTAGATAATTTTCTTTTAATAAATGAATGTTTATCCATGGTACCTCTTTCCTCATAGGTATTTTAAAGAAACAAAGTAGCAGCTGAAGAAACAAATGCAAATAAAAATCATGGAATCTATGTTCAGAGCAAGGCAATCAATTGAAAACTATAGTTTGATGGATTGAAATCTTTGAAGAATGAGTAGAGGGATTTTTAAAAACAAACTTGAGGATAGCAGTTATTTTAATTAGGTAACCTTATCCCTTTTTGAGAGGTTCTTAAATGCTTTTTTCAAATTTTTAACCCAAAAGTATACTTGAACAACTTCACCTTACAGAGCATACACTAAATCCACCTTAGAATTTCAGTCTTTCAGAGCACTAACAGAAATTAATACACA
Organism: Cryptoprocta ferox; assembly: GCA_028646485.1. Classification (NCBI taxonomy): domain Eukaryota; kingdom Metazoa; phylum Chordata; class Mammalia; order Carnivora; family Eupleridae; genus Cryptoprocta; species Cryptoprocta ferox. The sequence continues at coordinate 28,705,311 of CM053568.1, forward strand.
CATACATGTAGCAGTATCTCAGGGTAATGACTTAGGCTAAAGTGTAAAAACATACTCACTGTACCACAAGAGTAAAGAGGGAAGTTTATATAAACTGACAATAGTTCCTAGTGATGCTATTGGACAAAATATAATGGTAAGTTACAAAGGAGAAAATTCAGAAAGGAATGCCCCAGACTTGCAGGTACAGTTACATTAAAATGCTGCAGGTAAGGGGAGGCACCTGGGTTCAGTTAAGCATCTGACTGCTGCTCAGGTCATGATCTGTGAGTTCCAGACCCATATGTGCCTCTTTGCTGTCCGCAGAAGAGCCCACTTCACATCCTCTGTCCTCCTCCTCACCTCTACCCTCCTCACATTTTCTTTCTCTCTCTCAAAAATAAACATTTAAAAAAGGAAAAGAAAATAAAGAAAAGAAAAGAAACGTTCGGGCAACAACTTGTATGAATTTCCAGGGAATTAGGGTGAGCAAATAGAGAGGTTACATGCTGTACTATTCCATATATATAACATCCTTGAAAAGACAAAAGAGCTGGAGAACAAACTAGTGGTTTTCAGAGTTGGTGTGGGGAGAGGATGAGTAGGAAGATGGGTGTGGCTACAAAAGGGCAAGAGTAGGGATCCTTGTAGAGATAGTGCTGTTCAGTATCTTCAGTGTGGCAATAGATATACAAACTTACACGTGATAAAATTGGAGAGAACTAAGTAAACACACACATGCACACACAAATACCAGTACATATAAAATGGGAAATCTGAGTATCTGTAGATTTCATCAATCCTGATTGTAGTATTATTCAGTAGTTATGCAACATGTTACCATTAGAGGAAGCTGATTAATGGGATTTCTCTGTATTATTTCATACAGTTCTTACAGTTAATCTACATAATCTTAAAAATTTTAAGTTAATTACAAAAATCAGTAAGAAAAGTGCAAACAATACATTAGAAAAATGAGTCAAAAAGAGTTGAACAGGCACCACTGAATGACAAGGAAACTCAAGTGACAAATTTATGTAAAGTTATTCAGCTCATTGACAACTGGGAAAATTCAAATTAAAATCACAATTAGATACAACTGCGCAGATTGGCTAAAAATTAAAACATCCTATATAAGTAAATGTTGGTAATATTGGAACAATCAGAAGTCTAATCCAATGCTGGTGGGAGTAGAAATGAGTATAACAATCTTGAAAGATAGGGTAGCATTTTCCAATGAAATTTCAGCCAGAAATTTCATGCCTAGGTATTAGAGAAATTCTTGCATGTGTGTGCCAAGATGCATGCTCATAAAAATATTCACGTTTGCTTTGGTCAAAACCTGGAAAGGACTTCGGTGTCCATTGACAATAGAAAGGTTAAATAAATTGAAGCATATCAATACAGTATAATTCTGTCCATGTGTGGAATTCTATATATATGATGTATAGCCACACACACCAACATGGATGAATCTATAAGTAAATAAATATATGAGGAAATACACAAAATAAAGTCAAAAGAAAGTTATAGCATCTCTAAATATTAAACATTTTATAATATATTCCTTTTCCATACCTACCTACACTGTAAGAAAATATCAAATGCAAATGGAAATAATTAGATGTCCATAAACTCAAAAAAATTTTAAGTGGTTCATGGAAAATGAATAAGCATAAATAATTTTACCCTTTGGTAGGAATAATCTACACTGACAACCTTGGACTTTGTTTCTCCTCATCTAGAACATTTATTTCTGATATTGATTTTTTTTGTCTTGTACCATAGTAAGTACTTCATAAGTATCTGTAGAATAAGTATGTTTTTATTTAATTTAAAAAATTGTATTTTACACTTTCCATTATACCTTTAAACGGAAACAAATTATATTTTTATGCTTTCACATTCATAGAGAAAAGACCAGAATAAAATATACCAAAAGTGCTTTCTTCTTTTTTGGCATTCTGGCATATTTTACATTTTCTCATTTTCTCCACTTCCTTTTTATTATTAAAAGAATAAACAATAGAAAAAAAAGCTATTTGAAAAATAATACTGAAAGTCAAACTTTAATGGTCAATTTAAGTCATTGAAAATATAAACAGGAATGGGGCACCTGGGTGGCTCAGTCTGTTGAGTGTCCGACTTCAGCTCAAGTCATGATCTCACACTTTATGAGTTCGAACCCTGCATTAGGTTCTGTGCTGACAGCTGGGAGCCTGGAGCCTGCTTCAGATTCCGTGTCTTCTCTCTCTGCCTCTCCCCTGCTTGTGAGCTCTCTCTCAAAAATAAATAAACATTAAGAAAAAATTTTTAAATTTAAGAAAACTATCATTTTGACTGTTTATTACTTGAGTCTTACAAAATGTGACTTCACTGATTTTAGATTGGTTTTGTGTAAATTGGTTTTGTTACCACAGGTACCTGTGGTGTTGCCACATAAAATGAGATTTACCAGTGAAAACAGATACTCTAAATTATTCAATTACAGTTTTAGCCTTTACAATTCAGTTTGGGAGTCAAGACTGGTTACTGTATTCAAGTGTTTGTAAATCCATCCTCCCACCGCCTGCCTTAGTCCACAATTTAAGTTCTTCATATAATTCTTCATGTGATAATTATTTGTGCATTAAATTTTCATAATTTTGTAGACTAATGACATATGATTACTCTGAAAGTGAAAGTCCCCATTTCCCAAACAAGAAAAATGAATGTTGTCTCAGTAAGATCTGTATTTCCTGAATTCTCTTTATTTTTTATTTTCCTTTATTTATTTTTTTAGGGAGAGGGCAAAGAGAGAGGGAGAGAGCATCTCAAGCAGGGGTTGGATGCTTAACCAACTGAGCCACCCAGGTGTCCCTTTTTATTTTTATTTATTTATTTATTTATTTTTAATTTTTTTATGTTTATTTATTTTTGAGAGAGTGAGAGACAGAGTGCAAGCAGGGGAGGGGCTGAGAGAGAGAGACACACACACACAGAATCCAAAGCAGGCTCCAGGCTCCGCCGAGCTGTCAGCACAGAGCTCTCAGCACGAACCATGAGGGCATGACCTGAGCCAAAGTTGGATGTTTAACTGACTGAGCCACTCAGGCGCCCCTATTTATTTACTTTTAGAGAGAAAGAGCACACACTAGCAGGGAGGTCTCCTGAATTCTCTTATAATCCATGTGTGTATGGCCTCCCATGGCCGGTCTCTGATTTCAGCCTACATCTGTCTTGAAACAACACTCATTACTGAAATACAAATCACTTTCCAAGGTGTTAGTGAGCTACATAGGCTCTACTAAAGGTTACATAGAAGGCATAGGCATGGATGTATATGTGGCAAAATACAGCATTTTTACGTTGATGTGAGGAACCTTCACTGGACATCTCTTCCAAGACTGTTTTCTTCCCCACTGCACCGGCTTCCAAACCTCCTTTTATCTCCTCAGACATCTTCTTCTCCACAGGCCTCCTTCAAACTCCACTATTGCTTCTCTCTTCTATTACTTTCCCTTTCTTAACCAGAAAAATGTATCTGTGTCTGATCCTCCAAATCTGCATCACCACACCCATCATTTAAAATTGTTTTCAAGTATGCAAAAGGCCAATAAACATGATAAAGTTTGGGGGGGGGGGTGTGTCTGACACGCACACATGCATGCTCACATATGCAAGCACTGAGGAGATATATGGTAGTTAACAGATTTGCCTTCCTCAGAAAGGAAGTGGGGCACAGGGGATATGACTACTATTGCTTCTGAAAAATGTTTTCCTGTCCCACTAAGCTCAGTTTTGCCTTTGTGATGCTTCTGAAATTGGAATGCACCTTACAATTGATACGTACATTTGCTGTGAGTGTATTCTGTCTTTCTACAAAACTTTGACCCAGTTTGGTAGCCATCCCACAATATATATATAGTATCTTGAAATTGAAGAATATGGTATATGCTTGTTTAGGTCTTCTTTATCACTTTTTAAATTATGATTTTACAAAAGTCATACTAACTTATTGCATCAGATGATATAACTGCAAGGATACAGACATACAAAAGTATGTGAAGAAGTTAATAATCACTTCCTAACCTCATTCCTCCTCCTGAGGTTACTAACGTTAGCAATGTCCTGATATCCTTTCACTGAAAGGCTCAGACATAGTATATGTACCCGTGTAGGGTTTTGGTTGTGGCAATTTTTACAAAAATAAAATCATATTACACCACTTGATTTTCTTATTTAAAATACATCATGAGGAGCACCTGGGTGGCTCAGTCTGTTGAGCGTCTGGCTTCGGCTCAGGTCATGATCTCACGGTTCGTGGGTTCGAGCCCCGCGTCGGGCTCTGTGCTGACAGCTAGCTCAGAGCCTGGAACCTGCCTTCAGAGTTTGTGTCTCCCTCTGTCTCTGACCCTCCCCTGCTCACGCTCTCTCTCTCTCTCTCTCTCTCAAAAATAATAAAACATTAAAAAAATAAAATAAAATACGTCATGAATATCACAGTTCAGTAAATAAATCTCTAACTTATTTTTAAATACCCATGGGGTAATCCGTAGCCTAGATACATCAAAATTTATGCAGCCATTTCCCCCCGAATCATTTCCAGTTTTTCTTTATTTCGATTTCCAGCAGTTTTTCAATACATACTGTTGTACATCTATCCTCGTGTATTGGCGCATTTACTTCGACAAGCCAGAGCCCCAAAGGTGCGGTTGCTGCATTAAATGAGATGTGAGATGGCCCACTTCCCTACACCCTCACCAGTGCTCCTATCACTGCTCCTTTTAATTTTTCCAGTCTCATGGATGAAAACAGTCTCATACCCTAATTTTCATGATCTTCACTACTAGTAAGGTTAGGCATTTTTTCAGACATTTCTTGGCCATTTGGGTGGGCATTGTTCCTTCTCTCTAGCCTTTGCACACGCTGGCTATTTTTCTATTGTGTTGTCTTTTTCATGTAAAACATGTTATAAAATCTCATTACTCATTAGAGGTATTTACTCTTAGGCATATATGTTGCAAATATTCTTTGGCACTTTACCATTTCTGGTTAGCCCCAAACTGTATTACATATTTTTAAATTTTTACATCATCAAGTACGTCTGCCTTTTACTCTTTTGTTTGGGAAGCTATCCAACACCGCTAGACTGTAATGTCTCCTAAATTTTCTTCTAATGATCTTAGTGTTAAATTATTTTTATTTACTTTTATGTCTTATTGAAGTACAATTTACATAGAACAAAACTCACTCATTTTTAGCATACAGCTTGATGAATTTTTGAAATCCTATATAGTCACATAACCTTCACCAAAATCAAGCTGCAGAGTGCCTGGGTGGCTCATTTGGTTAAGCGTCTGACTCCTGATGTCGGCTCAGGTCATGATCTCATGGTTTCATGGGATTGAGCCTTGCATCAGGCTCTGCACTGGCAGTGTGGAGCCTGCTTGAGATTCTTTCTTTCTCCCTCTCTCTCTCTGCCCCTCCCCCACTTGCACCATCTCTGTCTCTCTCAAAATAAATAAATAAACTTAAAAAAAAAATTTAATCAAGCTGTTGAGCAGATCCACCATCCTAAAATGTTTTCTCATACCACTTCACACCTGATGCCCTCTCCTGATGTTTGGCCACAGGCAACTACTAGTCCACTGCCTCTCTATAGCTTTACCTTTCTAGAATTTTGCAGTAATCGACTCACGAAGTATGTAGTCTTTCGTGTTTGTCCTCTCTCACTTACATGTTTGAGATGCATCCACATTTTCACATATATTAACGTTGTATTCATTTTTATTGCTGAGTAATGTTCCATAATGTGGATAATTCACAACTTGGTTATCTACCAATTAATGGATATTTGAAATTACTTCTGGTTTGGAGTTATTACATGTAGTAATGTTGTTACTACATTAGTATAGTATTATTATATACTGTATTATTATTATTGTTTACTCAAATGTAAAAGTCTTTGAGTAAAAAACTTTGTATGGACATACCTATTTCATTTCTTTCGAGTAAATATCTAGATGTGGGTTATATGATAAGTATATATTTTACTTTATGAAATACTCCCTTGGTGTCTTCCAAAGTAGTTGTACCATTTTCCACTCACAACAGGAATGTAGTTTTCGGTTTTTTCACTTTCTCCCCAGCACTTCATATTGTCACACTTTTTAATTTACAAATGGTGTACAGTGATCTCTCAGTGTGGTTTTAATCTGAATGTACATGGTAACTAGTGATGCTGAGCATCTGTTTATGTGCTTCTATTTGCCATTTACAGATGAAGTGTCTAAGTCTTTTCCCCTTTTAAAAAAATTGGCTTGTTTTCTTATCAAGTTGTACCTGTTCCCTACATATTCTGGATGCAAACCCTCTGTCAGAAATATGTTTTACAAATGTTTTCTTTCAATCTATGGCCAATCTTTTCATTTTCTTAAATGTGTCTTTCAAAAACCAAAGGTTTTTATTTTGACAAAAACATTTTATCAATTTTTACATTTTTGCCTTTTGTGTCACATTTAAGAAATATTTGCCGGGGCGCCTGGGTGTCTCAGTCGGTTGAGCGTCCGACTTCGGCTTGGGTCATGATCTCACGGCTCAGGGGTTCAAGCCCCACGTCAGGCTCTGTGCTGACCGCTAGCTCAGAGCCTGAAGCCTGCTTCGGATTCTGTGTCTCTTTCTCTCTCTGCCCCTCCCCTGTTCACGCTCTGTCTCTGTCTCTCAAAAATAAAAAAATGTAAAAAAAATTTAAAAAAGAAATATTTGCCTAGCCCAATGTCATAAAGATTTTGTTTTCTTTTAAATGTTTAATAGTTTAAGATCTCATGGTTAGATCTCTGATCCATTTTGAGTTAATTACTGTGTATGTCATGAGGTAAGAGTTAAGATTTGTTTTTTCTATACAGATAAATTTGGTTCTCCAAGCACTATTTTTTAATTTCTTGATTCATCTGAAATTAACTTTTATGTAATATGACACAATACTCTAGCTGAATTTTTTTCCTGATGTATAGTCAATCGTATCAATATTTTCTATTCCCTAAGTCACCTTCTACTTACAGTACTGAAATACTATATTTGTGATTTTACTATATTAATATATTATATTAATTAATAGTATATAAATTAATTAATTAATAGTATATTAATCCTATATTAATTCCCTACTTATAATTATAACTATTTTGAAACTTTATTCTTTTCCACTGGTTTATTTTATGATCATAATCCAAAACAGAATTCTTGGTTATCAACACCTTAACCTGTTTCTCTTTTCATTTTTCCTTATTTCAATAAATGGCACTACCATCTACCCAGTTGGTCAAGCTAATAATGTAGGTACTAGCCTTTATTTCCCTCCTTTCCTCACCCTTATAATAAATCCATCACTTTTCCCTTTATGTTATAAATGTATCCACTTAATTCCATCTCCATTGCTAACAGCATCCCGGCTCCCATGCCCTTATCTCATACCAGGCTTTTTCTTGCTCCCTAACTCTGTCCACATCAACCAGCTTTCTGTTCTTTGACCATCCAGATTTGTACCTATTTGACCTTGCCATTCCCTCTGCCTAGGATAATCTTCTTTCATCATAACTATCTTTTGCATCTGTCATGCCTCAGGTTAAATAATAACAACTCAGATCTTTTGAAATATCTTATATGCAAGGTCCCCCTGACTATAATTCTACTATGCTAGTTTGAGTTTCAAGTGGGTACTCACCCAGAAATTTGCATACTTAATAAGATGCACATCTGCAGCATCTACTGAGGTCAGGCAGTGGATCGTTCCTTTCTTAAATGATTTTTCCCCATCTTTGTAGACTGAGCCAGAAGCCAGCCCAGGGTTATTGCTTCGGGGGAAAAAAAAAGAGCAGAGGATTAGCTTTGATCGAACTGAATACAATCCAATATGATGCTCATAAAAATGTGGTGTCCTGTGCCTTCCAGAATGTCACAAATTTCCAGCAAGAGGATAGCTCCAGGCTTACCCTCAGATGAGGAGTAGAAGGTTGTGGGACCACATGGCATGTTTCTAAATGTTTCTAAATAGTAGTCCATTCTAGAGGGACAGTCACTTAAGTCCTGGAAAGCATACCTGGAGAGGTGAATGTTGCTGACAAATAGGACCTTTGCACTTGGAAGGGTCTCTTCTGGAGGCCTTGAGCACCATCCAAAGAGAAAGATCACACTGGGCTGGCTTGCCCATTCTACAGAAGTGTGCATGTGCATGTGCCTGTGTGTGTGTGTGTGTGTGTGTGTGTGTGTGTGTGTGTGTGTGTGTCTTACTCATCCTGGCTCTACTTCTCCAGGTCCTGTGTATTCAATATATTCAGTGCCCCAGCTGCAGCTGCCACTACTCTTGTTGCTGTGACAACTCACAGCGATTGTTGTTCACTGTGAGATTAAGCCCTGGGGTACACCTTGCCCACCAAACCACTCCCTCAAGCTCCAAACACTATTTGACTCATTTTCCATTACAATCATCAGAGGACCTTTAGCAATTCTAAGGGAGTTATAACTTTCCTTCGCATCCTTTCTCAAATATCTGATTGCAATTCAGCTCTCCAGAGAAAATCCAAGTTGCCTCTTTAATCCTTATGAAGAGAAAGTGTGAATTTTATCCTAGATTCATCATTTTAAAGCTGATGGGTATCTTGAAACAATCTAATTATAATTTCACATTTTACATATGAAAATAAAAGTGTCTGATGTGCCTAGAACAGGATCTGGCATGTGTGGTAATCATTCAAAAACTTGTGCAATGAATGAATGAAGTTTGGGGGATCATGACTTCTCCAACATCACAAAAGTCTGTACAGAACAGAGATTAGAATATAAAGTTTTCTCATTCCAAAATTGAGTCCATTTATAAAAATAAATTGATCCTATCTATTTATTCAAATAACCTAAAGAAAATACTTTTATATTTTAAAGATTTGCCATAAAGGTGTAAGTCTTATAGTAATACATTACATTATTAAAAGCTAAAAGTAGCCTTGAAAACAAAGTTGTCTATTTCTCAGCCTAGTAAAAGTAAATGCATGCAATCTACTTAAAACATCTTTATTAAGGTATAACTGATATTCAAAAAAATGAACATATTTCATATATACAATTTGACAAGTTTGGAGATATGCATATACCTGTGAAACCATCACCACAATCAGGATAATAAACATATCCATGACCTCCAAAATTTTTCTCCTGCTCCTGAGTTGTTTTTGTTTGGTTGTTTGCTTGTTTTGTTTTAAGAATACAACATCAACTCCACTGTCTTGGCAAATGTTTAATTATACAAGACAGTGTTAATATGAGGCACTATACTATACATTAGATCTTTAGGATATATTCAACTTGTATGACTTAAACTTTGTAGCCTTTGACTAATACTTCTGCCACACCCAGCTCCTGGAAACCACCATTCTAATCTATTCTTCTGAGTTTGACTATTTTAGAATCCTCATAAAAGTGATATCAGATGGTATCTGTCTTTTGTCTGGTTCATTTCACTTAGCACAATGTCCTCTATGTTTGTCCATGTTACTGTGTTTGGCAGGATTTCCTTCATTTTTAAGGCTGAATGATATTTCATTGTATATATACCACATTATCTTCATCCATTATCTGTTGATGAACATTTAGGTTGCTTCTGTAACTTGGCTATTGTGAAAAATACTGCAATGAACATGGAAGTGCAGTGATTTCCTCTCAATCCTGATTTCAGTTCTTTTGTATATCATTTTAATTTTTTGAGGAATCTTCATACTGTGTTCCATAACAGCTACACCATTTTACATTCCCACCAACAGTATACAAAGGTCCCCCTTTCTCCACGTTCTTGCTAACACTTACCTTTTTGTTGTTGTTGTGATACCATCCTAAGAGATATGAGCTGATATCTCATTGTGGTTTTGATTTCCATTTCCCTGATGATTAGTGATGTTGAGCATCTTTTCATATACCCATTGGCCATTTGTATGTCTCCTTTTGAGAACGGACTATTCAAGTCCTTTGTCCATTTTTCTAAGTCAGTTTTAATTAAGTATTTTCTGCACTATTTATTATTAAATACACATTTCCTGCCTTTAAAATTTCATTAACTTTAATTGGCTAAAACCAGGATAAAATCTTCAAGTTTAACAGATTTTTTTAAAAAGCCACAAGAGAAACAATAATTAAAATCCACATCACACTGATGTTTTTTTTTAATGTTTTATTTATTTTTGAGAGAGAGAGAGAGAGAGAAGGCAGGGGAGGGTCAGAGAAAGAGGGAGACACAGAATCCAAAGACAGGCTCCAGGCCCTGAGCTAGCTGTCAGCACAGAGCCTGACGCGGGGCTCGAACCCACGAACCGCGAGATTGTGACCTGAGCCGAAGACGGACGCTCAACCGACTGAGCCACCCAGGCGCCCCATCACACTGATGTTTGAATCAAATAGTTTCAATAATAGAATATGTCTAATATCATGTGATTCAAGAAGTGGAAGGAACCACTGCCATCTGAACTGAGCTATCTTTCTTAGTCCATGTAATTGTGAAATGTTTTTCATGAAAGAATTTGAAAGGAGTGGGTAGAAAAGAAATACAGGGACTTTAGAGCCAGAGTCTTGGAAGAATTTTTAATTTGATAAGGAGTATAAAAGCACCCATCACCAAAATCAACTCAGAGTTCAAACTAAGAAATTTTCTGCTTTGTAGAAGAGCTTTGAATTCACTTTTTTTTTCAGCCTAATCATTTGTAATAAGAAAATCCCTAAGTACTAACATCGGAAATGGTGTGTTTGTGAAGCTGGCTCTGTATGACAATATAAAAGGCCATCGACTTGGTGTTTGCCAAACTTGGCTTGCTTTAGAACTACCTGTGACATTAAAAAAAAAATGCATATTCTTGAGCTCCAAACAAAACCCACCAAACCAGACTCTCTATGAGACCCAGAAATTTGTTTTACTGAGCTTTTCTGTGCTCTTCAGCAGGCCAGGCACCCCTGCAACCTGGGCCACTGTGTACTGACCTATCTTTGGCGAAGTAGTTACATCTTTACTTTATGTTATGCCTACAGATAGTTGAATGAATTTTCTCCTGAAAATGTAAATTTCCCACACATATGTGACACAGACCTGGAATACTGCAGGAAAAACTATCAGGGCTTGCCTCAACCTGTCCCTGAGAAAGAACCATAAAAATGGTGTGCTCAGTTTTAATCTAATGAGTCAAAATTTGGGTAATGTTTTAATAGTTATATTATTGTTTTGAACTGGAATAGTTCTGTGGAGAGGCCACAAATCATTACCATTCCCCATCAGCAGGGAGACAATTTTTCTAAATGTAGTAAATATTCCAAGTATCATCCTAGGAACGAGAAGATCCAAGATCGGAAAATAAGGACTTAGACTGGTAGCAAGATGGGAACCCCTCGTTCTGGGTCTTGTGGTTGATAGAACCTAGACAATAAGAAGTAGCAGCCTTCTCCCAAGGAGCCATTTGCATTTAAGGAAAAAAGAAAGCAGGCTTCTACCACTCATGGGCAGGCTAGGAATGAGGCAAGGATGGATTGTGTGCTATAAAACAGCTGTGGTGATCCACACTTAACAAAAAAATTAGAATGCCATTCTTAGAATGGGCCATGTCTCTAGACCCATACATTCATCCTCTCTATGGTGCTTCATAGAGTGAACTTCTTATCCTGACCCCAAATTATAAGAGGACTTGTTGATTGAACTGTGCACTGCCCCTACACTAATTTGAGGCTGAAAAGCTACAATGTATCTTACTCTCTGATTTGAACTGCAGTGATGTCCAATGGCCAAAGTTAGAACCAGTTCATATCGATCCATATCCTGACTCCAGATATAAAACAATTTGAAATAAGGTAATTTTGTACACTGTGCATTGTGGCAAGTCCAGAATATGAATAGATTTCTAATATAATGAAGTGATAGGACTTTGTGAAACAAGCAACCTTGTGGTATCAATTACATTTTTTGGCATTGATTTAAAAAATCCAATTAATGGTCAAAGATGTTTATCATTCATATTTGTCCAGCAAGAAGGCCTACTTTCATCCTGAAAGGATTACTGACTTGATTACAAAAATATTGTCCTTTTATTAACTAGGACCAAAGGCTTTTGTGCTTGGCATGAATGCCTGATTAATAAAAACAACTATTGCATTTAAAAGGTACCCATTGTTAGAGTATCCTATAGATCCACTTATTTTATTAACATAGCACAAAAACAGCATGCTATTAGTACAACTCATGTACCTAAAATTACAGTGAAAACAAGCTTCACATTTTCTTTTTAAATATGTCATTCTAAGATTAAATCTATATAAGTCACTTGACTGTGACAATCATATAGCATCTTAGAAATAGTGTCTTCAAACTTCAAATAGCCTTCGGTTTGTTTTTAGAACTAAAGTAAAAAGGACTCCAAATTTCCTTTTCAATTGTATCCTGATAGTAAAAAAGTAGTATTTAATAGCAAAGTAGCTATTGACCTTGTTAGAGTGTGATACAGATGCCCTGACTTTGTGGTGCTCTGAGATCCTATTCAGGGGTTGCTTGTAAAGGTTTGGGTTCATCTGGTTAACTAATGAGATTAATTAATTACCCAGCAAGGGTATGATTCCACTCATGATGCATATGCTCTTCAGAAATCTCCTGGAAAGATCAGCTCTATTTTGCTTCCAGGATAAAAGAGAGCTAAAGATTGCTAAACAGAAAGAGGTGCCTTTAAATCCCCATGCCAGATGGGAATTCAGACATCATCCAGAGGCAGTCAGATACAAATAGGACATTGGCAACGTTAGGATCCCCACATCGGCCTTTGTTATTCCATCTGTTCTTTAAATTTATGGAAAGACTGCAGTGTGTGAGCCCCTCTACTTTGGCTTCTCATTTCTTTCTAACACCTGAGAGTGGAAAAATTGGATCTGAGTGATTTGAAGAAGTATGCATTAAACAACATTATTTCATATATATATATATATATATATTCAAATATATATATATATTTTAACTTTATAGTTTATTGTCAGGTTGGTTTCCATATAACACCCAGTGCTCTTCCCCACAAGTGACCTCCACCATAACCATCACCCCCCTTATGCTTTTCCCCTCCCCCTTCCCCCTCAGTTTATTTTCAGTATTCAAGAGTCTCTCGTACTCTGTCTCCCTCCCTCTCCCTAACTCTTTTTCATCCTTCCCCTCCCCATGGTCCTCTGTTAGGTTTCTCCTGTTAGACCTATGAGTGAAAACATATGGTAACTGTCCTTCTCAGCCTGACTTATTTCGCTTAGCATGACACCCTCGAGGTCCATCCCCTTTGCTACGAATGGCCAGATTTCATTCTTTCTCATTGCCATATAGTATTCCATTGTATAGATGAACCACATCTTCCTAATCCATTCATCAGTTGATGGACATTTAGGCTCTTTCCATGATTTGGCTATTGTTGAAAGTGCCGCTATGAACATTGAGGTACAGGTGCCCCTATGCATCACCATTTCTGTATCCCTTGGGTAAATCCCCAGCAGTGCTATGGCTGGGTCATAGGGGAGTTGTATTGATCGTTTTTTGAGGAACCTCTACACTGTTTTCCAGAGCGGCTGTACCAGTTTACGTTCCCACCAACAGTGTAGGAGGGTGCCCGTTTCTCCACATCCTCTACAGCATCTATAGTCTCCTCATTTGTTCATTTTAGCCACACTGACTGGCATGAGATGGTATCTCAGTGTGGTTTTGATTTGTATTTCCCTGATGATGAGTGATGCTGAGAATCGTTTCATGTGTTTGTTGGCCATCTGGATGTCCTCTTTGGAGAAGTGTCTATTCATGTCTTCTACCCATTTCTTCACTGGATTGTTTGTTTTTCGGGTATGGAGTTTGGTGAGTACTTAGTAGATTTTGGAAACTAGCCCTTTATCCGTTGCAACTATCTTTTCCCATTCCGTCGGTTGCCTATTAGTTTTTTTGATTGTTTCCTTTGTAGTGCAGACGCTTTTTATCTTGATGAGGTCCCAATAGTTTATTTTGGTTCTTGATTCCCTTGCCTTTGGGGATGTGTCGCATAGGAAATGGCTGCGGTTGAGGTCATAGAGGTTGTTTTCTGGTTTCTCCTCTAGGGTTTTGATGGTTTCCTGTCTCACGTTCAGGTCCTTCATCCATGTTGAGTTTATTTTTGTGTATGGTGTAAGAGAGTGGTCTAGTTTCATTCTTCTGCATGTTGCCGTCCAGTTCTCCCAGCACCACCTATTAAAGAGGCTATCTTTTTTCCATTGGATACTCTTTCCTCCTATGTCAAAGATTAATTGGCCGGACATTTGTGGGTCCCGTTCTGGGCTCTCTAATCTATTCCATTGGTCTATGTGTCTGTTTTTGTGCCAGTACCATACTGTCTTGGTAATGACAGCTTTGTAGTAGAGTCTAAAGTCTGGGATTATGATGCCTCTCGTTTTGGTTTTCTTCTTCAGTATTACGTTGGCTATTTGGGGTTTTTTGTGGTTCCATACGAATTTTAGGATAGTTTGTTCTAG
>CM053568.1:28720312-28744147 GCA_028646485.1 Cryptoprocta ferox
GACTGTGACTTCTTCCTGGAGTTTCTTTAGAGGAGAGTTCTTTCATTTCATCATTTTGGCTAGCTTTCTGTCTCTTGTCAGTTTTAAAAGCTCATTATGCCCTGTGCACCTGTTAGTATTGCTCTATTAAAGTAGGCTCATTGACTGTCCAGGGCCTGTCGTTTCAGGAAGTGTTCTTTTAATGGTGTCTCTCAGTTTCTCTTGTTGTGCCTTTGATTATTTTACTTCCCTGGTCAGTGATATTTGGAACTCTCCACCATGTGTACTTTGGCTTGCTTCTTTCATGAAGTAGCCCTGAAAAGGAAAACAGACTAACATACAGGGAACAAAAGCATGCAAATGCACAGACAAATCAAACAAACAAACAAACCAAAAGGGGAAAGGAAGTCAATAAAAGGAAAGGAAAGAAAGAAGAGAAGAAAAGAAAGACGAAAAAGAAAAAAAAAAGAAAAACAAAAACAAGGGGGGGACAGAGACAGCAAAAGACTATGGACAGTCTAAAAGCATATAACCAGCCAAGAGGAGAGATAAGAATAAGATAAGGGAAATATATTTGGATGGCAGGAGAAAAGAAGGAGAAACAAAGAAAAAAGGGCAAAAAAAGAAAAAAAAGCAACTCTCCTGTGCGGATGGGCGTGGTTTGGCGTAGGCAGGTCAGGTCTTGGGGGCTGCTCTCTGAGGCCCTGCCTTAGTGGTTGCGGGGAGAAGAATGTCGCCGCTTCAAGCTCTGCTAGAACCAAGCGTTGCAGGCCGCTCTTCTGAGTCCGATCTCCCTGTGCCATGGGCGAGCCAAACTGTATTTTCCAAGCTCCGTCTCACTTCCCAATCCTAGTCCATGTAGTTCAACACTGCCACCGGAGATGAGATGCGCTCCTGCTGGCGGCCGGCCTCCCAGCCCGGCTTGAGCTGGAGGCAGGGCCGCCTTTCGAAGTGCTGCTTGGAATGGATTCCACTGCCACTGCAGCCAAGGAAGAATTCGCCAGCCAGACGGGATGGATTTCTCTCCCCAAGCCCAGCAGTTATATATGGGGAGACAATGTGTCTCTCCGTCCCGGGGCGAGTTTTTCCTCCTTTTTTAGAGATGGTTCTATGAGCATTTTCAGTCTCTCTTTCTCTTCCCCTTGTCTCTCCAGGACACGGCGCGCTCTCCCTGTGTTGGGTTGGGGCTCCGTCCCCCTGCACCTACGGGGCCCACCCGTCCTCCAATTTCCCAGATCACAATCACTCACTCAGGCATCTTTGAGGTTGTCTTCTTTCTGTCCTCTGTTTCTTCTTTTCCTCCACTTGCAAATCAGAGTATTCTCCCTTCAGTCCTTCTCAGTTCAATCGATGAGGGCAAGTGCAGATTACAGAGCTCCCTACTTCTCTGCCATCTTGCCCTCCTCTCTCCTCAAAATATATTTTTAATAAATTTTTAAAGCAGATCACACTTTCAGAAATGTTTGGTATATATTATCTCATTAATTCTCTCAATAATTCTGCGAGTTGTATATGATAATTATTTGCATTTTATAGCTGAAAAAACTGAGTTTTTAATCCAGTTAAGAGAATATCATTTCTACATGTCAGAAACTATGATTTCAATCCAAATGTTCTAGCCACATATTTCTGTATTTTTACTGTAATACAAACTAAAAGAAGGTGTTTAAAAAACAATTATCTAAGTCTATTTTTCCCTTATAAATCATATGCTCTTTTTTTCTAGGTGGTCCCAAAACATATTCTCTCTTCTTTTATTATTTTTTGAAGCTTCAACAATTTTATTAGGACATTCTTTGGTGCTGATCATTAAAAGTCAATATTCCCAGGCACACACACATATTTTTCTCAATATATAGTTAAATTTTTTTGTTGTTTAATTTTCACGATGTTTTATGTCACAGCGTTTAGTATCTATTATTCTATTTTCTTTGGTTTTCTTCTGTGATTTTGCTTATCTGTATTTTTAATTTCTTGTGTCTACTCTCAGTATCTTGCCTATTTTCCTCTTAAATCTTTTTTTTAAATAAATGTTTATTCATTTTTGAGAGAGAGAGAGAGTGAGTGGGGAGAGGTTGAAAGAGAAGGGGACAGAGGATCCCAAGTGGGCTCTGTGCTGACAACAGGACTCAAACACGACCTGATGCAGGGCTCAAACTCACAAACCATGTGATCATGACGTGAGCCAGAGTCAGATGCTCAACCAGCTGAGCCACCCAGGCACCCCTGTTCTTAAATCTCTTTACCTTTCCCTTCAATTTTTATGAGTATTTTAAATTTTCCTATGTTTACTTTTTATTTGTCTGAAGGCATTAATTTGCTGTTGCTGTTGTTTTTGTGTTCTCTCAACTTTAGTATTCATTTCTGAAATATTTTTCTATTGTTTCTAATTCTTGAGTTTTGTGATCTCATTTCTCAGTCTAGTTCCAATTTATGTTGCTCTTCCATCTTCATATTATTTTATTAATGTCATTCAGTTTGTTTTAACACAGTAGGTTATAGTTTTGATCTATTTTGTGGACCTGTCTTTCTGGCATGCTCTCCTTGTCTATAGGGATATTATTCTGTACTTTATTCTCTTTATTCTTGTAATGACTTTGCATGGGATTTGATATCTATGCCTTCTTTTTCATTTTTAGGTGATATTAGTATTTCTAAACTTTATAATAAAGCCAAGTTCAGGAAAGCTTTTTTTATCTTCCCAGAAATTCTGTTTCTAATGTTTTTGTACAGTGCTCAGCAATATGATGGCTTGCTTTTCTGTGAAATCCTGGTTCTCTTTCCCTCCCCAACTTTGATCTGGATCTTCCCTTTTGTTCGCCTCTGTCTTGCTCAATTTTGATTTCACTTTGCATCATTGCTTCTCCGAGTAGGACCTTGTCCCAGAAGGAAGCCTTTGCAGATCAGTTTTGAGAGTGACTGGCATCCAGGTGCTCCATGTCCTTCAGGTCTTCTTACTTCCAGTACCTCCACTGACTGAGTACTGGAGAGGGCAAACCACCAGTGTTAGCTGCTCTCTACAGTCAGTCACTGAATCCATGTTGGCTCTTTTGAGGTCTGCTGGTCTTTTATCAAACACTGTCATCATGCCCCCACACCCTCCCACTCCCACCCACAGGACTGTAACCAATCGCTTGAATTTGGGGATTGATGGGGATGCCTTTTCACCTAGTTTGGTTGTAAATATCATCTGTAGATATTTTGTTTTGCTATCTATTTACCCTGTCAGTTTTTCTGGAGAGATAGAAAAGACATACTATTTTTGTCATTGCCATCTTCCCAGAATCGCAGTTATTTAACAAAAATTATAGTATCCAGAGAGGAAAAAAATGCACATAATGTATAGCTTTATGCATATATTTACAAAGTGTGTTATCAATACCCAGAAAAAGAAATATATCATCATTGAGCATTGTTAGCATATTCTCCCACTTTTTTCTTGTAAATCTTAATTTTTAACAATCTGAAAGCCATATACTGAGAAAACAGAATATGGATTGAGGCAATCATGGTAAAGCTACATAGTCAATAAATATATATTTTTATGTTACTATTCTTTTATTTAAAAATTCATATGTATTTGTACTCCTCTGTCCCCTACTACATCATACTTACACATGGAAATACTTGTGCTTGAGCTTATACAACGTGTTATAAATTAAATTTCTGGCCCGAGTTCTTCATCCCTCCATGATTCACACCCTCAGCACATAAGTTTGCAGTCCATCCTGCTTCATATGTAAAGGACACCTATCTCTTCCCTTGTCATTAGGCTTAGCTATTTGACTTACTTTGACCAATGAGGATGTTAGTTCATGGGCCACAAGCAAGAGTTTAAAATGCGTTCTCACACTTACTTATATGTTCCTTCTTACACTCTGCCATTGCCATCTTACTAATCCGCTGGGCTCAGGAGTGTAAAAGACGTGGAGCAGAACCATCCCAAACCTCCGCCACTGTGAAACAGGCCATCCCAGCTGACCTGCAAACTCAGGAGAAGAAAGAAGTGCTTAGTGTATATTACACTGAAGATTTGAGATTATCAGCACTGCAGCGTTATTGTAGGAAACACACAATCCACATGCCAATGTGTTGGAGTTCTCAAAGTCAGATTATGGTTGTTGCATGAGAGAATTGGTTGTTTTTAATAATTCTCAAAATAGGTGCTGCTTATGGTTTCTTCCTAACTGCTTTAGTTGGTTTTCTCTTTTTGCTTTAGCTGGATGCTATTCAACTAAGTCCTTTTCTTTTGTTTCTAATCGTGTATTAAAGGCCATACATTTCATTCTGAATATTTTGGGGGTTGCATATCACATTTATACATTCAGCTTTTATTTTTCTTATTTCTAAGTGGTCTATAACTTTTTAACTTTCCTTTTTAACATGGAGATTAATTAGAAAAGTTTGTATTTAATTTGCAAGTGCTATTTTGTCTTGCATTTTTAAATTTTTTTATTTTTCCTGATTTTTGCCTTTAATGAATTGTTCTCAGATAAGAATGAGTGAATGAATAAATGAATGAATGAATGAATGAATGAATATCTAGATTTAAGTGAGAAAATAGCACTGTGCTAGTAGCTCCAACTTCAGTTAAATGTTAGTATTCTCTTTTTAATCCATGACTCTGAATTCTCAGCCACTGATAAAGTAGAGCTCTCTTATACTACCCAGTTAGAGTTACTTAACTGAACAATCATTTAAAATCACTTTAAAATGCTGTACTCATATTTTAGCTTAACATAAAATACATAAATATTCATTTATTCCCCTTGATATTTTTCCAGCTTTATTGAGATATAATCAACATATAACATTGTGTAAATTTAAGGTGTGGAATGTTAATTTGAAACACTTATATATTGCAAAATGATTACCACTTCCATCATGTCACATAATTACCTTTTCTTTTTCCGGTGAGAACATTTAAGAAATACTGTCCTAGCAGCTTTCAAGTGTATGAAAATGTATTATTAGCTATCATCACCATGCTATACATTAGATCCCCAGAATTTATTTGTCTGATAACTGGAGATTTTTACCCTTTGATCAACTTCTCACCATTTCCCTTAACCCCTAGCTCCTTCCTGGTAACTACCATTCTACTCTCTCTTTGTATGAGTTCAGCATTTTTAGATTCTACCTGTAAGTGGAACCATACAGTATTTGTCTTTCTCTGTCTGACTTATTTCACTTAGTGCAATGCCCTCAAGGTCCATTCATATTGTTGCCAATAACAGGATTTCCTTCTTTTTTATGGCTGAATAATATTCCATTCTATGTATATACCACATCTTCTATATTCATTCATCTATAGACAGACACTTAGGTTGTTTCCATGTCTTGACTATTATGAACATGGGAGGGCAGATATCTCTTCAAGATAATAATCTAATTTCCTTCAGATATATACCCAGATGCAGAGTTTCTGGATCATATTGAAGTTTTATTTTTAATTTTTTGAGGAACCACCGTACTGTTTTCTATAGGAGCTATACCAATGTATATCCCCACCACAGTGCACAAGGGTTCTCTTTTCTCAACATTCTCACCATATACTTGTGATCACTTGTCTTTTTGATGCTAGTCATTCTAACAGGTACAAGGTGATATCTCAGTGTGGTTTTGATATGCATTTCCCTGATGATGAGTGATTTGAGCTCCTTTTCATTTACCTGTTGGTTATTTGTATGTCTTCTTTGGAAAAATATCGATTTTGTTCCCCTGTCAATTTTTTAATCAGATTGGGGTTTTGGCTATTGAGTTATAGGAGCTCTTTATATATTGTAGATATATAATTTTCAGACATATGATTTGCAAGTATTTTCTTCTTTTCTGTGGTTTGCCTTTTCATTTTGTTGTTTCTTTTGCTGTGCCTAAGCTTTTTAGCTTGCTGTAATCCCACTTATTAATTTTGTTTTTGCTGCTTGTGTCATATCCAAAATATCATTGCCAAGACCAACGCCAAGGAGACTTTTTGCTGTGTTTTACAGTCTCAGGACCAAAGTTTTGTTTTATTGTCTGTTTGGTCCAATGATGAAGTTCCATTGCCATATTTTGCTAAATTGCACCGATAGGGAGAGCTGAGTGGCTCAGTTGGTTAAGTAGCCAACTGCAGCTCAGGTTATGATCTCACAGTCTATGGGTTCGAGCCCCATGTCAGGCTTCGTGCCGACAGCTCAGACCCTGGAGCCTGCTTCAAATTCATGTCTCCCTCTCTCTCTCTCCTTCCCTCCCCTGCTCACACTCTTTCTTTTATTTTAATAAAATAAAGTAAAAATCAATTGCACCAATAATGCATCATTTACGATTTCTACATTCTTTAAAGTGAGTGAAGAACTTAATGACACTTTTAAACTAAGGAAAAGTTTTCTGTAATTTTCCATTATTTACGCCAGTGTTGTCCACACCTAAGTTTTAGGGAGCTGACTTTATTGAATCTTTCCAAACCTTTAATTTGATTATTTTAATATTTTAAGGATTTTTTTACCTTTATTGCGGTATACTTAACATACCAAAACTTGCCCATATGTAATGTATACCTTTTGATGAGTTTGGACATATGCATATACCTATGATGCCATTATCATGATAATTTTTTTAATAAAGCCTATAATTTTCCTTGTGCATTCATATATTATCAGTTAATTATATTATGGAATTACAATAATGAAACAACCGGAGTAAATAGGTTTGTGAACAAACATAATTTCATCATGATCAGCCAACAGCCGCAAGGGTAGGGGTGGTAGTAGTGAGCATACAGGGGGCTACCTGAAGCATCCATCAGTGCTAATTACAAGTAGATTGGATAGTCTAGGTTAATCTAGAAATTCGACTGAGTGAAAGTCAGTTGAGACATTTAGAGGCAGGGATATTTGTCAGCCTTCCCCACAATGCAGTGCATTTGACCAAGTGGGTCCTCTAGACTTGAGAGGGACGTCCATACTAAGAAGTTAAGAGGATTTTCAAAGGAGCTGATATGGAAAAGGAAGACTCTTATTTAGGGCACCTGATATCAACCAGGCTGTTTCTTTGTTTCGACCTTTTTATTTTCCCCATAAACCTCCAATAAAATGTAAAGCAAATGAAAAGAAACAACTAAGAGATAAAATATTAAATATTAAAATGCTCACATAATAAATGTTTCATTGAAGGTCAGGTAAAGCTAGGCTTCTAAACTGAAAGCAATGAAAAACTTCAAGATAAATGGAATCAGAGAGTGTGTGCAACTTGACCTATTTTGCATTAGGGTGCTTGAAAGGATTCTTCAGAAAATAAAATTAAGAATGGATGCATCCCAGGCAGAAGACCTCAAGTGAAGACTCAGGTTTATCACAAAAGACCCAGGCCAGAGGCTAATAAATAACATACTTTTTTGACTTATAAAAGATTCTGAACTACTATTATGTGTGTTTGGGACATAGTAATAATAAAAACAGACATGATGTGTGCCTTCAAGGATTTATAACAATAGAAAGAGAAGGCAAGCTTAAATCATTATGTACAAAGGGGCAGTATAGGACCTGTCTTACGGCAAATGCCAAATTGGGCCCCTTACATTCAACCTTGAATGTCTAATGTGGATAACTGATATGTAAAATATTTTAAAAGAATTACCCAAAAGCATATACACAGATCACTTTGAGGAAAGATTAAAAGCCAAAAATAAGAGTATTTTGATTCTAGGTGCCTAAATTGAGCACTCCAATTAAAGGGACTTCCGACCTCTAAGTCTTCATGTGTAGTAAAAAGTGTCCTTGAACTGTTTTTTATAAAACAAAAGCCTTTTAAAACTATGTGCTTCACCTCAGTAATACAAAGAAAAATGAAAATCCTGCCTTCAGTTGGACTTTCCTTTATTAGGGATCTGATTCAACCAGAAACTGATTAGTAGTAATGGTTTTTATGAACTATAAATAGAAAGATAAGCTTATTAACACTTAATAAGAGTAGTTTGTGTTAGATATGCCTTATAAAACATGAGGTTTAAAGAATAAATAATAAAAAATAGCTTGAGAAACACTACACTAGACTAAATGTGTCTTTCCTCAGAATCACAAAATCAATCTATATAATCATTTTTTAAAAATTTATCTCAATGGTAGACTTCTAAAGCACATCCTGTGTACAGTTAATCTTACTTTTAAGTTGTTACTTTTAACAACTGAACTGGTCTGTGAATCTGTTATACCTAACAAAACAGCCCAGGAATGAGAAGGCTTCAAATATTAATGGTGACCCATAATAAAGATGGAAAAGAAAAATAAAGAAGATGGAAAAAGAAAAAAAGAACAAGGGAAAGAGAGAAAGAAGGAAAGGAGGGAAAGGAACTTTCTGTTCTTTGCCTGGAATGATCTTCCTTTTCCCAACCATGGATAGTCCCTCCTCATTTTTCAGGTATTAGCTTAAATTCCTGTCCTCTGAGAGACCTTCTCTGGCCAACCTATCTAAAGTTACTTGCTCCGCTCTACCCACCCCTTTCCTTTCTCTCATATAACCTTCTTTATTAACTTTATGGCTCTTATCACAGCGTGCAATTATTTGGATTATTTATTTGCTTGTTTGTATATTACCTGATTTTCCCACTATGTAATGTAAGCTCTGTGAGGAAGACATTCTGTAACTTATTCCCCTATTTACTTCCAAAAGCTAGTGGGTGCTCAATAAATATTTATTGAATAAATAAATAAGCAAGAACCAAAATCTCTACTTGGAGACCTACTGTTAACTCTGCTAGACATTTTTCATCTATATGTCATCTTTACAAGAGCTTTGCTAAGTGTTAACTACCTTGATTTAAAAATGGGGAAGGAGGGCGCGTAGGTGGATCAGTCAGTGAACCCACCTACTTTTGATTTAGGCTCAGATCATGATCTCAGGGTGCATGGGTGCTGTGCTGTGCATGGGTTCAGTGTGTGGGTTCAAGCCCCACCTCGGGTGTGGAGACTGTTTGAGACTCTCTCACTCTCTTTCTTTGCCCGTCCCCTACTCGTTCACTCTCTCTCTCAAAATAAACAAACAAATAAATAAATATTTTTTTAAAAAAAGAAACTGAGGCTTAGCAGAGCTTAAAACTGGCTTTGCCAATACCAGTTAATGATGAGCCAGTGATTCAAATAACTTTCTGTCTGCCTCTAAAATCTATATTTAAATATAGCCTTTTAGCAGAGAATCTCAAGGTGCAATTACCTCATCTGTATTGTACATGTTTGTGTGACAAGAAAACACAATCTCCCTTAATGATTTGTCCCTCATCTGCTATGGTATTTTCCATGCTGAATTATAATGGGTCTTGTTACCTGGATGCTTCCTCCCACAATCTCAGCTCCTCAAGGGCAATGAATTATTCTGTGTACCAAAGAGCTTCCACAATGTTCAATGGCATGAATGAAATGAATGGGTTGAGGATCAAGGTCATATTAGCTTTTCAAAGTAAAAGAGAAAATCAGGAAGAATTCTGGGAGAGATGGTTGTTTTATAAAGTACAATATATATTCAGTGACATACAGACTTTAGATTATTTTACAACTTTGGTGACCTTGTTATCAAAAGTTTTAATGGAGGAATAAGAAATTTGAGTAAAGAAGTTAGGTGGTTTGCCCAAGGTCACACAGCACTTTTGCATTTAACAATGAGCCTAATAGTCACATAATAAGGAAGGACCTAAAGTCAAAATGAAGGGCATTGTGTTTTAATTACTGGGACTAAAAAACAACAAATAAATACTGCGGTGAGGGACTTGGGGGAAGAGGTATTATGTGGACCAGCATTATTATGTAGACTTCCATTTAAATTTACCAAGAAATAAAAATAGGAAAAACCCAGTTTGGCTCAGGAGCCTATGTTCTTACTCCCTAATAATGATAGCCAATATTTATGTAACATACACAATGAGCCAGGTATTCTTCTAAATGCTTTACATTTACTGACTAATTTAAGCTCATAACAAACCCAGGAGGTAGGCACTGTTACTATCTGTACTTCATAGTTGAGAAAACGGCACAGAAAAGTGAAAGCTACTTGCCCTATAATGCCGTTGGTGGTTGTTAGTGGTTAGGAAGTTGGTGAAGCATCTGGCTTTTGGTTTGGCTCAAATCATGATCTCACAGTTTGTGAGTTATGCTGTGTCACAGTATGTGAGCTGTGCTGATAGCACAGATCCTCTGTCTCCCTGTCTCTCTGCCTCTCTCTCTCTCAAAAATAATTTTTTTAGAAAAGTAAAATAAATGACTGCTGGTATAAAAATATTCATAAAATCATAAACCCATGACTTGGGTATTTACCTGAGTGCTTCTCTAATCCAACTTGCTCTCTGACATTTCTGTATGCTCCACAGTATCCTAACAATGGGATTTCCAGCCTCTGCTAGATCAGCCTCTAGTATTGGCTGATAATTAGCATGCGCCTCAAGAAACTGTGGAAAGTCTACCCATGAACAGAGGGGTAACATCTCCCCTATATTCCAAGAGGAGATGACTACAACCAAACTCAAGTGACTCATTTTTAAAATAATTTCACACTATGCAGATGCTGTGAGATAGTGAGAAACTGGGCTTGCTCAAAGAAAATTATTTTTTAAAATAACACTTCATGGAGCGCCCGGGTGGCTCAGTCAGTTAAGCGTCTGACTCTTGGTTTCGGCTCAGGTCATGATCTCATGGTTAATGGGTTCAAGACCCACATCGGGGCTCTGTGCTAGCAGTGCAGAGCCTGCTTGGGATTCTCTCTCTCTCCCTCTCTCTGTGCCCCTCCCCGACTTGTGCTGCCTTTGTCACTCTCAAAATAAATAAACTTTTTAAAAATTTAATAAAATAAAATAAAATAACCCTTCCCCTCATAAGGACTGCTTATCTAAACACCTAAAGAAATGGGTGGAATGAAATATTGTAATCACAATAATTAAGATCATTGAAGTGTCGGGACACCTGGGTGACTCAGTCCATTAAGCTCTGACTTCAGCTCAGGTCATGATCTCACGGCTCCTGAGTTTGAGTGCCGTGTAGGGCTCTGAGCCCAGAACCTGCTTTGGATTCTGTGTCTCCCTCTCTCTCTGCCCCTTCTCTGCTCATGCTCTATCTCTCTCTCTCTCTCAAAAATAAATAAACATTTAAAAAAAAATTTTAAGGTCATTGAAGTGTCTGATTTTTTTCTGACAATGAGGAAAAGGGTTTTGTGTTTTTCTTTTTAAAACTGGTCTTGTGATGGCCCCTCAATTGTCCCTTTCCCTATAGAAATGGTGACTCCTTCCCGTTGCCCCCAAGTATGCTGTACGTATTTCTGCTACAGCAACTTGAACAATTTATGCTCCTCATTATTTATCTTCCTGCTCCTCTTTACTATTCCTATTTTTACTTTGTTTCCCTGCATCTAACTCATTTTAGGAACATCAGGTTCCTAAAAGAACTTAGAATCTCTGAACCAAAAAGTAATTTTATAATAGCTCAAACTCTTTACTTGATTTTTTTACCCATTAAAATAGACATACGGTAATAATTTATTATTTTTAAAGTTTCCCGTTTTTAGCACTGTCTTCACTCGTCTTGGGTACTTTCTTATTTCTCAGACCCCCAAACTACCCTGGCAAAAGCCCATCCCTCAGCCCCTTCCCCAGAGCACCTCTAGTCCTCTCCTTTCCCTTCTCCTTCCATTCTGATATTAAACCACCAAATAATTAATCTGGCAGAGAAGGAAGCTTCTTAGAGGGCAGGAGGCTCAGTGAGCCAACCCAGAATCTCCTTTCAAGTGTTAAAGGAGGGAAGAAAGGCTGGTAACCATCAAATATAAGTAATTTGATCCCATGATAAATATTTGTTAAGTGGAAGGGAGGGAGGAAGGAAAGATGGAGGGAGAGAGGGAGGAGGAAGGAAGAGAGGGAAGGAAGGAAGGGAGGGAGGGAAGATGGGGGAAAGAGGGAAGAAAGGAGGAATGGAGGGAAGGAGGGAGGGAGGAAGGCAGGCAGGCAGGTAGGTGGTCTAATATATTTGGACGGTAACTTTTATCACACCCTAGCAACTTTTATGTCCAAAGTTTGACAACTTTCTTCTGCAGTTCCCTTTTTCTTTTCCCTTTCCTGTCCCCAAACCTTACCTATTAGTTATTTAATGTGGTCTATAGCTACTGTCCTTCCATATCATTGGCTTGAAACAGACTCAAACACTTTAATGAGAGGTTATCATGGAACTATTTTAAGACTAATTCTAAGTGGAGAATAAAGGTCATAATACCACTGTAGCAGCTAAAAGCACTTTTGCTGACATTATCTAATTTCCACAGAACTCTAGAGACATAGGCAATTATTTTGATTATGCTTTTACAGATAAGGTGTTTTAGGCACAGTGAGTAGAATAATAGAGGTCAATCATTGCTTGCACCAAAAATAGACTTATATCTACTAATATTCAGGGGAGACCTATTTGGATGATAGAACTTGGCCTTCACAAAAGGATCTTTTATTACTCTTCTCTTGCCTAGTACAGAAAAACCCAGACTTAGATGTTTTCATTAATAAGTTGGAATAGTTACACTGTGTAAGACACACATCCTAAGAATTAGAGATTTCCCCACCCCTCCCCCACAAAAAAGAAGTGCTATTTCTGAACATAAATAGTTGTTAGCCAACATTTGTATGACAGCTTTTTTTAAGGAAATTCTATATAATAAAAAGAGACAGGTTTATTTTCATTGAAAAAAATCTCTTTAAATTTCTGATTAACTCAAATTACTCTAAGATTCTATTACTTGAAATGTTATTTACATATATTATTTTACATATTCCTTTTTATTTAAAAAGTTGATATCTGAATCACATATTCTTTTCAATGTTTTTTTTTTTATTTTATTTTTGAGAGAGAGACAGAGAGAGACAGAGAGACAGAGTGTGAGTAGGGGAGGGACAGAGAGAAAGGGAGACAGAATCTAAAGCAGGCTCAAGGCTCGGAGCTGTCAGCACAGAGCCCAAACTTATGAACTGCGAGATCATGACCTGAGCCAGAAATCAAGAGTCAGATACTTAACCAGCTGAGCCACCTAGGCACCCCTGAATCACATATTCTTATTACAATTCCCACTGGAATACATTTGAGAAGTATATAAAAGCCTTTATTTAAAATTCATCTGGACCATTTCCCTTGAATTATACTTCATAATCTGCTACTCCACTTAACTTCATATATTCATTCTAGTTCCTTTCCACATGAATTTCTGCCCTGCTGACCCATTCTGGACATACTCCCCAGTTTAATCTTGAATGAAAAAAAGGATTAAGATGCTAATACTTTACTTGGGAAGTGGAAGCATCCCAAGTGGAATCAAGTGGCATGAATAAGAGAAAAGGGAAAGTGAAGCAAGGAAAAGGGTGTATAACATGATGTCATGCATTTTGCAATGTGTTATCACACCTCTTTCCCTTCACAATACCCTACAAAAAGACCCAGCAGATCATTCAACAAGCATGTCCACTCAACTATCCAGGAATTCTCCAGAAGGGTTTCAAAGACAAAGTGAGTCTTAGGGAGTCGCCTACAGAAGGAAGAAGGAAGGGAAATTTTGCTGAGCTCGTTTTTGTCTCCCATTTCACATTGGTCTTACTGTGGAGAACTAGCTTCCCTGCACTTTTAGGTTCAATTATCCATCCAGTCCCTGAGACAGCTCAGGAAGCCAGAACCCATGCCCCATTGGGTGGTGATTGATCCAAGCTCAGACATGCAGGGACTCTCTAGTGTGGGTGAGAGAGATGATCAAGGGAGAAAGAAAGAGACACTGTGAGGAGGAGCACAGTGTTATGATCCTAACACCGATACCTAGGACATAATTATGATGTACATCTTCTCGCTGAAGACACTACAACTCTTGAGCAAAAACTACTCTGGCCTTTCTCAGCTGGGCAATCAATATGTTTAGGGATCAAACATGGATCATGTGCTGGAGTTCAGATGCTGACTCATAGCTACACCTAGGAGAGCCAGAAATAGAAACGGAGGCTGAGTACAAAGTCTTTAGAGAGTACTAAACATTGAAGTTGAGAGAACCAGAAGCAAATACCAAAGCTAATGGATTCAAAATTTGTTGATGAATCCCAAACCCAAGACTAAAAACAGGAAGAAACAAAACTTCAGCCACAACAGAACAGAAGGAAAGTAAGCAGAATCCCATGCAACTGCTTTGAAAGTCCTGAGAAGATGGGACTTACCTTTATGTGCCATTAGGCATGTGGCAAATGGGTCAGCAGGTCTCTCTTAAGAGTGTGTGCCATCATTGCAAACTGTGGAAATGTATGGGAATGTAAGACTTATAAAAGCTTCTGAAAATAAACTTTATGTAATCTAATTGTCCCTTGGCCATGCCAGTCTGACAACTAAAATGAAGTCACATTTTCATTAGTAAGCACACTATTCACTTAGTCAAAATTTTGTATCAAGAGCCTATCCTGATCAAAGAACTGCAGTTAGGACCCCATTAGGTGGTGCTTATTTAAATAGTCATCGACCTGCCTTCATGAATTTTGTAGTCTTGTGGGGACTATAGATAACTAATGAACAAATATAACAAATATGTATTTATCATTGTGAGGTACTGTGAATTAAGTGAGCAAGGTGCTGTGAGATAGAAAACTACTGTTGTCAGGGAAGACCACTTTTTAGAAGCTGCCAATCAAGCTGAGATCTGAATTGTGAGGAACAGAAAACCGAGCTGGTGAAAGAGCCTTCTGTACAGAGAGAACAGCATGGCCCAGTCCCCAAAGCTAGAAGAGGATTGGCTTGATCAAACAAAGGATGAATCCAATTTTATTATGAAACATAATAAAAGGAGAAACCTGAAAGGCAGATGTGAAGGGCCTTGTAAACTTTGACTAGGATTTGAATTTTATTTTAATTCCAGTATGAGGTCATTGATGGGTTTAACTATTTCAGTTGTAATGACTTAAAGCCCCCTCCTGCTTAACTGCTAGAAGCCCCCAGCAGGTTGCCCGAATATGACCAAGAATCCCTGGAGGGCAATTAAATATTCCACAGATATGTCCTGTTGTCACCTGCTGCCTTGCCCCCTGTCCTGCTGCAGATCATTGACCGAAGGGCTCGGATTACCACCTCCCTTCAGTGTCTGCTATTCTCCCCAATACTGTCTGTCCCAAGCATGCATAGCACTGCTAACACTGGCTGAAATCTTAATGAACTTTACTGAAAGTTTGAGACCTGAAAGAGAAGTAGAACCCAGAGAGTAACTTACAACCACTACTAGATATATGTCTTCCTAGAGCTCACAGGACCAGATCTGTCCTTGGGTTTGGACAGCATCACATGGGCCCAGACCATCCCAGACAGTCTCCATGACACAGAGAGACCAGATTACCCTCAGTCTGTCCCACCCTCACCCCCAATTCTTGTTTTATATCCCAGGATCAGTCATTTTCAAGGATTACAATGAATTACCTTCAAAGAAAAAGTTAACCCAGAAGGACTTCTCACCCACATGGGTGAAAGTCACCCCTATGATCGATCCTGAGCTACACTAGAACCCAATACTCCAACATCAAGAAAGGCTGAACGCACACAGGGATAATGCACATTGGGATAATAATATGCCAGTCTAGTTTGAGCTTATACAAACTAAGCCTCATTCTTTTCTATAATTCAAGATAAAGATTAAGCTTGTTACACATCCTTTTTATAGGATCTCTGTTCAGAAGAGGAAACAGCAGTTTGCAGGCATAGTTCATTCTAGATCCATATTTTAAGTAGACATAATTCTCTCAAGGATATAGCCACAGCTATGTAATCCCATCTACCACGTAGACCATCATTAGTGTTACCACAAAGTAGTTTATTTCCTTCAATCACAAAATCTGCAAGTTTGGATTATGTGTCCATTTTACTTTTGCATACCAAAAATATCTCTTTGGTTCCTTCAAAACAAAGGCATAATTTGCACCAAAGGCAAATTCAAGTCTCTACCCTGAGCAATACAGAAAATGCTTTAAACCTGAAAATATCCATGTAGTTTTCTTCCTTTCTTGCTTGAAAAGAAACTAAAAAACAAAAAAACAAAAAAAAACTTCTTGCTTTTGACTTCTTCTTACCAAGAATATAAGCTTGTTTTAGGTAGAAGTCACTCCGGTGACACAGCTCTCTTCAAACTCTGGCTTCCAGGACTCCTGCAGTCTCCTACCACTCCTTTTGGCCTGACCCTTGTTGCAGACCCTTCATCTGGATTCAAATTCTCATTGTTTACCCACCCATGGAACTATTGTTGCATCTTAAGGAAGGCTGCCCTGCCTGGCTCCCAAAGCAGCCCCTACCCCCACCCCTATGTCATGGATCTCTCAGCCTGCTCCCATGATGAGATCCAGCTCCTGAGACCCCAGCCTAATTTAGAATTCTGTTCCCTCAACATCCCACCCTCCAGAATCACTTAAGAGATAGACTGGAGCTACTATGCTCAAGAAGTTGAGGATTTCAAGAACTCCCCTGTGAACTAATGCTGTGATGCATACATAACAGTGTATCTGAAGCCAACATAGCTCAACTCACCTCCACTCAGGATCAATGGATTGAACCCTGCAGTTTTATTAAGTGTGGGAAGAGAATGTGCTTGAAGCTTTTAATGCCAACTTCCCTAGCTTTACTTACTCTAACCTTTGCCTCCTCACATGCTCTAATCTTTGCCCAGTGGCCATTGATGGCTAGTGTTTCATTCCAGAGCTACCTTTTTCCACAGCTATTCTAATAGTGCCCTCCAGTGGCAGATGATTCAAATGCAATTAAAGAATCATACCACAAAGGGTTAGCTAATTCAGTATCTACCCAGTGCCTAGGGACTCTCCCTGAAATCACCTCTGACCTAGATACTTTCTAGTTCTCTGTCTTATGCACAGATATATGGATACATGAAATAAGGGTCAGACTGCAAAGAATGAGTCAGACTTTTTTCAACTGGGAAATCTACTGATCAAAGACCAATGTGTCTGTCAGATAGTACTGAGTAAACCATATCATCAATAATGCCACTACCATTAGCCACACATTGATAAGGGGGAAGGGGGAAGGCCTGTAGCTCCACCTATCATATAGTTATGGCTTCTCATAGAGAATCTGAAAGAAAATGGTCTAGTTCTGTGGTCTCAGTTCTGGAATGCATTTAAATGTGGGCTCCTAATACCTCTTCCTTTGTTATCTAACCCCTTTGAAGATAAAAACAAAAAGACACTGAGTTCACACTTTCTAGGCTAAGTTCTATGAACTAGACTGGGGTGGAGGAAGCAAGCTGCCTAGAGTAGACAGCCAGGATGTCCAACTCTGGCTCTACCCAGGAACCCACTGCCCTCTCATCACCATGTCATAAAGCATAATGAAAGGATTCTCCTCATACTGATATAGTATAGCAGGGACATGCATTTATGTGAAAATAATTATGGGCTCAAGTGTAGTGAGCAGCTTTATAGACTAAACAATTATCATTTATGTGCAGTTTCTCACAAAACCTAGAAGGGCAAATATTGCCAATGGCCCCATTTTTGTTCCCCATCTCATTTGCCACCTGTATACCATGAGTTCCAGATAAATACACCATCTATGGAGAAGATGTATCAGGCAAGGAAGTTAAAAAAAAAAAAAAGGTGTATCAGATGAGGAAGGAAGAGGTATGAGACAAGGACAGGTGATTATGATACACAGTCAGATCTGGGAAGCAATACAAGCTACCCTCAAATACCTTCTTACTGTTTGGAATCCCATGATGTTTATGTGTTATGGTTTATTCTCTATAAGTGAAATTTGTGTTATTTCCAATTTTTCAATATTAAAAAAATCTCTACGATTCAGTGAATGACTTAGAATTGAGTTTCTTTTTTCTTTTGGGTAAATTCTTGGTCAAAGGACATAGACAACTTTAACCCTTTTTAGATAATACTTAACTGTTTTATAGAAAGACTAAATCCTCTAACAGTGCCACCAGCAGTGAGTATACTGCCTAATCTCCTATCACCATTGAATTTTATCAAGATCATTAAATTTTGTGAGTGTAATGGTTATGTAACAGTACAGTCAAACTGTTTTAATTCACATTGCTATGATAGCCCTGCAAGCTTCTATGTGATGGAAGCCTTCTGAATATCCTCAGATATAATAAACATGTAGACAAGATACTTCAAGCTAAATATTACCTGGCCTAGTATATGTATTTATGTAGTCTTGTGATAAAAGAATAGGTTATTCTTTTCTAGGACAAAGGTATTCAATGAATATGCAATGAATTTGAAAATTCTAAAGGGATTCATTTTGAGTATATTGGGAATTTCCTTATGTCAACATTCTTTATTACTATGATAGCAAATTAGGCAAAATCAAACACATTGGTTATCTTTCAACTTTTGTGATCTCTTATGAATAGCTAGAGGGTTTTTTTTAAGTGTAAATTAAGGCAATTTTTAGAGAGCTGAGTTGGTTTAATAAATCTATTTAAAGCTATTTTTATGATTCCACTGGTACAAACAATAAATGAGACCAGGGTAGAGTTATAACATGCAGGAATCTTGTTTATGCCTTTGGCTGCCACTAAAATCTGAAGGGAACACAAGAGTGTATTCCCAGGGTCTTTCTGTAAAGAACAAAATTATGAAAAATTTCAGGGTCTATAATATACCCATGACTCTGAATCTTTGGTAATGGCTGGGGCAGCCTGAAATAGTCCTTAGGAATACAAACACTTTTTTTTATTTTCTCTCCTCTTATTATTACAGAGAAGATGGAATAAGAAATATCCATTAAACAAATATCCCCAAAGTTTGCATATAAATAAATTTCAATGCAACACCACAAGTACGTCCTTGATCTGTTCTCTCCAAAGTTTTATATATAAACAAATGAGAAAGCACATTCATAAATGTGAGTGGGACAAAGAGCTTGAACGGATAGCAGATATATTGGATGATAGATTCCAGATCCCAAAAGTTCCCATTTGGACCCTAAATGGGAAAAATGAGGCCAGGGATCAGGCATCTAGTTCAGGAGAGGGGTTGGTGAAGTGGCATATGCAATGAACATTGTGGGGCAAAGGGTCCCAAGATACCTTTGTATTGCATGCCAGCCACAGGGCACAGTCTCCTGTTTACTGATTTCAAGTCATCCTTATTGAAAGCAAGCTCATCCTTAACACACCTTTCTCCTTGCCTTCTCTCAGGCATGTTGGATGCACTACAAGTTGTTTTCTGTCTCCCTGAAATATAACAGTATCTTTTCTTATAGGCAAGTATGTACTAGAGAAGTTGACTTTGCCCAAAGGGAGATACTGGCTTTTTCCCTTGACTTCTGGAAAGTAGTTTATGTCACACTTGATAGAAGTATCTTTGTTTAGGTAGGGGCTGGACACATTGGATTTTAGGGTGTGACCACAACCAATAATCTTAAAATGGGGGCTGGATATGCCAAAAAAAAAACAACCATATGATATAAGGTAGGGGCTTTGGGTCATTCCGTATCGGTCAACCTGGAGACTGAGTTCAACTTTGTGAGCAGTCATGCCTATGTAATGATACCCAAATAAAAACTATGGACTAACGCTTAAGAGAGCCTTCCTGGTTGGCAAAACTTCATGCATATGTCACATACTGAGGCAAAGAAGGTGATTCGTCTTAACTCCATGGGAGAGGACAATGGAGGCTTCTTCATAACCCTCCCAGACTCTATCCTATATGTCTATTCCTTTAGCGGAATTTCCCCCCAGCCTTAGTGAAATATAATTGACATATGACATTGTACAAACTCGAAGGGTACAACATAATGATTTGATAGACATATATATTACAAAATGATCACCACAAAAAAGTTAGTTGACACATCCATCACCTCATTTTCATTAGTTTTCATTTTATCTGTATCCCTTCCCTATAATAAACCTTAACCATGACTATAATAGACTTCAATAAGTTCTATGAGACCTTCTAGAAGGTTATCTGACCTAAGAGCGGTTTCAGAAAGCTTCCAAATGTGCATCTGGTGTCAGAAGTGAGGGCAGTTTTGTGGACTATGCCCTTAAACTCACAGTTTGGCTGACACTGAATAGTAACATATACATTTCTGCTATGAAGTATGGCCTCCAACCCATCAACTGTGTGCCTGTCCAAAGTGCTACTTTGTACGTGGGGGTCAACTTTTCCTACTCTTGTGCAAAATCTAAGTTCACTGCACTGATATAAGGGCAATCTTCTTATATAAGGGAAAACTAAAGGATTTTATTTGTTTATTCTCTTTTGAAAAGATGAAAAATCTTTGTGTTTTATAAAGTTCACTCAGATTTTTGAAATTAGTCTGTTTAATGATTAGGAATGGAACTGTAAATTCAGGTAAGTTCCATCCTAGGTGCTAATTGCAGTTGGTCAGTAATTTCTCTTACACAGAAATGTATGAAAAGTAGTCTACAGTAATAAAACTCAGGCACTCCACTTCCTAACTGCTGCTTCATTCTCTCAATTTTCTCATCTTCCTGACCTATTGAAATAGTATTTTATCTCTTCCAACCTATATTCTAGGTACCCCAGAGATTGTTTCATCTATTAAATATTCTTTGCTAGGAGATATGCCTGAGGTCAATTTTATCAGCACTTATTTAAAAAAATGAAAAATTGACTGTTTTAAATGAAAGGCCTCCTATTGCTCAGCAGAATTTTTATATTATTAATTTATGTGTGTGGTGGTATTTAATTATTTTTATTTATGTAAAATGATCACCATTCATATCAGTCAGCTTCAGCTGCTGCTACAGTACTACTAATGTTAAGAAGGAGGAGAAGGGGGAAGGAGAAGAATCATTTAAAATCTCAGAGAGTTGTATTTATTTCTAGCTCTTGTTACATGTCCACCGTGAGATGGCTTTAGCTCTCCTTTATAACTTCTTTGGATAGAGATTAAAAGAGCACACCGCTGCCCAGTTTGGGACTACCAGTTTCATGATAAATGGAAAAGAAAACATCATGGTACCATGCAATGGCTTTTAAAGTTTCTACTTTGAGGGGTGCCTGGGTAGCTCAGTTGGTTAAATGGCTGACTTTGGCTCAAGTCATGATCTCACAGTTTGTGGGTTCAAGCCCCACATCGGACTCTGTGCTGACAGCTCAGAGCCTGGAGCCTGCTTCCCATTCTGTGTCTCCCTCGCTCTCTGCCCCTACCCCACTCCTGCTTTGTCTCTCTCTGTCTCAAGATTAAATAAATATTTAAAAATTTAAAAAAAATAAAGTTTCCGCTTTGAAATTGCTTACATCACTTTCGTTTACATTCAGTGGGCCATATCTAGTCACCGAGCCAAGCCTCTTCAAGGGATCAAACCCCAAAGTCCCATTCAATCATAGCATCATACTCAAAGTTCAAGATTTCATGACAATCTTTTCATTAGAACTGGTTGTTTCTTCTCTTGATCCAGAGATCTGTGATCTGGAAAAAACAATTTGTTGGTATCCTACCCACCCAATATACAGTGAAGGTGAAAAGTCCTAGAAACCACAATAAACACTTCCTTTTGGAAAGGAGAAGACTTAAATTAGTCACTGTTCATAGCAGTTTTGAAACCCTGCTGAACAGATTATCAGAGAGTCCTCTACCTGGGTGGGGAATGCTGCTTAATGAGATCTCAATTCTGCTTCCTATAGTAGCCTGCAATCCATTGTCCTTCTTGACCATTATGGAAAACAGCATGGTGACTCCTTAACAAAATTAAAAATAAAGCTACCATATGATCCAGCAATCTTACTCTCCAGTCTATATCTAAGGAAATAAAGTCACTCCCTCAAGAAGATATCCTTAACCCACATTCACTTCAGCATTATGATAGCCAAAATATCAAATGTTCACCTGTTCATTGACAGATAAGTGGTAGATAGATAAAAAATGTGATATATACATATATAGAATAATAAGAAAGAAAGAAATCTTGACATTTGCAACAACATGGATGAACCTGGAGGACTTTATGCAAGTGAAATAAGCCAGACACAGAAAGACAAATACTGCATGATCTGATTTATGTGTAGAATCTAAAAAAGTTGAACTCTCAGAAACAGACAGTACAGGAGTGGTAACCAGAGGCTGAGGACTGAGGGAAACAGGGAGATACTACTCAAAGGGTACAAAATACCAGATATGTAGGATGAATAAGCTCCAGTATAGCATGGTGACTATAATTAAATAATATATTGTTGTACTTGAAATTTTCTGAGAGTAGGTCTTAATTTTCTGAGAGTAGGTCATATGTGTGTATGTGTGTGCATATGTATATGTGTGTGTGTGTCATATGTGGGTACATGTATATATGTGTGTGTGCATAATATACATTATATATAATAATAATAAATATATAATAAAGGATGGAAAAGCCATATTCATGCCTAGGTCCTTATCAAAAGGCTGAGTTTTAATCAGTCTTTTTTATTCACAATTGATTCTATTTTATAGCCCAGGTTGAAAACCACCATTAATGGTCTGTTAAATTCAGCCATAGGAACCAGTAAGCACTACTGACACACTGTTTCCTACATCTCTGCCTAAGCCCTTCGGTCATTTGGTATTCTATCTGCCTTCTAAGTTATTGTAGCAAACCCTATATGGAATATCTCACCACTGAAGAACTAGGGCTCGATCTTATAGCTTCAGTAACAAGTTCTTCATGATCCACCACTCACCTGAAAGCCAATACCAAATATCTTCAGTTTGTGTTACAGCGGGTCTCTACTTGGTATACCAAGAATTGACTTGGTCAGTTTAGGCAAGACACATTGTGGGAATAAGTGATCCAAAATTCTCATTGGCTTACAATAATAAAAATGGATTTCTTGTTCATCCTTCATGTCCATCACAGGTTAGCTTCAGTTCTGTTTCACAACACGTTCACTCCAGGACCCAGACTGAAGGGGATCACACATCCAGACCTCATGGCAAGAGGATGAGAAAGGTGGGCAGAACCATGCAATAGCTCTGAAAGCTTCTGGTAGAAAGAGGTATGTGCCACTTCTGTTCATATTTCATTGTCCAAACAGTTACAAGATCTACTCTTCTATCATATAGATCAAAGAAAGATGATCTTCCTACAGGGAGAAGCAGTAAATACCTTGAACAAAACTAAATCTGACATACCATTATTCATAGATAATGCATTTTTATTTAATCATTGACTGTGACAGTGACGTATGATGGATGTTTAGAATATAATAAAATATGCAACTATCCCTTTTTAATTACTAAAGACCTTCAAGTCGCATCACCCTTGCTAGTAGGTAAACAAGTATAGAGGACATACACAGACGACTTGGTCTCTCTGACTCCAGTCTCATCCTCCTCCAACCTTGCTATAAGCACTTTTTATTGTTGCACAACAAATTACCACAAACTTAAGCAACTCAGGAAAATACCCATTTATTATCTCATAGTTCTTTAGGTCAGAAGTCTCGGTGGGTCCAACAGGGTCCTCCACTTACCATTTCACAGGTCAAAATCAAGATGTTGGCCAGCTGAACTCTTACCAGAAGCCTCTGGAAGTAATCTGTTTCCAAGATACTCAAGTTGTTAGCAGAATCCAGTTCTTTGCAGTTAAAGCACTGAGGTCACCATTTCCTTGCTAGCTGTCAGTCAGGAATCCTCCCTTAGCTCTCTCGAGCTACCCACATTTTCTCATTTCATCCTCTCCATCTTCAAAACAAAGAACAGGAGAGAGGACAAGATGGCGGAAGAGCAGGGAGCTCTGTAATCCGCACACGCCTGTATGGATTGAACTGAGAAGGACTGAAGGGATAAAACTTGGATTTGCAAGTGGGGGAAAGAAGAAACAGACGCCAGAAAGAAGACAACCTCAAAGATGCCTGAGTGAGTGACTGTGATC
>CM053568.1:28744647-28850671 GCA_028646485.1 Cryptoprocta ferox
GGAGAAACCCAACAGAGGACCATGGGGAGGGGAAGGAGGAAAAAGAGTTAGGGAGAGGGAGGGAGACAAAGCACCGAGAGACTCTTGAATACCGAAAACAAACTGAGGGGGGAAGGGGAAGGGGGAAAGGTAAAGGGGCGTGATGGTCTTGGTGGAGGTCACTTGTGGGGAAGAGCACTGGGTGTTGTATGGAAACCAACCTGACAATAAACTATAAAGTTTAAAAAAAAAAAAAAAACAGCACTGTGAGTCCTTCACATGCTTCAAATTTTTCTGACTTCCTCTTCTGACGCCAGCTAGAGGGAACTGTGCTTTTAAAGACCCATGTAATTAATCAGCAAAACTAAAAGGCAGCCGACAGAATGGGAGAAGATATTTGCAAATGACATATCAGATAAAGGGTTAGTATCCAAAATCCATAAAGAACTTATCAAAGTCAACACCCAAAAACCAAACAATCCAGTGAAGAAATAGGCAGAAGACACAAATAGATAATTTTCCAAAGAAGACACCCAGACGGCTAACAGACACATGCAAAAATCCTCAACATCACTCATCATCAGGGAAACACAAATCAAAACCACAATAAGATGCCACCTCAAACCTGTCAGAATGGCCAAAGTTAACAACTCAGGCAAGAACAGATGTTGGCGAGGATACGGAGAAAGAAGAACCCTTTTGCACTGCTGGTGGGAAAGCAAACTGATGCAGCCACTCTGGAAAACAGTATGGAAGTTCCTCAAAAAATTTAAAAAAGAACTACCCTACAACCCAGGAATTACCGTATTAGGTATTTATTCAAATGATACAGGTGTGCTGTTTCAAAGGGGCACATATACCCCAATGTTTATAGCAGCGCTATTGACAATAGCCAAAGTATGGAAAGACCTCAAACGTCCATCGACTGATGAATGGATAAAGAAGATGTGGTATGTGTATAAAAATATATATAAAATGGGATATTATTCAGCAATCAAAAAGAATGAAATCTTGCCATTTGCAAAAACGTGGATGGAACTAGAGTATATGATACTAGTGAAAGTAGTCAGACAAATATCATATGACTTCACCCATATGAGAAGATACAAAGCAAATAAACAAAAAGGAAGGGAAGCAAAACTAATATAAAAACAGGGAGGGGAGACTCTTATGTTTATAGAACACAAACCGAGGATTGCTGGAGGGGTTGGGGGGATGGACTAAGTGGGGAAGGGGCATTAGGAAGACACTTGTTATGAACACTGGGTGTCATATGTAGGGGATGAATCACCAGATTCTACTCCTGAAATCATTATTGCACTATATGCTAACTGGGATATAAATTTTAAAAAATAAAAATAAAAAAGACCCATGTAATTAGATCAGGCCCATCTGGGTAGTAGCCCTATCTTAAGGTGTACATACATATAACATATGTAATAAAAAGGAGATGTCTCATTATATTTACAGGTTTCAGGGATTAATAAAGAAATCTTGGAAGGCCATTTTAGAAACTTTACTTACTATGGCATCCTTTCACAGACTTAAAACATGCAAAATGGATTGTAAAATGATTGCTTATATTAATTTTTTAAGGATCTTTAGTGTCTCACTAAAGCTAGTGAGATAAAATCCAGATTATTTTCCCTGTTTTAGAAAGGCCTTCACATACTACTTAGAACCAGCTACTGCACAACTTAACCTCTCACCAGCTTCCAAAATGAACTCTTGATTCAGGGTGGTCAGTTCTCTTTTGCAAACTGATGTTGGTTATTTCTACCTTTATTAGTTTGTTAGGGTGTAATTTTGCACAGGTGATATGCTCCTACCTTCTCTCCACCTGTTCAAGTTGTCTGATTCCTTTAAATGGAAACATAAATTTTATATTACTCATTAGTTCAACATACATTTACTGACTGTATAGCAAATGTCAGGCACTGTTCTAGGCTTAAAGAATTCATGGTAACCAGTGGAGATAAGGCCCTTGCCCTTGTGGAGCTTATATTCTAAGGAGGAGAGACTAAAGTCTTCTCCGATCATAAAACGATGGCAGATCTTTCCCTATCGAACTGAAGTATTTAACTGTGGCAATTACCTGATGCATTTCATATCAGGTAATATATCATGCACATGTTTCCATGCCTCTCCACTGTCTACCCAATGAGATCCTAACCTCCTGCTAGATATGTATAGTATAATATTGTCCATAACTCCTAGCATTCTGCATTGAGGATCGAGTAAGTATTTACTCATTGAATGATCAAGTCCTGTACTTGAGTTAGGTCAAAGATTGAAGTATTTTTTTTCCCCAAGAGCCACAACTTAAATCTCTGCAAACATGTTTTTAGAGGGAAAAATTCAAGAAAGCAGAATACTGACTAGGGGATAAGCAGTATCAGGAAGAAAAGTGGAACTAGGATCAGGTTTATAAAACATCAATAACCTATGGATGGATGGTTCTCTTCTGAGAACCTTTTCTGAATGGTTTAGAAGTGTATCTGCTCCCTGTGACAAGGAAGTTCAAAATTAATATTAGAGGTAATTAAATATTACCTCTGCTTGGGGAGTTACCTGGAAGAGCCTCTGTAAGAAGATATTCTTACAGGATGGGAAAGTGGAACTACTTAATATGTGAATAAGAAACTTGACGTGTACCATTGAATCTTCAGAATATTTTTAAATTGTGCAGTATTGCTCCTCTTTACAGACTTCAAGATGGCAAACTGAGATCACGCCAAGACTGTAAAAGAATATGAGAGCATTAGCAGAAGGTAGATTTGAACAAGTTTCTGGAAGATGGATGTTGGAATATTAACTAATGAAGTAGAGGGGAGAATGGTCTAACTTCAAAGAGATGTGAAGAAAATGCAGCAAAGAAGCATTTATTCAACCAAAAAAGCCCTAGAAAGATTATCTTGACATTCTCAATACAATGTAGAGTGGGAGTTAAAAGTGGGACTAGGAAGAAGATTAATTTACAGTCCATATAACATGTATAGAACTTCCTTTCCACCATCTTTAATCCCTGCTCACCAGGATATAGTAGATAATCAGGGATATGGGTCTGTAGGCAGGCATTTACCTCAGTCAAGAAAAACGGATGGAAGCAGAGTTCTTTTCAAAGAAAGAACTTTAAGAAATTAATTAATAAGTTGTCTAGGGAGAACTTCATTATTAAAATTAAATGGCTGAGAATCAACAGAGTTTGAGGAAAAACAATGTGTGGCATAAAAAATAAGGACCAAAACAAACAACAGAGGAGGAGATGACCCCAGAGTAAATAGAGATAAATCAAGGAAGAAAAATGCTATTTAAAATATTATAATTAGTATTCTAAGGAATAGCCCAGACAATATGATATCCATAAATCATGAACAGGCTGCTGTGGAAAAAATAACAATAAAAGAAACCAGAAAGAGCTCTTGGGAAATTATAAAATAATATTAACAAAATAAAAATTTCAATAGTCAAGTTGGGAAATAAGATTAGGAAAACCTCACCAAGAATGGAAAGAAATGAAAAATGTAAGAGCAAATATAAAGACATACCAAACCAAAAATATCAGTATCTCTACCCAAGTAATAGGATTTTCAAAAAGAGATTACAGAGAACCTAGAGAAGAAAAACAAATTACTAAATAAATAATCAATCAGAATTTCTCAATGCTGAATTCCTGTGTCTTCAAGATGAAAGGAAGGCACCAGCACAGGAAATAAAGATCCCCATCCAGGTCCATCACTGTGAAATTTGAAAACCCAGCAATAAAAAATTCTAAAAAACATGAAGAAAGAAGCACAAAGGTATTTTGTTATTTGATTAAAGTCTTCAGGGTGAAGGGTAGCAGAATGTGCTACCCCAAAATATGCCACTTTGGCATGTGGAGCTGAAGGCAATTAAGACCGAGCTGACTCAAGAAAAGCTTTTACCTCTCTCTTAACTGCCTCAAAGAATTTAGAAAGGAGGCCTACATCAGGAAGAGTGCCATTACCAGAAATAACTTTTCATCGAAGAAAACTTATCTGCATGACACTGAAAACATTTGTTTCCCAAACGTTTCCTCCCAACTTCCTGTGAATTGCCTTCCTCCCTTTGAAGCCCCAGACCCCTGTAACTTTCCTTCACTCAGGAGGATATATAAGCCTCAACTGGCTGGCTGCCTTTGATTGTCCTGTCTTTGTGAGGCTCTCAAATGTATAAAATTAAAATTTTTTTCCTGCTTATCTGTGTTATGTCAATTTAATTATTAGAAGTCACAGAACCTAGAAGAGAAGGGAAAATTTTTCCTCCTCTCTACAGTCTGGCACCCTTAAAGGGATTTCTAGTGCTGGATAGTGCTTGTCTGGGGCTGACAAATTTCTTATCTTGATTATTGTGATAAGGTTCACAGCATATATACATGTCAGAGCTTAAATGTCATTATATATACTATTCACATGCGGTCTATTGTATTTTAGTAACACCTCAACAAACTATTTCATACATTCACACCACACATTTTTTAAAAGCATGATGTTATGGACTGAATTGTATCCTCCCCAAATTCATATGTTAAAGTACTAACCCCTGGTACCTCAAAATGTGACTATATACGGGAATAGGATCTTTAAAGAAATAATTAAATCAAATGGAAGTCATTAGGGTGGGGCCTAATCTAATATGACCAGTATTTTATAAGAAGAAGAAATTAGGACATACTGATAAGAAGAGATTATATCCACAGGGAAAACCATGTGAAGACACAGGGAAAAAATAGCCATCTACAAGCCCACAAGAAGAGGCCACAAAAGAAACATTCTACCCTGCCAACACCTTGCTCTTACTCTGCTAGTCTCTAGAACTGCGAGAAAATTAATTTTTGTTGTTTAAGCCCGGCCTATGGTACTTTGTTAGGGCAGCCCCCGCATTATATAAAAAACGCATGCTCTCCGTGTGGCTGTATTTGGAGTGATTTATTTTCTATCTAAATGAGTGATTTCCTTTGCTTTTTTTTTTTTACAATAATTATGTGTTTCTGTTATAATTATAAAAATAGCTATAAAATGTTGTATGGAACCATTCGTGGAATTTCAATCTGAAAATCCTAATAACAAAGAAATCATGATGGAAAATATCCCGTTTTCTTATTGTAAAGGAAGTATGTTTCTAATATAGGAGAAAACATGGTAATTTTAAAAAGACAACTTAAAGAAAATTGGCAAGTATACTTTTGAAATCTTTCTATAAATATTCAAGAGAAAGCCTGCCGACTCTAAATTGCTGATACTGCTGTTTCAAAGATGCCTGCAACACAGGAAAGACTCAGTGGAACGATAAACGAGCTGTTCATTAAAGATACCTATGTAAATTACAAGACAAAAGGTAATATTCAATATAAAATGCTCCTATTTTTTTTCAGAAAGCTTCACAAAATGAGTTTTAAGTTGGCAGTGATTACCAGCAATGTTTTTGTTAGGAACTTCACACAGCTTTCTTTTATTCTTAATTACTTTTGTAACTACCAACACTTATTCAATTAGATATGTTAATAGTCCCTGGATTTCTGTACACCTGTTTCTTCCAGCTGTCTGCAAGGCTGGTTCTTCGACATCTGTATGGAATTGGTAGTTCCATTTCCTACCATTAAAATCACAGGAAAACAAGTCCTAGGATCAGTATGGGGTGAAAGAGCTTAAAATAAAGACAAAAGGCAGTTAAATATGAATATTCTTGCAATGAAATCAGTGTTATAAGTATAAATTCTAGGATACACTCAGTAGTTACCAGAAGGTCTCCTATGCTTTCACAGATAGAAAGGAAGTTTCCCTTGCTTTATAAACCCTCTGGTGCTTGGGTTGTATTTACAACTAAGATAGATAGATAGGTAGGTAGATAGAAAGATGATAGATATAGATATATAGATATATGTAGAGTTGTTTTGGCTATGAAAATTGAAGCAAAAGTTAAGTACTTAAAAATTGAGTCATTTATAATAGGCTAAGATATCTATCAA
The DNA here is from genome assembly GCA_028646485.1 of Cryptoprocta ferox. Classification (NCBI taxonomy): domain Eukaryota; kingdom Metazoa; phylum Chordata; class Mammalia; order Carnivora; family Eupleridae; genus Cryptoprocta; species Cryptoprocta ferox. The sequence goes on from CM053568.1 coordinate 28,750,616, forward strand.
AAATGCTTTCCAGAATACGCTTTCCCCTGTATTCCTTAAGAAAGTACTTACTGTATACCTCCCGTGCATCATAATTTAGGATATAGGGTCTTTAAAGAAGTAATTAAATTAAAATGAAGTCATTTTAGGGGACCTAATCCACACGATGGGTGTCTTTATAAGAAGAGAAGACATACATACAAAAACACAAAGGAAATCTGTGTGAAGACATGAACAAAGTTTTCTAAATTCAGGGAGTACAGCAGTGAAGACAATGCCCCTGACCTCATGGAGCTTATAAAGGAGTAGGAGAGACTAATAAATTCAGATTAGTTGAATGTTATGAAGATGATATAATAGGGTAAAAATTACAGGGAGGAACTGGTTTGCACAAGAGAAATGCTATTTTCTCAAAGTGGTTAGTCTTTTCAAAGGGGTAATATTGAAATGAGATAAAATCTTTAACTTATACAACCAAGAAAGATTAAGGAAATAATTATTTTACCCATTGCTGGAGAGAGTACTGGATAATAGGCACCATAAATTGAAGCAATCTATATTAAGAGAACGTAAGCATAACACATTTTAAATGTACATAAATTAACCTACAATTATATTTGTGGGATTTTATCTAAAGTGTTTGCACCAAGAGTTTATTCTAAGGTTGTTCATTGCACAATTGTCTATAGTAATAAAATTTAGAGGAAAACTGAGTTTCAACTACAGAATACTTATTAAATAGATTCTAAAAATATGGTGCATCAGCACAATAGAATATCCTGCATTCATTAAGATGATGCTATACTGTTTCTGATGCAAGGGGGCAAATCTTCCTCTCCTCTCAGACTCTTTCATGATACTAAGGGAATGGTGAAAAGGTATAAGCCTATAAGTAGGAAAAGAGAATAGCCAGCAATAAGCAGTGGGAGGTAAATGGAAGAATCTCAGTAGATGAGGCATAACAAAGGAAGCCACAGCCTGGAACTCATGTGCTGTGAACATCAGTAAAGAAAGAAGTTGATCCACCCAGCTAGTACAAGTATGGCAAAAGGAAGAAATAGTAAAAAGGGCTAAAAATGGCAGTAGATGAACTCTATCTGGAGAAATTTATGCCCCAATTTGTCCCCTTCCCTTGCCTGCCTCTAGCGGCCTGAAGCCTTTTGCTCAACCCCAAACAACTCCTGGAAAAACCTAAGGCAGCTAAGGCTTATGGTTGGCACCACAAGATAAGCACCTCCTCATTCTATTATATAGATGTACTCTAACCTAATAGCCAGTTCCGCCACTTACCCCAAAGACAGTCTGGCAGTCAATAAACCATAATTAGAAGCATAGATCATGCAGTCAGACTTACCATCACTTAATTCTAAACATAAGCAAATGAGACATTTGCAGAAAGGCTATAGGACCCAAGAGAAATACCAAGATTTAAAAACAAAAAATAACCTTTGGGAAAAGTAAGAGAAATAAGAAATTACAAAGAAAGAAAGACCTTCAAGTTAGATTCCTCAACAACGTTTAGGAAGACATCACTTCTCTAAAATAAAACACTACATTATAATAGCAAAAACAAATCAGAGAATAAGAAAGAATTCTTGAAAATTAAAGATTTGAAGTTGGAAAAGAGAACCACTTAAACATACTGCCCTGCCATCCCAGTTCCAATCTATCAGCCTCTTGAGTGCAGAAAATGCCAAACAAGCCTGGAGATTATAAATAAGGTCTTGGGCTCTGCCAGGGTGTGGATGGAGAAAACAGATCTGCAACCTATCTGCTGCAGGATGGAGATGAACCAGGGATGGTACCGAAAAGCCCAGGGACATGAAGTATAACACCTGGTAACCTGAAGAGATGTGTGTCCCCTGCCAGCCAAGGATTCCTGAGAGAAGAGGAATTCCTGAGGAACTGCGTGGAAACTAAATAAGGCAACTGAGCTGACCCTGGCCATGAGGCTGGTAAAGTTGTATCCAGCCCAGTGCTTCTCCAAATTAGAAACATCTGGGGAACTTGTAAAAATCCCATTGCCCAGGCCACATGGCCTACCAATTAAATCAGAATCTCTGGGGGTGGGATAGAATCATTAGTATTTTTGAGGTTCACTATGTGATCCCAAAGGACAGCCAAGTCTGAGAACCAGTGCTTTAGCTATTTGCAGCAGCAGCAGCAGCAGTCGGAACACCTGGGAATTTGTTAGAAATGGTGAATCCAGGTCTTATACCAGACCTCTGGAGCCAGCATCTGCATTTCAACAAGAAGACCAAAGGATTCACATTTGCATGAAAGAATAAAAAGTTCTGCATCTAGCCCAAGGACTAGAATCCAGACCAGCTAGGCCAAGGATGGGGACTAGGCATTGCTACTCAATGCCTAATTGAGAATACTCCTAAAGTAATTCCCATGTGCACACAGACTGAAGACCCCTGCCCTACACATTGCAATTGAGGAGACAAGAGCAGGAGAAAAGTTTTCCCTTTGGGACCCAAATGGGATATTGACAAATTATCTACTGCTTTATCATTGGCCCTCAGGGAATTGCTACAGTTCCCATCTCCACATCAGGTAGACCCACATAAGACAGGCAAGCAGTCCCATGCCCAAAAGATGAGACATGAGCAGATGAAGAAAAAAGACACATCTATAAGGTTTCAGCCAAGCAGAACACCCAGCATAGGCAGCTTCTAGAAAAAAATATATGTTTTTGTCAAGAAAAAGCATTTTAAATGTTAAATTTTAATAAATTAATTAGAAGTGATGTTAGCTGTTGAAATATATGTCCCTGATTTTTTTTTAGGTAATCTCTATGCCTAATGTGGGGCTCAAACTCACGACCCTGAAATCAAAAGTGGCATGCTCTACTTGCTGAACTAGCCAGGTGACTCTAAATATGTGTCCGTGAATATAAAGTATAAGTGTCTCACAAAGAGATGGACATCATGAAGTTAGAGACATAGATGATGTTGTAGGTTGAACTGTGTCCTCCAGAAAGATGTTGAAGTCCCAACCCCATTCCTGTGAATGTGACTTTATTTAGAAATAGGGTTTTTATAGATGTAAGCAAGTTAAAATGAGGTCATACTGGATTAGGGTGGGCTGTAAATCCAGTGACTTGATGTCCTTGAAAGGAATAAGATATTTAAAGACACAGGGCAGGCTCAAGGAAGAAGGCCATGTGAATAAGGAGACAAATTGGAGATAGGCTACCACAAGCCCAAACCCATCAGGAATTGCCAGGAACCACCAGAAGTTGGAAGAGGCAAGAAGCAGTTCTTCTCTAGAGACAGAAAATGTAACATGGCCTTACTGATACTTTGATTTTGGACTTCTAATTTCCAGATCTGTTAGAGAATAAATTTCTGTTGTTTTAAGCCACCCAGTTTGTGGAACTTTCTGACAGTAGTGCTTGGAAACTAATGCAGTTGACAAATCCAGAAAACCCAACATAAAAATGGAAGACTAAAATAGCAACTAACAGACAAAAAATTTTTTCCTTGAGTTTAAGAAATTTTTGAAGCTTCAGATTGAAAGGTATCCCTGAATTCCAGTACTGACTATAAAAAACATGCATCCAGCCATATATATCCTGGTAACAAATTCTCTCTCCAAAGATAAACCCCCTACCCTCTTCTGCAAAAAAGGAGAAATTTCTAACAAAGTGAAAAAAGCATTGGACTTCTCGTCTGAAAAACCAGAAGCCAGGGTTTAGTGAACTAGTGTCTACAGGCATGCATGTAAGACTGTATCTTAGATGCTTTAGTATCTATAGACTGCAATGTAAGAATTTTATACCGAGGCAAGGTATAAATTTCATCACCTGCATAAATGCAAAATGCAGAAAAAAACGAGCATATGTGAGGTACCGTATCTGAAGGACATAATGGAGAATGGATTATAACAAAACTACCAATGAATCAGAATACAGACTTCAAAATAAAGATGAAAACAAGAGACTACAATGGTATACAATCGATCTTATAAATGTATAGTTAAATCTAAATGAATAATGACAGAGTGGGAAATAGGTAATGTAGACAATAGGTTATTATTTTAAATAGCATGTGAGGGGTGACTGGGTGGCTCAATCTGTTGAGCTTCTGACTCTTGGATTCAGCTCAGGTCATGATCCCAGGGTCGTGGGATCCAGCCCCACATGGAGCCTGCTTAAGATTCTCCTTCTCTCTCTAAGTCACTCACTCACTCTCTCTCAAATAAAAAATAAATTAAATCAATAAATAAAAATAAAATAGCATATGAACCTACTGGTATGCAGATCTTTGTACATATCTGTAAGGCCACATATTTAGATATAATTTTTGGCTGAAATGGATTCAAAGCTAATAACTGATTATTATATTCCCCACACACATTTATAAATTGTTATTTTTATTTGCCCCTAGATTACAGTGTCTTTAGAACCTTTTTTGCTTCTTTACATGCTTGAAGTTATGGAGTGATAACTTTCTATTGCTTTTACATTGAAGAAAAACTCTTCCTGAAATAGAAATTTTTAATTTGTTTCAAAGTATTGTTCTACTCTTTCTAACATCTTTTGTGACTGAAAAGCAACCATAAGTTTGTTTTCCCTTTTAGAAAATTTGTATCTGCCCCTTCTACATACTTGTACAATCCTTTTTAGTTTTTAAAATATAGTAACTTCATGAGAAGAGAGCTCAGTGTTGGTTGCTTTTCATTAATTTTACCTGACACATGAAGAACCCTGTAGGTAGAGAGATTAAGATCTACCCTCAATTCAGGACATTTCTTTTATATTTAATTTCTACTCTGTTTTATTCTTTTTCATTTCTTCTCTCTTCTATTCCCTTTCCTGGGAACACAAAGTATAGGTACGTTGACTCACCATTATCTCTTTCTTCTCTTTAATCTTTTCTATTTTTTGAGAGAGAGAAAGAGAGTGCACACACATGAGCAAGGGAGAAGCAGAGAGAGGGAGAGAGAGAGAATCCCAAGCAGGCTCGGTGCTGTCAGCGCAGAACTCAACATGGGGCTCAATCGCATGAACTTCGAGATCATGACCTGAGCCCAAGTCAAGAGTCAGACACTTAACCAACTGAGCCCCCAGGTGCCCCACTTTAATCTTTTTAGTTACAACTTTTATAAAAATCTTATAGCTTTTTCATGTTGTAGGTAATTTTCTCAACTATGTCTTAATGATCCCATTTTCTGCAGTGATGATTTTTCTCTTTACTACTTGGAATGCTTTAATAGTATTATTACTTTTTATTAAATCTATTTATTTAATTATTTAACAAGAATCTCTATGGCTCATTATTTAACATAACACTCATGTTCATTTCAGACCCCATGTCATCCTTAATATTAGTCCAAAATAGATAGCACCTAAAATTCGATTTTGTTTTCTTGGGTAAGTCTTTAAATATTTGCTCTTCAACTAAATTTTTTACACTGTTTTAGAGTGTGTTAATCCCACTATATTCATAGAATAAGGGTTGCCGGTTTAGTATAATGGGTTGAGAGCAGAAGGGTTTCTGTTGACTCAACTTTCTTGGTTTTTCCTAACATCTTGAAAAGTATAGTCTTAGCAAGTAAGCTAGAGGATGATCCTGTAGGTTAATGTTGTCACCTTAAATCATTCAGTGGTTTTAAGAGCATGGGAAAGAACTTAATACTATAGAAAGTTGTAGCCAAAATACTATCTTTCTAGAAAACACTTTCTCTACATCTGTTGAAATCCATCACATGGAAGCCAACTCAGCTAGGTTTGGAGAAATGTTTTCCCATTGTGGGTGGCACTTGTTTCTCTTTCACTTCTAATTCAGCTGGCCATACTGGCAAGAACTTGTGTCAAGGGTGTGAATTTGGAAACCCATCAGATTTCTTTCTATGTGATAAAACTACATGTTTTCTTCTTAATTAATACTTTTACTATTAATGACATAAAAATGTGAAATAAGGGGTGCCTGGATGGCTCAGTTAATTGAGTGCCCAACTCTTGATTTCTACTCAGGCAATGATCCCAGGATAGTGTGATTAAGCCCTGCATCAGGTTCCACAGTGCGGAGCCCACTTGGGATTCTCTCTCTCTCTCTCCCCCTCTGTCCCTCTCCTCCACTCATACTCTATCTGTCTGTCTCTCTCTCTAAGATAAAAATTAAAATGTTAAATGAATATTTAAGTAGATATTCCCCTATCCTTACAATGACTCCTCCTTGTTTCCAGACTTCGATCTGAATTAGTAGATGTGATAGCAAGCAGACTCTAAATAGGCCCCTAATGGTCCCTATTTTTGCCCAACACAATCCTCTCCCCTTGACTGTGAGTAGGATCCATGACTTGCTTCTAATAGACTACAGCAAAAATGAAGGGTGCCATGGATGCGATGACATTATATTAGAATGCACCTTTTCTCTTGTTAACAGACTCCCACTGCCTTCGATGAAGTACACTGTCATCTAGAGTGTCATCTATGTGGCAAGGAACTGACTGACAGTGAGGAGCTGAGAGCTTCAGTCTGACAGTCTGCAAGGAACTGAATATTGCTACAACCACATAAGCTTGGAAATGGATCCTTCTCCACTCGAGCCTCAGGTAAGACCCTAGGACTAGATAAAACCTTGACTGATGTTTGTGAAAGACCAGTAAGCAGAAGACCCGGGTGAGCGATGCTCAGATTCCTGGCCCACAGAATGTACATTGTTTAAAGTCACTACATTTGTGAGAATTCATTTTGCAACAATAGATAAATACTACGGTGGGTTTCCTTCTCAAATCAGAACAATTGCTATTGGAAAAACATTTCAGACAAAAACAAATAATTTTGACTGAGCCATTGTTATCTTGGAATCTAATAGATATAGGTCAAGGGGGAAAAAACCCCAAAATGGATTTTCTCAGTCCTCCCCATAGCCTATTCATATCTCCAATGCCTGTACCCTCCCAATTAGGAGATATTGGTAGAATTTTCCAGATATTTTTCCACCCGCTTTCCACAATGAAGCTATCTTTGAAACACCTAGTTCCGTAGAAGCAGAGACTTAGAAGGGGATTATAAAGCGTTTTAGTGTGTGTTTTAAGGAGAAAAAAAAAATGAGGAAAGCAGGAGAGAGGAAAGGAAGAAAGCTAAGCAAGATATGATCTCTCAGCCAGAGAGTAACCTTAATCTTACTCCCTTAGGAATCTTTGGAGCAAAAGCTGCACCTCAGAATTGATTCCATCTTTAAGCAAGGGGTCCAGTCTTTTGCCCCTGTATTGATAAGTCTTTGGTTGCTGGCTATCCTGAAAAAGCCTGGGGAGATTTGGATGGACAGGATGAGTCCACAGCAGCCAAGGCTGACGGCAACCGGAGGAAAGTTGCACACGCTCAGTGAAGGGCAGGGAGCCAACTGTATCCACAAAAAAAAAAAAGTAAGTCATGTTCTGCATCATCTCTGAAAGTGTTCTAAACTATTATATCTGACAAATAGTCTTGAAATGTTTGTAATTGGCAGTATCTTTCGTTTCAGTACTGCAGGCGTTTTCTTCTCTATCTTTTTTGGTCAATTTATTCAATTAATATGTGAAAGTTTACAAATTTGCTTTTAGCCCACAATCTTTCCCAAAAGTTTCAGAGTTTATGAAAATGCAGTAAACCCATGTAGTTAATTGTTTATGCATTCTGCATTGGTAATACTCTGCATTAGCAAAATCTGTAGCTTACGTTAAGGACCTGTCGACCATTTCTTACCCCACCCCACCCCCCTCAACAAACCATCTGTCCAACAGAACTCATGAGTTAGGGATTCAGGCTTACTGCTCTGGATAAAAAACAACTGCCATCTCACACAGATTGCGCGGTTGCTGGCCCCATTCCCGACTGAGTCAGGGGCACAGCGACTGGAAAACAATCCCCACAGCTCGGGTTATCCTCTCGCGGTGCCGCGGGGGTGGCTGGCAAGGTTTTACCCGTCACAGCTGGTATGATTCTGAGTTACTCAGCCAGAGGAAAAGTGCTTCCTGATGGAACCCTAAGCCCTCCATTCACTTTCCCCTTAAGGTCTGAAGAGAGCAATCCCAAGAACTCATGCTAAGCAAAGTCTCTTCAAAAATTATGGTCTGTGCTCGTTGGAGAATCAGAAATTTTCAATTATATAGCCTCCCAGGATACATTTTAAGGAAAAACAAAAGACAATTGTTTTTGCTCACTTGTTTAAACACTAACCATTTTGTTCCTAGCTCCATTACATTTTTTTTTTTACTTTATCCCTTTTATGCAAATTGGCAGCCCATTTTCAATCTTCCTTGAAATAAGAAATGTAGGCTCTGTATGGGAAATATGTAGTTATGGAGCTTGCTTTAAAAATTATCTTTGGAAGCAACTTGAAGTTGACACTTCAAAGTTTCAGAAGTGCTCTCACATCCGTTGCTTCATTTGACAGGTGTTATAACCCCCAATTTACAGACCAGAATTCAGAGGTCACCTAACTTTTAAAATCATGTTGCTAAGAACAAACAGAACTGAGACAAGAACCAGATTCTCTGACTTAAGTCAGATGCTATTTCTCTTCTTCCATGCTGCCTTTTAACTGTCAGCAATAGGCATTCTCAATTTCTTTCTTAATCCTGGGGATACTTGCTTTATTATTATTTTTCACTCAGGGATTCCACAAACACACAACAGGACTTAGTAACGCCCCATTTAGTGTCATTCAATATTAGCACTCCCTTTATGTATTTCCACATTCTCTAATGAGGACCCTGACTTAATTGTCTACTCCAGACATGTTATTTTACCAGCGTGACTCCAAGATGTACTGGTGAGTCCCGAAACTGGCACATTATTGCAGTTTATTTGAATTTTATTGTATCACCCTTATGCTTTATTTCTACTGCATTTCAAAGCAGTCCTTAGCATGCGTAATATCACTTAAATAAGACATAGTACTGCAAAATGAGAGTTCTCTAGATATCCCCTGTGCAACCGCAGGAGGCCCCTTCCAAACCAAAAAGCTGTGAATCTTATCTGTGGTTCTATTGTAAATTTTGATCTGGAGGCATGTTTAATAGCTTTTCAGTGACTATTGTAAAGGGAGTATTTACTTGAAATGATGTCTGCTTATATTATTTCTTTGCCAAATTGCTCCCAGCAACTAGAAAATCTGCTTGTACCTCTCCATCAGTAGCCTCCCTGGAAAGGAGACATTTTCTGTTTGTATACTGCCTGAAGTACTTGATTTTTCTTGATGATCTTTAAAGTTCAGCCAAAAGGACAAACAGCACATCCAATGATTCTCAATCTTTTCACCACTTAGGATACTTTTATTACTTTGCTCCTTGATTTGAAATATTTCACCTGCCAAACTTCACTTTTACCAAGGAATTTGTTATTTTTCCATTTTTAGTCATACATATATAATGATAGCAAATGCACAGAGCACTTGATGTGCTGGGTGCTGTTATAATGATTTACATAATTAACTTCTTTAACTTTTCTGACACTGTAGGAGATGAATACTATTAGCTTCGTTTTACATGTGCTGCACAGAAAAGTTAGGCAACTGGCAGGAGCTGAGAGCTGAGATTTGAGCACAGGCATTTTAGCTCCAGAACTGATGCTGTCAACCTCTGCGCGTGCTGTTTCCCATTTGTAGTGTCTAATTGGCAGAGATCTGTGAAAACATATACCTCTTTTAATTTCAGAAAAATGGAATCAGGAAGGATTTGACTTCCTCCAATGGGCAAACACCCCAGGTGGAAAAACCATTCTCCTTGGAGTTAAGTTACTAGAATCCAAGTTCCCACTTCTCCCTTTGTCAGCTTTATACCTGTGTGGACATCTTTTATATTGCCACTTCTCCAATTCTTAGTGTGAAAGTAAGGATATGAAGATCTATCCTGCCTTCCTCATTCATTACTTCAAAAAAAAATCCTTCATGGCACAACCTACCATGTGCCAGGCACTGTTGCTGGATCTTGCATGCAGATATGAATGAGGTGAAACTATTTCCCTGCAGGAATCCAGTGTCTCGCATGGAGATACAGGAAAGTAACCACGTACACACCCAGTGTGACCAGTTGATGCCATAGGAGTTATTGAATCCTAGGGGAGAGGAAAGGAAGAAATGTGTCCCATTTTTCCAGAGTGGGCAGGTGGGGAAGGCAATGTCAGGAAAACATCATGGAAAGATGATTCCTGAAATGAGTCTTGAAAGGCCAGGAATAGTTCACTGGCACATAATTGATGGGGAAACAGGATATGTGAAAGTGTGAAGATACCAAAGGAAAAGATATGCCCTAGTTTGGAACACTTCTAAAAGTATAGAAGACACAGCTCCTGGGCAGTTAGCAGGAGGGGAGATTGAATCACATATAGAGCTGGAATGTAGGGTGTGACTAACAGGACAAAACATTTTATAAATGCCAAAGCATGATATAAATAGACAATAGTATTTGGGATCAGCATTACTAAGGACATGAGTCTATACTGATGGCTCAATATTTTCCTGGGTTGCAGGATACTGGCTCATGCACAGCCCTGGATCCTAGAGTGCAGGAACCCTTTAAAGATCTCTGAAAAGTTTATTCCTGAGCACTGATCCAGAAGCACACGAGGTGTTGAAACCAAGACCTTCTTACCCCTTCTCATCCAGAATTTCAAATGAAATACCGTAGTTCTCAATTAGATGCTTTGCATCTAGAAAAGCCAAAATTGTGCTTCTGACAGAGCTTAGAGAAATCACCGAGGCCTTAAAGGATTCTAAACAAAGAATTCTGGCCATATCATTTTGAAGAGACATGAGGGCCCGAGACAGAGAGCCTGGATTATAGTTGCTTCAATTTTCTGTTTTGCTTTGCTTTTGTAAATGAGGAAGGAAATGATGAGCAGAATAATTTAACTTAGGCCTCCTGAAAACACATTTATTCTCCCTTCTCCCATTCACTCTTCATTTTACTTTTGGAGAATTTCAGTAAAAAATAGGAATATGCATTGTCTAGGGGAAATTGCCCTGGCATAATAAGTCCATGAAATTTTCAATGGGGCACAGGTGGGACGAAGACAGCTGTTGCCCATTTAGGCAAACGTGCCTGTTTTTTAAGAGGAAATTATGTATAAATTGACCAAAATAACAGCTTTCCTGAATAATTAAGATAATTGACACCATTCTATTCGTTACTTTGTTGGTGTCAGCAAAAGTTTTGTAGACTTTAAAGATGCTACTATATTTCTTTTACCTTCACTCTCTCAAGTGTACTGGGAGGATGCTGGTAACCATATCTGCACAAAGCTCGTATGGATCTGATCGTTTCATTTGCAAGCAAACGAATGAGACCTTCAGGAAATATTAGGTTGTTTTGTTACATGTATAGTCTGTGTTACCTAATGTCAAATATCAAAGTGAAATCAGTGTTCATAGAGCAGAAATTACCTGTAAGGCACCAAATTAGGTTTTAGATAGCAGAAGAGAAGTCCTACATCATTATAACAGCTTTCAATTAAATTAAGGATAAATGTGTAACAAGTTTACAAAATTAACTGATACCCCAAATTGGATTTGGAGAGAGATATAATTTTGTAACTAAGTTGATGTTTATCTAAAGCCCCAAGCTGTAAGAATGATAATAGTAACTTTTATTCCTAACCAATTTAAACTTTAGTCTAACATAATAAAGAGCCTATTTAGATAATTTTTTATATATTCTGAGTAAACATATTTAATTTCTCAGACGGTTTCCACTTCCCAGTTTCTTTCCCCAGGATGATATCTAGTCTACAAAGAGGAGGTTTGATATGACCAGGCTGGCAGGGCTGGAGAGAGGTGGCAAAAGGGACCCCTGACCTCATGCTTGTCCTCGGGGTTGTGCTGGCTCTCACACTCTGACGGGGGCTCGCCTTCTTGCATTTGCAGCTGCTGGTAGAACTCTTGATCTGGATTCCTTCAGTTTGGTGGGGACTGCTCTCTATCACTGAGCAAGTCAGCCTCACAGGGCCTCCTTCCACCCAACTCACGCTGCAGCCCATCCCAGCCTTCTCCAGGGCCTCCCTTGTCCTGCCACAGGCCTCTTGTCCCCCAGCTTCGCATCAGTTCCACGCAAGAACCTCAGAGATCTCTTCAGGTCCCACCTGCACCCCTCCAGCTCACCTCCTGACAACACTGTGCTCTTTGCTCTATGTTACTCTGAACTATCTCAAACATTTCCCTATGCCTGAGCCTTAACAGGAAAGAGAAAATCAGGAGACCTCATTTTCAACATTTATGTATTAAACATGGTAAGATTCTAAATAGTAGCTGAAGAGTTTTTTGTTATGATCTGTTACCATAACAACAACAAAAAAAAAGTTCCAGAACTCAAACATGCAGCCCTAACTCTGTCCCTTCCTCCCTTCTGAGAGCAAGAGGTCATTTGCCCACATTCACTGAATGCACTCAAATCATGCATGACAGACACTGGTCCAGGCTTGGCAGCTCAGAGATGAAAGCAGCCAGGCCGTCAGAGTGTTACCGTCTCTAACAGAGAAGATAGATGCAATCCTAGAACACAGAAATCTGCTGTGATGGAGGAAGCACATGGCACTGGAGAACCCAGAGGAGGACTCCTAGCCAGACTGGGAGGTCAGGGAAGACTTCCCGGTAAACCAATGCCTGAGCTGAGTCTTGAAAAAAAAAAAAAAAAGCAGAAATTGTCTAGAAAACAACAGCAAAAACATGTAATGCATGAGAGGAAGTAGCACCGTAGAAAGACAGGGAGGTGTAAGAGCATGTGGCTCATTAGCAGAACCGCCAAGTTGCTTGGTGTGGCTACCCTGAACATATCACACATTCATCTTTCCTGTCCTCTCCTGAGGGCCTTTGATTTTGACTTGATTTTCCACAGCTATGAACAAAGGCTTAAATGCAAAGTAGAAATGAACAGGGTCATATGCAATGAAAAACTTGTAGATGGATACCCTTTTGGAGATGAAAGCAAAAACATTTTACAACATTTCTTAAAAGCATATGATTTTGCTTCTAAAGATTTCAGGCTTCCTCTTGGTTTCAAACAGCAGAATAACTGGCTATTGTTAACTGGTTTCTTTCTTTCTTTCTAAAAGAATTTCTTTTCATATTCTCCACCAATTACAGAGTAAGTAGTGGGAAGGTACATCACCCAGGAAAATTCCAGAGTTTACAAATGCTGTAGTCCACAAGGCAGTCTGCCTAAAGAATACATTGTTTAAACTATACAAGAACTAGAAAAGAATAACCCTGAATATTTTTGTCTTTTTCCCATTTTTACGAAAATGAGTATTCGTTAAATAAATGTGCACATCCCACATTTATTTAGGCCATATAGAAATAAATAAAATAAATTAAAGACAATGATGCCAGCATAGGGGAGCACTTTCAGTACCACACAAACATATGTTGAGAGGATGACAAATCAGTAAAGGTGGAATATATTCCTGAGGCAAAATTTCTAGGACATTTTGCTAATTGGAATGATTTTCTTCATAACGGGTGAAGTTTACCTCTAAACTCAGAACTGCAAAGGTTTATGCAGCTCACTAGAACTACCAAGATTGTCTATCTGTTCAATCTGGCTGAAAGAAAATATCTAAAGGAAAGGTAAACATATCCATCCCAAAATATGTTCCATATCCTGTTGGTCAAGGGCACATAAAAAAGTTTAACTTGAAATCTTGAATCTTTCCCTGCCTGCCAAAAAACAAAATAATTTATCCCCAGTATTTCTACATTTTAGAGAAAAGAATTCTATGCTTTCCCTTCAGTGTCCTCGTCAACCTCTTTCTTCAAACCAGTAGATTTACAAAGTACTACTCATTCTTCTTACCATGTAATTAGCTGTGGTTTCCTTCAGGGCTAAAGTTCTTAAGACATCCCTTCTAACAGAATTAGCTTGGGGTATATATGGAGGGGAGAGAGGGCAAGCTGAGAGAGTGTTTATGGAGTCAGAGAGCTCCTTACTAAATTCACATGATTCTTTCAACATCATTACTCCAAAGATCCCAGTGTAGAATTAGCTCAGTGTATCTTTTTCTTTTTCTTTTTTTTTAAACTTTTTAAATGTTTATTTCTTTGGGGGGGGGGTGCATGAGCGGGGGAGAGGCAGAAAAAGAGGGAGACACAGAATCCAAAGCAGGCTTCAGGCTCCAAGCTGTCAGCACAGAGCCCAACGTGGGCCTTGAACTCATGAACCATGAGATCATGACCTGAACCAAAGTTGGACACTCCACCGACAGAGCCACCCAGGTGCCCCTCACTCAGTGTTTCTAAAGGATTGCTGGGGCTAGTGTCAAAAGATCAGTTTACAAGAAGAACTTTGAAGTCTCCCTTACAAGTCTTTATCCTCAGAATAGAGCTGCCACAGCACACAAGTTGGTTCCAGGAGTAACAGGTCACTGCTACAAACTGGACAAAGAGGGGAGATGATTTTAGGCCCGGAGCAGTGCCTGTCCCTGAGATTATTTTCTGACCCAGCCTTGATAGCCCAAAACATGAGTTTGGGGCAGAGGACCAAACAGAAGACCAAGAATCACCCTGCTCTCTAAAACATTGAAAATAGGGGCGCCTGGGTGGCTCAGTTGGTTAGGCCTCCAACTTCGGCTAAGGTCATGATCTCATGGTTTGTGAGTTCGAGCCCCACCTCAGGCTCTCTGCAGTCAATGCAGAGCCTGCTTTGCATCCTCTGTCTCCCTCTCTCTCTGCCCCTACCTTGCTTGTGCTCACACGCACTCTCTTTCTCTCTCAAAAATAAACATTGAAAATAAAAGTTAGTGCCTGCAGGATTGTGCTAAAGTTTTCATTCATTTGACAGGAAGCTTACAGATGCTTCCCTCACACTGACCGACTCCACATGGCATCAGCGCCCAATGTTGTCACCAGCAGCCCCCACTGTGGGCCTGTGAAAGAAATGGGTAGCTGTCATTTCCACCCCTAGACTTAGCCTTTGTTTGAGTGCCAGAGCTGGGGTTCTCTTAGTGGAAGTGGCCTCAGTTTTCTCACCTCTAGTCCTTCATGTTTCTTTAAGGATATAACAGACATTTAGGGTGACTGAAGACATCATGACCACATTGTTCAGCATGTCATTCCTTACTAAGATATATGGGAAATTTTTGCTTAGTAACTGGAGAATGGAAGAGTTTGCTCCAGAGAGAAGCGGTGAGAGGAGAATGACAAGGGAAAGAAAAAGTCCCCAGCAGGCTCCTGGGCCTGTGTTTACTATCTATGATTGGAAGGGTCGAGGACTGACTGTCACAGACCTGCCTTCATGAGGTGTTAGTCAAGAGGGTTGGCCAGAAGTGTACTCATCCATTAGGATAAGACTTAGAGACAAGGAGAGGTGATTTGAGGGCACTGATCAAGGAGCAAATAGATCTTCCTCCTTCATCAGTTTGCATGGAACTCAGACCATGTCTGGTCCCCTCAGGACTGGATTATTTTAAGGGGAACTGGAGTGGATGTCCTTAGCAAGGACACTGGGGTTCCCAGGCAAGGCAACTGGCAATATTGTATGTTCTCTGGGCCACAATATTAGTGGGTGACAGCTGTGAGGAAACGGAATACAGAACAAGAAAGGATAGCCAGCATGTTTGCTAGATGCAGGTGGCTGCAACCAATTCATGATAGGCACAAAGAAGTCCTTCAGAAACTCTCAGAATAACTCCTATCAGAATGAAAACTCTGTGTAAGAAATTGGATTTTCTCAGGGTGCCTGGGTGGCTCAGTCAATTAAGCATCCAGCTGTTGGTTTTGGCTCAGGTCAAGAACTCACGGTTCATGGGTTCAAGCCTCGTGTCAGCACAGAGCCTGCTTGGGATTCTCTCTCTCCCTCTCTCTATGCCCCTCCCTGACTCATTCTTTCTCTTTCTTTCAGTCAATCAATAAATAAATAGATAAGTAAGAAATCGGATTTTTTTCTCTACTCAGTCCGCCATTTCTGGCACTCCATAAATATTTGTTTGTTGTGGAACACATTCAGGATGCTTTAGGGAAACTGATTTCCAACAGTTAGTTCAATGAGTACTTAAGCTAGCATCCTTTGATCATTTAAATATTTGTGACATAACTTTGTAGACACAAAGTAGTGGGTGATATTTGTTTACTGGACAGAGCAATTTACTTTGGGTCACTCTGAGCAAGTGGTTTTTCTCTTTGGTATAGGGAAGGGGGAGAGAGGCAATTAGGACAAAAAGGGTGGGTATGATTTCTGCAGTGACAAATCCAAGGAGTCTGGGCATTTGTTCTGTTTTTACATGTAGAAGGATGCTGCCATTCTCTCCTGACTCCCTTCAGCTTCATTGATCAGATAAGAAATGGCTGTGGACAGCCTCAGGGCCCTCCAGAATTGAGCTGTCCTTAGTGCGATTCTCAAATACCACGACATAGTGACTGCAGCAGTGTCCAAAGTTTCCTTTGAATCAAAAATTTCCTCACACCAGTCTGTGCCAAGGCTCTGATAATCCGGCATCAGGCAGCCTCAGTGTAAGGTGCCTGTTTAAATATATTACCTTGGAGTGGTAACATATTAATCCATTAGTAGCCATTAATACAACAACACAAATTAGTTTATCAGTCAGCCATTGAGTAGGCAGTGCCTCAGGGAATGGTATGTAGGGTGGATTTGTTACTTTTTCCCCATCTTAGATTACGATTTATTATATAAACAAAAATTTCAGCAGCAATAAAAAAAGTCTAAACCAAGGACCAAATCCCCCTGCCCCACATTCCTACCGTAGTAACATACTAATTGTTTTATCTGGGTTCCCTTTCAGCTCCTATTCAAATTCAAAAATCAGCTTTAACTCAAGCGTTTTCCATTTTTTTCTGAATAGTAATAGCTAACATTTATTAAGTGCTTACTATGTGCCAGGCACTATCCCAAAAACACTTAAACAAATTAAATCATGTCATCTAAACAACAGCTCAAGAAGTAGATACTGTTTTATCCTTATTTACACAAGAGGGGACAGAGGCCCAGAGAACTAACTGATAGAAGGCACTAAATAATCAATTCAAACTCAAGCATTTGGCTCCAACGTCCATGCTTTTCACCCCAGAACCAAACATCCCATTTACTAGTAAGGAAACTAGGGCATCATGTGCTAATTAACTTGCCTGCAGTTCCTTAAATAATATGCAGTGGAGCCAGACTTTGAGCAGGCTGCCTGATGCTGAGCCCACCCTCTTAACGGCACTGCACAGATGACTGACACTTTACCCGAGCTGATACAGCCTGTGAACAAGGTGGACATCATTATGCCAATTTACAATTTGGGGGTTCCAGATGACTGATCAATTGTCCAACAGCAGATCAAAAATGACAAGTCCAGGTTATAAATCCAGATTTTCTGACTTTAAATTCAGTACTTCTTTGTTTACATTCCTTTTTATCTGCCTCTATTGGCAATCAACTTTTTCAACATAGTGTAAATAAAACATATGATCTGTATGTTCCTACTTTATTCATATACCATAATTCAAGAACCCTTTCCCTTGTTACTAGGTGGATTTTATAATTATCATCGTGTTGGCAGCCCTAGAATACCTGAGGTTATGAATCATAAGGTACTTAAACACGCTGGTTGAATTTTGGAGATTTTTAACAATATTTTTCTGCTGTTATAAGTAAATGTCACAATAAAACCATCTGTACAATATAATTTTTCTTTTAGACTCTTCTTACAGGAATGGCAATGTATAGCATCTCTCATTTTGTTTGATTTTCCAGCAATGATTCAGCCTTTTGCAGAAAAAAGAGTATTGTCTCCTTACAGTCAGTAATAGCAATAGACACTTTCCCAGTAGCCCCTATAAAGTGAGCTGCCTGGAGAGATTTGGATTTTTCTGCTCCATAGCTTCTTTAGCGGCGTTCAGCAAATCAAACTGTGCCACCCATTTCGTGGCAGAGTGACCAGGCCGGAACATGGCCTTCTCCTTTTTGGTGCCAGCTTTCCTGTGGCTTCTTTGTGCAAGGACCCAAGCCTGAATCTCAAGAATAATTGTCAAGGCTGATACTACCTCTGCGAATAGGAACATACTTCTTGGAATTTCCCAAAGCCCCCAGCACCTGCCCTAACTGTGCCTGCCCAGTTGGTCTAAAGAGCACAAATGCCCAGTAATTAGTTGGGCATCTCTCTTAATATTGTCACCAAGACAAAGTAAATTCTTAAAAGTCTTGCCGCATCTATCTTCTAGAATATAAATCCTTTGGGAACAGAAACTGTGTCTTTGTTGGGTCTTTTTGTGGGCTTTTTACCGAGCTGATACACAAGTATTAATTGATGTCTTTGTACTATTGCTCAGGGGGTGTGCCTTATGCTTTGCAGTTAGTTAACTCAAACAACCACTTTCCCTAAAATGAAAGATTGATGATTATGGGGAGATTTGGTGTACTTTGGATTGCATTGCAGAAGTAATCTATTTGTCCTAATTATCCTTTCTCATTCCATAACATTTTCACTAAGTGAAATATTTTCAAAAATAAAAATAACGTTGAAAAAGTGATAGGTGACATATTCTGCACAAAGTTGATAAAGAATTATTTTTGACTAATCTAATCTCACTACATGAATAGGTTTGAAAAATACATATTTTGCAAAGGTTTATTTTTTATAACTTCTTCTCGGGCTTATATTTTTCTGGAAGCACTCTGACTTAGGAAAAAATAAGGTCATCATAATGTCTTATTCCAAAATAAATTATTAAGTTAAAAAAAATTGGAGTTAAAGTGTCGATGCCAGGATAGAGGTAAATATATTCATCCATCTCACCCACAGCCAGGAGCTTTCATTATTTGATGCAAAATATGAGCCGAGTTCTTGAGAAAACCTATGTCTTAGGGCTATTTATGTCTTTGCCACTTTGAACATTTTCAATATTTAATTATGAACTTTAAATTTGCTTATCTCACAACTGTATTTTGTGTAGCAACTAAACATGAATTGTAACCAGCTGGGAGGTAAGAAATAGAAATATACTGTGATAACCTCTGAATATAAAAATATCAATACATCAATGTTGATAGTCAATAACAAGTGAGTTAGAAGCTATTAAATATTACTGTTAGACAATTTCCCAAGTTTATAGCTTTCATAATCTATAGAGCAAAACTGATACTTCTGTCATGACCTAAATTTCAAATTCCATTTTATAGAAAATAGAAAAGAGGGGATCAATTGCAGAAATAGTTAAATCATTTCTGAGGTTTGCCTCTGGAATAAAATCTCTGTAAGCCTTCTGTTCTTTTCCTCCTCTATAGTATATTGGGTTCCCAATGACAAGCCCATAGGGCATCAGAATAGCTGCTCAGTGATAAAATATAACAGTTTTCAAACTGTTGAGAGAGAGTGTAGGGTTCTGTTGAAGAACATCACCAACTATGGCAACAGCAGAGGGAGGTCAAAGGCTCAAGGATCCGAGCTGTCCCACTACTTTCCACCCAAGTGGTGCCAATGTTTGTCTGTTTTATAGGTTGTCTTTCCATCTGAAAGTTCTTTCTTGGGGGTTCACAGGGGATGAGGAGTTCCACTGATAAAACTATTGCTATAATTTAATGATGATTTCATAGTTAAAGTAAAGAATGGGTCAAGTCAGTCATTTATCTTTTAACTTCTTTTGACATTCTAGACAAAACATAATTTTAGTATGGACTTAACTGGCTACTTAAATCAATCCACAAAATGAAAGAGGGATTAATAGAGATGAAAAAAATACATTTGTATCTTTAAGTGATTTAATATACTAAGGGACAAAGATAAAATTGAAGAACACTTGCAAAGTAAATCAAGTGGTAGAGAAAGGGAAAAGAACATACAAGCTACAAGTTCAGGCCTCACTCAAAGCTATTCAGGCTAGAGTGTCAGGGAAAGACTAAAAACTGTGTAGGAAAAGCAGAGAGAAGCCATGTTCCAAAGGCCTGTATTCATTAGTTTGTAAGACATGAGTCTAAAATAGCTAACAGCTTGGTTCTCAAAGATCTCTGAATCATGCACAGTTACTTGGGTAAGTAGGTCAGGATCTCATCATGAGACAGGTGGAAGAGGAAAACCCAGCCAATATTTTCTCTAGTAATGAATGAGATGTGGCACTCGAGGGAAAGTGAAGCATACCAAGTGGGTGATGTCAGTCAAAAGACACATGGCACAGAATTTCAGGACTCTGACCAGGCCTTGGAGATTTGGCTTATCAGTCTGTGAAAAATGGGTCCCGGGTTTATGCAGAAGGGAAAGTAGACTATGGTGAATACACAGATAAAAATAATGTGAGATGACAAGCAACAACAATCATAGCTGATGACATTATATTTCTGAGTGACCAGACCAAAGACAAGGCATAGAGTGGCTTTCTTTGGTTATTGTTTGGTACAGTCTCATATGCATATATATGTGTGTGTGTGTGTATATATATATATATATGTGTGTGTGTGTATATATATATATATATAAAGAGCTCAAAGTCTAGAGGGAAAAATGCAAAAATATGCTTTCATTTTAAGCTTTGATTTAGATTTTTAAAGTAGAAAATGTTATTTTTTCAACATTGATTTTGGCTCATGACAAGCCAAGATTTTTCATAGATCCTATTCCACTGAGATGATAAACTAAAAAAGAAGAAAAGAGGCTTAACTGGGAAACAAGACTCAAAGGAGTATAGACTGTAATAAAATGTGAGGTTTCCGCAGGAACCGAGGTTTCCCTCTGTCTGGTAGAAACTCCAGTTTATTCTTTCATCACATTATTCCTTCAACAAATATTTACTAAGGCTTTGCAATGTGCCAAGCTATTCTAGGTCCAGGAAAATATGATGAATGGCTTTATTGTCTCCATTAGAGAAGAAGAAAGTAATATAGTTGGAAACCTTTCAATCCCCACTCCTATCCCACCTTCTTCTAGGTTTCTACAGTTGTTTCTAATATTTTTACTAGTATTTATCACATACTATTCTTTTAAGATAGTTATGTTTGCATGTGTTATTCCTTGTATTAGATCGCAGACACCATAAAGGTACAAACCTTGTCATGCTACTTGGGCCCTGATATGTTGCCTTCTACACAGCAAGTATTCAATGTGTGTTTAGTGAGTTAAATGTTTAAAACCATAAAGGTAGATATCATTTAAACTTTCATAAAACATACCTTCAATAGTGAATGTAGAGCAGACAGAGGATGAACTTTCATTTACTTGCTATTACACTAAGACATGCTTAGTGCTACACACTGCCTTTCCTCAAAGAGCCATCATATATTTCAGTTATTTTCACCAGTGTCCTCAAAGATGAGTAGAAACAGGTGTTATTAACTCTACTTTAAATATGGAACAGATCAGTAGCTAAAATCATACTAAATATCATGTATTTTATGGAAAAGAAATCCAGGTCAAAAATGCAGTTTTCATACCGCGTATTTCACTATTTTCTTTCATAAGTTTCCATATCTAATTATTAGCCAGTGTACTTGGCCAGCCTCTCTCTACATTTTGGTCATTTAGGCTGGTTATATAGGGAGAGAAATCCTCACATTACTGTTCATACATCAGATAATTCTTGCCAAACATCTATTCAAACAATCAGACCTGTATGTTGGTGAAGATCACTTGAGAGTTACTTAATGCTATGTTCAGACAAGAGATGCTTACACTGCATACAGATGTGCCAGATGGTGAAAACATCACCTATTCATCTGTTTATACAATGCATATTTTAGAATTTTTAAAATACTTATTATGTGCTAGGCACTGAGCAAAACTTAATGAAGATTACAATGTAGTGGGGAGATAAAATAATAAGCAAGCAAACCCCACTAATAAATAAAAATTATTAAATACAAAACATAATGAAAGAATCAAATGCAATACTATGATAGAGAATAAGGTAGAGAATCTGTTTAGAAAGTGTAATTAATCTTGATAATTAAGCTGAGAAGGAGCCAGCCATCTGAAATTCCAGAGAAAGAGAATTTCATAAAGAGTAGAATGAAAAATATTCTAAAGTGGGTGAAATCTTAGGAGCGAAAGTAAAAGGCAGCATCACCAGAACATAGTTAAAGATGTGAGTTGAAATTCTAGAGATAAGCAGGGGTCATTCCATACCAGGCCTTTTAGGCCAATATATGAAGTTTGGATTTAACTCACAGTGCAGTGGAAATCTATTGAAATATTTTCAAGCAGACAAGTAGCAAAATATATTTTTTAAAGATCCTGCTGGAGGCTACAAGAACAATAGATTGCAGGGAAGGGGTCAGTAAACAGAATATTACAAAAGGGAAGCTCGGGAGACTCTTGAAGTAGCTCCAAGTAAGACTGTATTTATATGGCTTAAATTGAAGTGCTGATCATGGATGTGAAGAGTGGTAAAATGAGAGATGCAATTTGTGAGTAAAATATGCAGGACATTAATAGATTGGAAGGTGGGGGTAGGGAAAGAAAGAATTAAGGATTTTTCCCAGGTCTCAAAAATAAGCAGCTGAGGAGAAACAATGTACCATTTACTGACATGAGGAAGACTATAGATGGAACAGGATCACAAGATGATGCTAAATATGGGGTGTTTCTAAAACATCCAAATGAAGATGTCCAATGGGCAGTCAGTCATATATGTATTGAAGGTCTAAGAAAAGGTTGGACCCATTGTTATAAATTATAAGTTACCAGCATATAGATTGTGGACACATATAAGATTACTACTGAATAAAGCCTTTGCAGGGAGAAAGGGTCTATTACCAAACACTGAAGAGCTCAAACACTTAGAGGTCAGTACAGACAGGAGGAATCAATAAGAAAGGCTGAGAAGAACAAAGGGATAGGACGAAAACTAGGAAAGAGAGATGTTACCAAATGAGAGAAGAATGTTGCAGGAGGATCCTTGGTGTTAAAGTAAAAGGAAGACAGAAAGCATAGACTAGATTTCACAACATAGATATGTCAGAGGTCCTAACAAGAATGGTTTGGGAGAAATGTTGGAGGCAGAAACCAGATTGGAGCAGATTTGACAAATGAGCACCTGACCCATGGCTTAGAGAACTCTTTGGAAAACCTTAGCAGTAGAAGAGCCATTCATAGCAGTAGAAGAGCCATTCATGCATTTGATTCCTTTATTCGTGTTGCTCATTAAATTTATTAAGCAAAGAATATCTAATTTTAGCAATGAAATTTTCTGATGATCCCTTCAAGATATATGAGTTGCAAAATGTACTTTTAAGTAATGGAATGACTAGACCTGACATACACAGTTGTTGCCAGTTAGCCAAATAATTGTAAAAGAATGTCCAAAAAATGATCATTTTGGTTTCAAAACAGTTGATCTTAGGTCACTTTCCTGTCTGTAGTTAAAAGAAAGCACTAATTGTCTATTGAGAAAATTGCTAGCATATACTAATAAAACTTTATGAAAAGATAAAATATACGTACCCCTTTTATGTCAGTAATAGGAAGCATATATATAGTTCAACTAGGAGCTGTCTGGAGTCACTGAGGAGCACAGTAAGTGCTAAGCTGAAATACTTGTTCTCGAAATGCTTAAACTGAGATGTGACAAAGCACTTTTCAATTATAAAGCAGAATCAGCATGAATGATCGCTTAAGATCTGTGAGAGTTGAAGAAGCATGAAGGTACGTTTCTTATGTGTTTTAATTAAGCTTATATGTTAAACACCAAAATTTAATGGATCTGAGCTTTTATATAAGCATGACAAAGTTATAGAATATGAGTAAAATAGATGCTTCATTGAGCCAGGGATGTATTATGAATGTTATAATGAAACCTCACTCTCTTATAAAAAGATATGATTTTCCTGCCAAGTTGTGCCTTTCAGAAGCATGTTGATACAGTAGTTTCCAGCATTTCCTTTTTATCCAGATATATACGTTCTTCAGGGAATATCATCTATTACCACCTATTATAAAAGGAATAAAGTAAAGTCTTATTAATTGTTAGTCTTTCAGTTGCAAGTGACAGAAGACATAACTCAAAATGGCCAATGGTAGAGGTAATCCCCCCTGAATCACATGACAAAAAATGAGAGATGGGGTCTTTGCAAAGGCACTCCTAGAAAGGTGGACAATAGATAGTATTCCATAAATAACCAACGTTCATTCCAACAAACATAATCAAAGCCACATTATTTCTAAAAGCTTTCATGGATTGTAGAGATAAAGACTAGAGAATAAAAATATCTTTTCATTAGAGTAAGCTACTGTGCTAAAATGCCTTATCTAGGCCAATTCCTTTGGGAATGTAAATTTTCATTTTCCTCTTTTAAAATTATTTCAAATATCTTTACTGAAATAAAGGGATTTCCTACTGTTCTAATTAGCTTCTCATGCACCTCCCCAGAGACTTTTTCTGATTTATAAAAAAGTGTAATACATGAAAGGTTTACCTGTATATTTAGAAATAATCACCATAAATCTGAATTTCTGTCAGGGAACTAAAAGTATATATAAGTTACTCTGACCTATCTTTCTTATATATGTAATGGGTTGTCTACTAGTTAGGATCTTTGCTTTTTCTGTTATTTTTGTTTTGTTTTTGTTTAGAGTGTGTGTGTGTGCATGAGTAGGGGAAAGGGCAAAGAGAAAGGAAAAAGAGAATCCCAAGCAGGCTTCATGCTCAGCATACGGGCTGACATGGGGCTCGATCCCATGACCCTGAAATCAAGAGTTAGATGCTCAACCAACTCAACCAGACACCTCTAGTTAGTATCTTTCTAATTAAATGATCTTTCAACTTCTTACCACTGTTAAAGGTAGAATTCCTAAATCTGTATTATTTCAAGTAGAATACAACACAGATTATATTTTCATCTTTAACTGAGAAGCCTTGTATTAGATAATCCAAGGAAACGGAAATCTGTGTGAGATTTATACCATATTGACTTTACAATATATGTAAGAAAATCCTTATGTGTGTGTATGTATAGTGTCTTCTCAATTTGAAAAATATCTCTGTATGACAATCTTTGTACTATATGATGAATGGAGGAGATACTTCTTAATTTCAACATTTACCATCTTTAGATTTTTTTAATTTTAATTCCAGTATACTTAGCATACAGTGTTATAATAATTTCAGGTGTACAATGTAGTGATTCAACAATTCTATACAGTACTCAGTGCTTATCATGACAAGCATACTCTTAATCCCCTTCACCTACTTCACCCTTCACCCTCGCCAGCCACCTCCCCTCTGGTAGCCATTAGTTTGTTCTCTATAGTTAAGAGTCTGACTTTTAGTTTGTCTCTTTTTTTCTTTGTTTTGTTTCTTAAATTCACATATAAGTGAAATATATTGTATTTGTTTTTCTTTGACTTATTTCATTTAGCATTATACCCTCTAGATCCATCCATGTTGTTGCAAATGGCAAGCTTTATATATGTATATATATATATATACCATATCGTCCTTGTCTATTCATCTATTGATGGACACTTGGATTGCTTCTGTAATTTGGCTATTGTAAATAATGCTGCAATACACATAGGGGTGCATATATTTTTGAATTAGTATTTTTGTATTCTTTGGGTAAATACCCAGCAGTGGAATTAATGGATTATATGGTAATTCTATTTTTATTTTTTTTAGGAACTTCCATATCGTTTTCTGCAGTGGCTGTACCAGTTTGCATTCCCACCAACAGTGCATAAGTGTTCCTTTTTCCCCATATCCTTGCCAACATTTCTTGTTTCTTCTGTTTTTGATTTTAAATATTCTACCAGGTATGAGGTAATACCTCATTGTGGTTTTGATTTGCATTTTCCTGATGATTAGTGACGTTGAGCATCTTTTTAAGTGTCTGTTGACCATCTATATGTCTTCTTTAGAAAAATGTCTGGTTTTGTCTGTCCATTTTTAATTGGATTATTTGTGGTTTGGTGTTGAATTGTATAAGTTTTATATATTTTAGATACTATCACTTTATGGGATATATCACTTGCAAATACTTCTCTAATCAATAGGTTGTCTTTTAGTTAAGTTGATTTTTTTCCTTCACTGTGCAGAAGCTTTTTATTTTGATGTAGTCCCAATAGTTTAGTTTTAGTTTTGTTTCTCTTGCCTCAGGAGACATATCTAGAAAAATGTTACTATGGCCAATGTCAGAAATCACTGCCTCTCTAGGCTCTCTTCTTGAATTTTCATAGTTTCAGGTCTCACATTTAGGTCTTTAAAATTTTTCAAGTTTATTTTTGTATATGGTGTGAGAAAATGGTCCAGTTTCATTCTTTTGTATGTACCTGTCTAGTTTTCCCAACACCATTTGTTGAAAAGACTGTCTTTTTCCTGTTGCATATTTTTGCCACCTTTGTCAAAGATTAATTGGACATATAATCATGAGTTTATTTATGGGCTCTCTGTTCTATTAATCTATGTTTCTATTTTTGTTCCAGTTCCTTACTGTTTTAATTAGTACAGCTTTATAGTAAATCTTGATATCTTGTGATATCAAGTATCAGGTATCTTGTGATACCTCCAGTTATGTTCTTTTTTAAGAATGCTTTGGCTACTTGGGCTCCTTTGTGGTTCCATAGAAATTTTAGGATCGTTTTGGTATCTTGATAGAGATTGCATTAATCATGTAGATTGCTTTGGGTAGTATAAACATTTTAAACAATGTTTTTCCAATCCATGAGTATGAATATCTTTCCATATGTTTGTGTCATCTTCAATTTCTTTCATCAGTGTTTTATGGTTTTCAGAGTACAGATCTTTCACCTCCTTGGTTAAGTTTATTCCTAGGTATTTCATTATTTTTGGTGCAATTGTAAATGGGATTGTTTCTTTAATTTCTCTTACTGGTAATTCATTATTAATGTATAGAAATGCCATGGATTTCTGTACATTGATTTTGTATCCTACAAATTTTGTATCCTGCTGAATTCATTATCAGTTCATTTAGTTTTTTGGTGGAGTCTCCCTGGTTTTCTATACAGAGTATTATGTCAACTGCAAATAGTGAAAGTTTTACTTCTTCTTTACCAGTTTAGAGGCCTTTTATTTCGTTTTGCTGTCTGATTACCGTAGCTAGGACTTCCAGGACTATGTTAAATAAAAGTGGTGAGAATAGGCATCCTTGTCGTGTTCCTGACCGTAGAGGAAAAGCTTTTGTTTTTCCCCATTGAAGATGACATTAGCTGTAATTTTTCATATATGGCCTTTATTATGTTTCCTCTATACCTACCTTGTTGATGGTTTTATCATGAACGGATGTTGTACTTTGTCAGATACTTTTTGTGCATCTGTTGAAATGATCATATGGTTTTTATATTTTCTCTTGTTGATGTGATGTATCACATCAATTGATTTGCAATTATTGAACCACCCTTGCATCCTGGGAATATATCCAACTTGATAATGATGAATGATTTTTTTTAATGTATTGTTGGATTCGGTTTGCTAGTATTTTGTTGAGGATTTTTGCGTCTATGTTCATTAGAGATATTGGACCATAGTTCTCTTTTTTGTCATGTCTTTATGTGGTTTTGGTATCAGAGTAATGTTGGCCTCATAGGATAAATTTGGAAACTCCTTTCCCTTCAATTTTTGGAATAGTTGGAGAAGAATAGGTATTAACTTTTCTTTAAATGTTTGGTAATGGGTGCCTGGGTGGCTCAGTGTACTGAGCGTCTGACTTCAGCTCACGTCGTGATCTTGCAGTTCATGAGTTTGAAGCCCGCATCAGGCTCTTTGCTGACAGCTCAGAACCTGGAACCTGATTCAGATTCTGTCTCTCTCTCTGTCTCTCTCTCTGTCTCTCTCTCTGTCTCTCTCTCTCTCTCTCTCTCTCTCTCTCTTTCTGCCCCTCCCCTGCTCTCTCTCCCTCTGAAAAATAAATAAACATTTAAAAATAATAATAAATAAATAAATGTTTGGTAGAATTCACTTGCAAAGCTGTCTGCTACTAGACTTTTGTCTAGTAATCAAAAACAGGAGTTTTTTTATTACTGATTCCATTTCTTTGCTAGTTATCAGCCTATTCAAGTTTTCTATTTCTTGTTTCAGTTTTGGTAGTTTATATCTGTAGGAATTTATTCATGTCTTCTAGGTTGTCCAGTTTTTAGGCATATAGTTTTTCATAATATTCTCTTATCATTGTGTGTATTCTGTGGTGTTGGTTGTTATTTCTCCTCTCACTTGTGATTTTATTGATTTGAGTCTTCTTTTCTTTTTTTCTTGGTAAGTCTGGCTAGAGGTTTATTAATTTTATTGATTTTTTTCAAAGAATCAGTTCCTGGTTTCACTGATCTGTTCTATTGGGTTTTCTTAGTTTCTATTTTGTTTATTTCTGCTCTAATCTTTATTACTTCTTTCACTGGTTTGGGGTTTTGTTTGTTCTTTTTCTAGCTCCTTTAGGTGTAATGTTAAGGTTGTTTATTTGAGATTTTTCTTACTTCTTGATGTAGGTCTGTGTTGTTATAAACTTCCCTTTTAGAACTGCTTTTGCTGCATCCCAAAGATTTTGGACTGATGTGCTTTCATTTTCATTTGTCTCCAGATATTTTTTGATTTCCAATTTGATTTCTTGCTTGACCCATTCATTGTTTAATAGCATGTTATTTAACCTCCACATATTTCCTTTTTGTCCGGATTTTTTTCTTGTGGTTTATTTCTAGTTTCATAGTGTTGTGGTCAGAAAAGATGCATGATTTTACTTCAGTCTTTTTCAATTTATTAAGACTTACTTGTGGCCTAATAGGTGGTCTATTCTGGAGAATATTCCCTGTACATTTGAAAAGAATGTGTATTCTGCTGTTTTAAGATGCTCTGAATATATCTGCTAAATCCATCTGCTCCAATGTGTCATTCAAAGCCACCGTTTCCTTGTTGATTTTCTGTTTGGATGATCTATCTATTGATGTAAGTAGGGTGTTAAGGTCCCCTACTATTATTGTATTACTATTGATTACTTCCTTTATGGTTGTTATTAGCTCCTTTATGTATTTGAGTGCTCTCATGATGGGTGCATAAATATTTACAAATGTCCCCTTTATGATTGTTTCTTTGTCTCTTGTTACTGTCTTTGTTTTAAAGTCTATTTTGTCTGTTGTAAGTATTACATCCCCAGCTTTTTTTTACATTTCTATTTGCATGACAAATGCTTTTCTCTCCCTTCACTTTCAATCTGCATGTGTCTTTAAATCTGAAATGAGTTTGTTGTAGGCAGCGTGTAGATGGGCCATTCTGTCCCCTTATGTCTTTTGATTGGAGCATTCAGTACATTTACATTCAAGTAATTATTGACAAGAATATACTTATTACCATTTTGTTGTTGTTTTATGGTTGTTTTTGTAGTTATTCTCTGTTCCTTTCTTTACTTGTTCTCTTCTTATTTGATGGCTTTCTTTAGTGATATACTTGGATTACTTTCTCTATTTTTTGCATATGTATTTACAGTTTTTGATTGGTGGTTATTATTAGGCTTATACATAATGTCTTATACAGAGAGTAGTCTGTATTAAGTTGATGGTTGTTTAAGTTTGAACCAATTCTTTACTACACACCCCGCCATGTTTTAGGTATATGGTGTCATACTTAACATCCTTTTAATTTGTGAATCCCTTGGCTGATATTTATAGATATACTTAATTTTACTGATTTTGTGCTTCCTACTTTTCTTACTATTATGGTCTTTCCTTTCTACTCAAAGAGCCCCTTTTAACATTTCTTATCGGGCTGGTGTCATGGTGATGAACTCCTTTAACATTTTTTTTTTGTTTTTTTTTTTTTTGGTCTGAGAAACTTTATCTCTCCTTCATCTGAATGCTAGTCTGGCTGGATAGACTATCTTGACTGCAGATTTTTCTTTCAGCACTTGAATATATCATGCCACTCCCTTCCAGACTGCAAAGTTTTTGCTGAAAAATTCCCTGATAGCCTTATGGGATTTCTCTTGTATACAAGTGTTTTCTTTCCTCTTCCTGCTTTAAAATTCTTTCTTTGTCACTACTTTTTCCCACTTTAATTACTAGATGTCTTGGTGTGGACCTTCTTGGGTTGATTTTCTTGAGGGCTCTCTATGCCTCCTGGATCTGGATTTCTGTTTCCTTCCCCAGATTTGGAAAGCTTTCAGCTATTATTTCCTCTGGTACATTTTCTGCCTACTCTTCTCTCTCCTCT
Organism: Cryptoprocta ferox; assembly: GCA_028646485.1. Classification (NCBI taxonomy): domain Eukaryota; kingdom Metazoa; phylum Chordata; class Mammalia; order Carnivora; family Eupleridae; genus Cryptoprocta; species Cryptoprocta ferox. Next base: position 28,780,651 of record CM053568.1, read on the forward strand.
CCTTCTGGGATCCCTATAATGTGAATGTTGTTATGCTTGGTGATGTCACTAAGTTCCCTTAGTCTATTTTCATTTATTTTTTTCTCTCTCTCCCGTTCAGTTTGGTCACTTTCCATTACTCTGTCCTCCAGGTCACTAATTGTTCTTTTGCTTCCTCTAGTCTATCTTTATTCCATCTAGTTTATTTTTAATCTCACTTATCGAGTTCTTCATCTCTGATTGGTTCTTTTTCTATGTTTCTATAATTTTGTTGAGGATCTCACTAAGGTCCTCTACTCTTTTCTTGTCTGGTGGATATACTTGTGGCTGTTACTTTAAATTCTCTATCAGGCATATTACTTATCTCAATTTTGTTTTGCTCTCTTGCTGTAATTTTGTCCTGTTCTTTCATTTGGGGCTATCTCCTCTGTCTCCTCATTTTGTCTAACTCTCTCTGTCTATTTCTGTATATTAGGAAAATCAGCTATGTCTCCTGCCCTTGAAAGTAGTGGCCTTTTAAAGAAGCGTCCTATAGTACTCCTGCATTGCAATGTCCTCTGTTCACCAGAACCTGGCACTTCATGGGTGTCTCCTATGTGTGTTGCATGTGCCGTACTGTTACGGCTGAGCCATGTTCTCCTTCAATCCAGTTGTCTGCAACGGCTCTCTTTGCCTGGTGTGGGAAGGTTTGGTCCCTGTGTTGTTAGTGGACCCATCTAGGGCCACCTTGGGCTTGAGTTGAGTCATATCAAGTATGCCAGAGATACAGTGTATCAAACTGCAAGGTACTTTACATGTGCCATCGCTTGCCATCATTCATGGATGGGGCTTATAGTCACACCAGATCCCTGCTCCGAACCCATTGCTGAATCCAGTCAAACAAGTGTGTGTGGTTATCTTCCCCTGTCCCTGGGGCAAAAATCACTTTGGAGTGTTCTGGCCCTGCCAAAATTTGTTGCACACTGCCACACTTGTGCACCTCTTTGGACATGCTCAATTCAAGGGTATATTGGAGGGGTCAGGTCCTCAAGAGAGCACACAGGGCAGCATTGGTCTGCTGTGGGAAGGGAGCTTTAGCTTCCCAGGAAAACTCCTGCCCAGGCTGGGATGCAGGAGACATTTCCACAGGAGAACAAGAGGGCAAGATGTGTGGTGCTGGGAAGGTGGGAGGAGACCTGCAGCTGCTGGGGGAAACTCCTATGGAGAAGGGAGCATTTCTGCAGAAGAATGCCAGGTGGGGCATACAGTTGTAGCGAGGTTTGCAGAGGTCTGTTGTGGGAGGAGACTTGGAGCCAAGGCCATGATGCAGAGGGCAATCTGCAGACCAGCAAGGAGGTGGGGCACACTGTTAGCAAGTTAGCTGGAGAGTGTGGTTGTCACACTGCTCCCGGCAGTTGGGCGTGTGTTTATACTGGGAATGGGGAATGGGAAATTGTGTTTGGCAGCTCCTTTGTTCCTGTGGAAGTCTCCCAACAATCCCTGCCCCTCCAACACATGATCCAGGATTAGTAAACAAATCTCCCTCCCATATACCCCTGGTGTTTTTCAAACTGCCAATTCTACACTCTATCTCCTTGGGGCTGTTGGTCTTGCTCTCTGTTTAAGGGTGGAGACTCAGTTTCCTATTGCAGTCTTGGCTCTCCCAGAGCTAAGTATGCTGATTTTTAAAGTTCCAGGTATTGAGCCTGGATTAAGCAATACCAATTGCTGGTATTAAGCACCACTGATTGTTGAACATCTCTGGTTTTCAAAGCCAAACATTATGGGCATTTGTCTTCCCCATGCCCATGCAGGATCCCCATGCGCAGGGTGCCTGGCTTGAGGATCTGCTCCTCTCCTCTCTCTATATCCACTGTGTCCCTCCCTTCCTCGGACAGCCTTTCTGGTCTGTTTGGCTTTCAACCCCATCTCTCCTCTGCCTACTCTTTTCATTGTGGGCTCTCTCTACATTTACCTGTGGAGAGTTTGTTCTGGCAGTCCTCAGGCCATTTTCCGGTTTAGTTACACTGATGTGTGTGCTATCTAGCTGTATCTGTGGGAAGAGGAGAGCTTAGGATCCTCTTACTCTACATCTGCCACTTTCTCCCACCATTTTAGGGTTTTAATCCCAGAGATTATATTCAATTTCTTTTTTTTTAATTTTAAGTTTATATATTTCTTTTGAAAGAGAGACAGATAGAGCAAGAGGGGGAAGGGCAGAGAGAGAGAGAGAGAGGGAGAGAGAAAATCCCAAGCAGGCTTTGTGCCATCAGCACAGAGCTCAACGTAGGGCTCGGACCCATAGACAGTGAGATCATGACTTTAGCCAAAACCAAGAGTCAGATGCTTAACCGATTGAGCCACCCAGGTGCCCCTCAGTTTCTTAAATCAAATAAGTTTGAGTAACTAACTCATTTCACAAATAGGTATCAAAAAAGATCCCAAAATAACTTAGTATTTATAAAGAACTGTTTGCCAGGATGTATAATCTCTGTTTTCAAAACACATACTATTTTAATTAAAATACTCTGTGAGCTCCAACATAATTTCTTTTACTTTTAAGATCTGTGGGTCCCAGAAATTGTGGGACCTTTTTTGAGGAATCTGGACTGTCAGAGATCAACATGAAGAAGTCAAATCAGAGAATAAATTCATCAGGCAAGGCTAGGACAGCCATGGGTGACCATTTAATATCTGCCTGGATTGCTGTTATAAAGAGCTATCAGAAGCTGAATGTGGTTATTTGGGAGATGGAGATGGCTAAACATGGTATGTCAAAAATCCAGAAAAAATCTTTTGAGTCAGGAAAGTTTGATTCAGGATGTGGCCAGGGGGTGGCCTCCACAAAAATGGCAAATAGCAAAGGCAGGCATCCTTGGTCAGAAGAAGCTGATATCCTCTGAAGCTAATGCAGTTGAAGGGCTGAAGGGCTCTTCTTTGCACAGAAACCATCCCCAGCACTGTATTCACATGCTCCTCTATTTTTGTAAAATTGTCCGAAGTTAGACATTTTAAAAGTAGTCCATTAAGACCCTGTCTCTCTGCTCTGACTTTCCCCCTACTTTGCCTTTTATCATAGTGTTGTTAGATCAGCTCTGGCCACTTTGGAGATCTAGCTAAAGGGATATTTAGTGGTTGCATTTAGCTCATATATGAAGCAGACTTGATATAGAATTTTCCCAAATTTGACAGCTACTAAAAATGTGCATAACATAACCAATAACAAGTTGTGAAACTCACAGAAACTTTCCTACGTTATCAATAAAAACAAAAACCCAAAATTCCAGCGGCACCTGGGTGGCTCATTCGGTTGAGTGCCAACTTCAGCTCAGGTCATGATCTCGCAGTTCATGAGTTCGAGCCCCGTGTCGGGCTCTGGGCTGACAGCTCGGAGCCTGGAGCCTGCATCGGATTCTCCTCTCTCTCTGCTCCTCCCCCACTCATGCTCTGTCTCTCTCTGTCTCTCTCTCAAAAATAAATCAACATTAAAAAAAATTCCGTGCTTCTGGTCATGCAGAATAACTGGCTTCAAACTTACCGTGTCATAAAAACAATCATATAGCTGGACAGATATGTGACACAGCTGTTTTCAGGCATTAGTCTACCAGGAGGATTATAATTCTTAAGAGAAGGAGAGCACTAGGGGTGAATCCCCCTTTTGCCCTGGCTTTCTATCAGAGAGCATTTTCCCTTCCTGAAGCAGAGAGCTGAGTCTCTAGCAGACAGCAATGGTCTTGTTGAGCTGAAGAGACAGACTGGAGAGTGGGGTGCTAAAGGTGGGAAGACTTTGCTGAGTAGGACACTAGAAGGGACGTAGGTAGGAGGAGCAGGTCTGACGTTCCCATGGGTCCTTGGAGGGGGCTGGGCTGCACACGTGCAGAACAAAATTCTGCATTAACGGAAAATAGTGGCTCTGGGGTGAAAAACTGAACTGAGAGGTCAGGATGTTGTCCAGTGGTGGGAAATACTGACTTCTCACCCAAACAGAGCTGACAGATTGCTAAGCATCAAGTTCATTCAGTTGAGACCTAAAAAAGCTACACATAAGAGCCATGCTATAGGACAAAGAACAAAATACTTAAGAAGAGCAAAGGATATGATAATGTCAGGCCCTAATCCATATGTGCAGTAAACAAAAAAGCTTCAAAGTGAAGAGGCAGTGTATCTCAGTAGGTTGGCAAAGCACAGAGAGTTGGCATCAGTTAGTGTCAGGAAAGTCAGGATTCAGCTACCAACAGAATAGAGTTTAGGAGAGGCTCTGACCTTGAGAAAAGCCTGAGAGAGAGCATGCTAGCATTCCAGGATCTGAGAAACATGACATCAAAACAGGACCCCAATTAAGAGAACTTGGGCACATGTAAGGAACAGACCAACAGCAAGAGGAGCACTTGTGGAGATAGAATGATGTTGTACTTCCTGTCTCCAAGCAGAGTTAGTTGTAGGAATTATGGGCAGGACCAACACTGCAGATTGGAAGCTAAGTGGTCCCAAACACAAGAATCTAAATGGTGGGGGAAGGTGGGGAAATCATACAATCGATGAAGGGAGAAAGCTTGGTGACCATAATAAGTCTGGGTTTGGAGGAGACAACAATGGCCATCTCTGGACAGAAGAGGCCCAAATAGCATGAATGGAGAAGAGGCACAGTGTAAGTCCAGGTGGGCAGAGGCTGTGAGATCCTCTGATCAGAGAGGACAGGCTGGAGCTAGGAAGGCAGCTTGCACCTCCAGTGCAAAATTGCCTTGGGGGAACCATCCTGAGTTTTCTTTCTGCTGTTTGGAATGCACAGTCCAGTTCCTAATTAGGACTGTGTGTCACTCACAGACCAGGGTAACAGTGACCATTATATGCTTCTAAAATTACCAACAAGTGTGTATGTGAAAGAATAGAGTTGCATTCCCGTTCCCGAAATGACATTGACACTCGCTAGACTGACATTGTTAATACAGATCAAAGAACTAATTAACAATCAAAGGGAATATTTTTGCCACACAGAGCAGTCTGAGCATCCGAACACCTTGGCAGTCCTAGGAAATCAATCATTAGGAATCTGCTCTGGATCCTTCAGGCCTGAAACAGCCTTGCCAGTGATAATTATAAGAGGCTGACTGGGCTGAACAACAAGGGAAAGAATAAGCCAATCTTGGTAACTGGAAGTTCTGAAATACAGGGCTTGCTGGTTCCTTTTCGTGACAACAGAGGGTTTTTGTTTTTATTTCTGCAAAACCTGGGTAGAAATGAAAGGCAAAATAAGAGACAAAACTATTGTAAAGGAATAGATTTTATGGACAATTACAGATGAAATGATTGTGTATGTTAAAAACACAAAAACACAAGTAAATTAACTTTCTAAGGTCATCATCACAATGGTTAGATACAAAAATGCATACAAAAATCAATACCCTTCTAATGTTATTGCTTTTATTTCTACCACTGCCCCCACTCACTGCCTATTCTAGAATTTTATACCCAGGTTTTTATTACATTTTAATAATTTATATTATTAATCTTTCCTTTAAAATTTGCTTTGAAATTTATATTTTGATTATGATTGTAATCATTATAATTACTTGCATTATTCATTGAACTGATTTTACTACTTCCTGCCAGTGCTTCTACAATATAATTTCACCATTCTCAGTAGCTCTTTATTTGGATTCATCTTTTTGTCAGTTAGAGAATATCTCTGAGCAATATCTTCAGGGATGGAACTTGCATAACTACATCTCATGATTTGTGTATATTATACGACGTCTTTTTGTTGTCACTGTGCAGGAAAGGCAATTTCCCTACATGTGGGATCTTTAGTCACAATATTGTCATTGTCTCCCTCACCACTTTAAATATTGCCTCTAGCATTGCCATCTAACAGTGGTGACATCCTAGATCCACTTAATTTTTTTCAACAGAAATAATCTGATTTTTCCTACTTGGATGTTTGTAAGATCTTTTTTCTTCATCCTTTGAAACTCCGACCTCTCAGCAGGATGCACCTAAGTATTGGCTTCATTTCATTAGCGCTGCTGCTTCTCAGGGAGACTCTTCATTCTGCAAACTCAGCATTTTTCTTTTAGAAAAGAAAACTTCTAGGAAGTTTTCTACAGTCGCAACTTTGATTGTTGATTTTTTATCATGGGTGCTGCTATCTCGTTCATTTATTTGCGGTGTCAGTTCTCCTGAATCTTTCACATGCCTTCTTCGCTATCGTCATCTTCATATTTTAATTCTTTCATTCTGTATCCTGGAGCAGTTTTTCAAATGTGTGTCTCACATCACTGATACACTTCTCTGTGGTGTCAGTTTTTTTCTGGATTATAGTCAATGCACCTTTTGCTTCTCATATGGCAGTTTTTACTATCATTTTAATATTTAATTACCTTGTCTGGCTCTGCTTTCATCTCAGCCTCTTGCCTTATTCCCTCTATGTTCTTTTTGTTTCATAGCCTTCACGTTTTGGATTATTGAAATTGTGTAACAGTAGCTTTAAAATTTACCTTCGTGTACTACAATGTATTATTGTCATATTTGCACAGTCATCTTAAATGCTCTTTTCCTTTTGTGCCACAAGATCTATTCATAGATCTCATGCTGTATATATTATTTTCCCAAAGACGCATCTTTGAAGTCATATATAAAATTTGCCCACAATGGTGGAGGGGCAGAAGGTCTTCATGATTCCCTGCTATTCACCTGTTTGCTCTTAAAGTCTCCATCTCAGGTGTTAATCTGGAAACCCCAGTTGATCTGGACATCTCCTTGCAGCATTCTAGCACTTAACAATCACTTATCTAGTGTCTCTGCTGGACCAAGGAGGGGGCTACCATTCCTGTACCTGGTCAGCCAGATGTGTAGATGGACACATATTCCTGCACAATCAGTGGCAGAAAAAAACCCAGAACTAACAAAGAGAAACCTGCCCACGGCCGCCCCTTCTAACTAATACCATCAGTCTCAGAATAAAGAACATCCTATTACTCTTCTTCTTTGCTGCAACCAAGGTTAAATTATTAGGAATTTTAGACTCTCAATGGATATAAAAAGAGAAGCTCACTGGAAAGATCGATGTAATAGTATGGTAAATTGGCCCCAGCTACCTCTGACATTTGGTTAACTAAGATCTTATATCTTTGTGATAGATGCATTCAATGAGGAGAATGGAAATCACTCAAGCTTTGTCTGACTATATTGTGCCCTAGTGCCCATGATGCTAATATAACTGGAAATCTTTCCTGGTATCTGGTAGAGAACTGGCCGCATATTCCTAATTCTGCATGTTGTTACAAATGCATATATTTCTGTGACTGCAGCAATATTTAATTGGAATTCGTGACTGTACTTAAAAAATTAATTTGTAATTATTTGTATTTAATCAAAACTGTAAGCCACTAAGAATGAGACACACTCAAGACTTCTTCCTCCCTTAAATTCTTTCTCCTTCTTGCTCCGTCCTGCACATGTTGGAAAGAAGAATGCTATTAATCTGACTGATCAGAATCAAAGAGAAGGATCAGACTATCATTGCTAGTAGAAGTAACTATATATTAAAAGGTCTCATGCATGTATGGTTAAAGCCCCTTTCTCCCCCTGCTGGGAAAGTAAGTTTCCCTAAAGCTTGCCATGTCACTTTTCTCTTTCTTCTGTCCTTTCTGCAACTAGCCAGAAGGTAGTGAGATCCAGGCTGCTTTGGACTAGGTAGGGGGCCTGTCAGCAGAAGCTGAAAAGCCCATGCTCTAGCCCAGTTTTCCACATTAGTGGATTTGGGACACAAACCCAGTTGATGATATAGTGATAGTTCATTATGTCTTTATCGCTTTTTAAAACTGTACAAAGAGGAGAAGCAGTGATTTGAAGCAAGATAGAGCCATTCCTTGGTCTTTGGCCTAATTTTATCTAATATGCCTTAGTCCATTACAAATTTAATGGAGATGAAGCAAATAGTCATTTGTCAGTTGCTTAACCCAGCTTGTATCTGTACTAATTTAACTCATATTTGAAATATTAGAAGGAAATTCATAATATAAAATGTGAACAAGGATAACTTCTATAAGGAGCCACACGATAGAAGGCAACCAAAAAAGAATGTTTGTATTAATTAGTTTTTCATTGCTTGAATCTTCAAAGAAAATAAATTTTTATTGACCAAATGGTACTAAATTCTTCAAATACCATCTCAGTCCTCCACTAGCATAATAACAATTTTGTCTTAGCTCTTCAAATAATACGTTTATATATATACATTTTTATCTTTCTTCATATGATTTTTTGATAATTTTTAATGAAGTATAATTAATATACAGTGTTATATTAGTTTCAGGTGTACAGTATGATTCAGCATTTCTATACATTTATTCAATGCTCACCATGATAAGTGTATTCTTAATCCCCTTTATCTATTTCACCTATCCCTCCTCACCCCCTGCCACCAAATCCCCTCTGGCAACCACTAATTTATTCTCTGTATTTGAGCATTTGGTCTTTTGTATGTTTGACTCTTTTTTTAAATTAATTTACTTATTTTGTTTCTTAAATTCCACATATGAGTTGAAACCATATGGTATTTGTCTTTCTCTGACTGACTTATTTCACTTAGCCCTATACCCTCTGGATCCATCCATGTTATCACAAATGGCAAGGTTTCATTCTTTTTAATGGATGGGCAATCCCATTGTGTGTGTGTATACATACATATATATATATATATATATGTATATGTATATACATATATATATATATAAACAACACTGGAATAAACATAGGGTACATATATATTTTCAAATTAGTGTTTTCCTATTCTTTGGGTAAATACCCAGTAGTAGAAGTACAAGATCAAATGGTAAAATATTTTTAATTTTTTGAAGAACCTCCATACTGTTATCTACAGTGGCTTCCTCAGTTTGCACAAAGAGTGCACAAAGTTTCCTTTATCTCCAAATCCTCACCAACACTTGTTATTTCTTGTCTTTTTGATTCTAGCCATTCTGACAGGTGTGAGGTGATATCTCACTGTGGTTTTGATTTGGATTTCCCTGATGATTATTTATGTTGAACATCTATTCACATGTATGTTGGCCATTTGTATGTCTTCTTTGGAAAAATGTGCATTCAGGTCTGCTGTCTGGAATTCTTTAATAGGACTATTTGGTTTTTTTCTGTTTTTGTTTTTTTTGTGTGTGTTGAGTTGTAAAGTTCTTTATATATTTCAAATACTAACAATGTATGGGATATATCATTTGAAAATATCTTCTCCCTTTCAGTAGATTGCCTTTTTGTTTTGTTGTTTCCTTCACTGTGCAGAAGCTTTTTATTTTGGTATAGTCCTAATAGTTTATTTTTGTTTTCGTTTCCTTTCCCTAAAGAGACATATCTAGAGAATTGTTTCTACAGCTGATGTCAAAGAAATTACTACCTATGTTTTCTTCTAGGAGTTTTATGGTTTCAGATTTCACATTTAGATATTTAATGCATTTTATTTTTGTGTATGATGTAAGAAAGTGGTCCAGTATGTAGCTGGGCATTTTTCACATGTAGCTTTCGCATGTATCCAGGCAGTTTTTTCAACACCATTTGTTGAAGAGACTGTCTTTTCCCCATTGGATATTCTTACCTCCTTTGTCATAGATTAATTGGCTGTATAATGGTGGGCTTATTTTTGGGGTCTCTATTCTGTTCCATTGATTTATGTGTCTGTTTTTTATCAGTACCATACTGTTTTGATTACTACAGCTTTGTAATATATCTTGAAATTTGGCGCTGGATGCCTCCAACTTTGTTCTTCATTCTCAAGATTGCTTTGACTATTCAGAGTCTTTTGTGGTTACATACAAATTTCGGTATTATTTGTTCTATTTCTGTAAACTCAGATGATGATTTTTTAAAAATTTTTAATGTCTATTCTTCTTTGAGAGACAGAGACAGAGACAGAGAGAGCGCGAGCACGCACGCGCTCGCAGGTGGGGAAGAGGCAGACAGAGAGGGAAACAGAATCTGAAGCAGGCTCCAGGCTCTGAGCTGTCAGCACGGAGCCCAATGCAGGGCTTGAACCCACAAACTGTGAGATCATGACCTGAGCCGAAGTTGGACATCCAACCAATTGAGCCACCCAGGTGCCCCTAGATGATGATTTTTAATAAGCATAGCCTCTCCCACTAAAAACTCCAAGTATATCAATTATATATACAATATATAATTACATAATTAGAAATTATTAACGGAGTTATATACAATATCCACATACAGTTTTAGGTGTGTCTAATATATACAAACATTAAGAATTCCTAATCGATTTCAGTTTACAAGCATCAAATTCCTTCTGCTTATTCAAAAAATATTTTCTGTATCACTTTCTTAGACATATAGAGTACAGACAAGAATAATAAGGCAGAAACAGTCCCTAGCACCATTGATTTAATTCCTTTTTCTTACTAGGCAAGCAAGGCTTTGGTTACACTTGCTTGCTTGTTTAACCTTGAAATAATTTAGAATTCTTCCATATGGACAATCTTTAAAAGGACCACAAATTTGATCTCAGCTTGATTTCAAATGGATTATCAGTTCTGTTTCTGCAAGCACTGAACCCCCCTTCTTAGTTCCATAGGGATTGTGATAGGTTCATACCCTGCAAAGCACAGGTCACACCTAAATTACATTAGGTAATCACTATGTCACTTTTATTCTTTTCTTCCTAGATTTTCCCGACTCCCAGAGTCATGGATTTTTCCAAGTGTCCTTCAGCTTCCCATTTCTCACTACAATTTGTCACTTTATCATTGGCTTACTATATCTTCCATGGTGGAATTGCCTCATGTTTTCATTTCATAGAGTGGGTCTGCATGTTACTGACTAGAAATTTTGGGTTAGCAAAGTTGTTGAGCTGTCACAATTACACTTCATCACCCCTAAGCCTCTCACCGGTTAAAATATTGTGTTGGTTATAAGTGTCCAAATGTTCAGTAAGTTTTTGTTCCTTTTGACTTTCTGCAGTCATTTACCACAGTGATTTAGGGTGAAGTTAGCCTAGGGTAGGTATTTGTAGTAATAAAGCACTATCCTAGAAGGTTTGCTAGTTCCTTACCTGCTTATTCCTGTTCTCACGTTGAGTGCTGAAATGTAATCACCCTTTATCAGAACCACTTGTTCCCCCATTTATGATGAGCTAGTCTTTTACAGGGTGTAAGAGAGCCCATGTGAAAATTCCTTGTAGGCAGAGTTTTAGACACCTTTAATCTTAAAAGATTTTCCAAATACATTTCCAAGAAACCCATTGTTTCTGGCTGTAACATTTGTACTTTTGAACTCTGCAGTGTTGGTACATTCACAGTAAGTGACATAGTGTGAAATCTGTCTTTTCTGTGAAGGCTGGAACACGCTATAATAATTCAAGAGTCATGTTTCAGGGTCTACATGTATTACATTCTATGCTTTTTCCTTGTACCTGAAACCTGGTCACCCGGAACTGCTCATAGTCCATATTCCAGACCAAGAGAAAAAGAGTATGTTATTAGAGAGATAAAGGTAAAAAGCTGTTAGATGCAGTCTGTGATCAGATAGATGGCCTGGATAATATTTGCCAATAACGAATTGTGGATGCACGGTCTCTTGTGCCTCCCTTTCTTTAAGCTGTTTGTTGCCTTTTTGCTGCTTCAAAAAGAAGGCAGCCAACCGGGGGCTTCCCACTAAGCCTGTTTTCACCCAACACCTGACTTTACTGCCCCTTTCTCATACATATTGTAATTAAAGGCTTGACCTTATCTCAACCTCCTACTAGCAGTTTTAAAAGCACTATGAAATTGGATCTGGTAAAATCTTTTTAATGAGTGAGAGGAATACTATCCATGTCTCAGCCAACCAGCAAAGACTCATCATCTGACCTTTTATCTGACTGCACTTTGTGGAACGGACCAGACTGACCCATGGCCCCAGGCACCATTGGATTTCAGGGGCAGATAAGGAAAGTCAAAGAGTCCAACTAAACTGAAATGTCTGTTCTGATAAATTTCCTAAACGTCTTCCTCTTTCAATAGTAAATAGGGAGTTTGTTACTTTATTCTGGTGGGTAGGAGGAAGAACGGTGTCAAATTACTACTTTCACAAGCCCCTTTGTGCAGCAGCACAAGCTCACTAGATAGTGAAAGGTTTAACTTTGTTTCCTTTTCATATTTTTAGATACTGTGACTTGTATTTACAAAATACCAGAACAATGGATCGAAAGAAAAAATAAGAGATTATCATAAATTCTCTTCTTTTCACAAGTTTTGAAAGAAGCAATTCCTTGATGGATATATAGAGGTTTGATTTTCAGTGATTTAGACTTCAGGCAGTGTGGTGTAATAGCAAGACCTTTGTTACAAAAATGACTGCAGAGTCTGGGTTTCACATACTATTACATTGCCATCTAATAATTTGGTGACCTCATCATGACATCTCTCTGAACTCCAGATTCTCCTTTCTAAAATGAGAAGACGTAACTAACTGTCCTTTTGGATTCTTCATTTTTTGTTTTAATGAAAATATTTTTGTTCACTAGAGAAGAAAGAGCAACTGAAAATTATTTAGAGCTTAGGTTGTACAGAAGTGCCTGATTTGGAAATTTATTTTGTTGAGGTTTCTTTTTCTGTTTCTTTCTTTTTAAAAAGAATTTTTTTAATGTTTATTTATTTTTGAGAAAGAGAGACAGACAGACACGAGCAAGGGAGGGGCAGAGAGAGAGGGAGACACAGAATCTGAAGCAGGCTCCAGGCTCTGAGTTGTCAGCACAGAGCCCAACGCGGGACTCAACTCACAAACCATGAGATTGTGACCTGAGCAGAAGTCAGAAACTTAACCAACTGAACCAACTGAGCCACCCAGGCTCCCCTGTTTCTCTTAACTTTCTTTTTTTCTTTCTTTTCTTTCTTTCTTTCTTTCTCTTTCTTTCTTTCTTTCTTTCTTTTTTGATAAAATGGGCCATTTGATTGAATTCCCTGTATGGTTTGTAATGAACAAACTTAGTCCAATCACCTGCCATGTTTGTGGAAAAAAGCCGAATACTCTGAAAAATAACTGAACTAAACAATAAAAACTCAACAGAAGTCTCATAGAACCAGGAAGAAAAGTGTAAATATTGTTCATTTCGGTTTACCTACAAGATGAAATGTAACTTGACAATGAATTAGCAAATTTTGGATAGCAGAAAAGGACATAGAAAGTAATTGTTAGATGATGTGAACAGTTAGCAAAAGCACAAAAATGGCAAAGTTAAGCATGGTTCGATGGGAATGAAAAGTTAGAAATAGATAGCTTCAAGAGATCATGAATAGAAAGAGACAATAGATATTTATGTCTAGTTAGTAAACACAAAAATATATTTGTTTGTTTATTTATGTCATATCCTTGTATGATAAGCAGAATGATGGCCTCCCCATAGTCCATACGCTAATCTCTGGAAACTGTGAATATGTTATGTTACATGGCAAAAGGGAACTTTGCAGCTATGATTAAATTAAGCGTTTTGATGTGGGGAGATTATCCTGAATTGCACTGCTGTGTCTAATCCCAGGAGTCCTTGTACGAAGCAGGTGGAAGAGTCACAGAGCAAATGTGATAATGGAAGCAGAGGTATCCATTCATAGCCAGAGAAAGATTTGAAGATATCACTCTACTAGCTTTGAAGATGGATGGATATTGTAGTTATCTGACTGTCTCCATTGTGGGCCAGCTACAGAACTATGTCAGATTCCCTAGCCCAGTCTACCCTCCTTTCCTCTGCCAGAGACCCATGCTACTAAGGTTCCTGCAAACGGCATGGCAGGGACTGTTCTATTGCCAACATGTCCTCTGCAGAGAAGGAAAAAAAAGCAATATATTTTCTCTTTACTTGATGTAGTATCAAGGCTATGAACCTACAACTATTTTTGTCTGAAAAAAATATTACTTTTCAAAGAAAAGGAAATTCAGTCAAGCATTGACTATTCACTGTACTTGAGCAAATAGAAGGTAAAATTACAAAGGCTCAAGTTTCCAATAAGGAGCAGAAGGAACCCCCAGTCCAGGGAAATCTGCAACATGTGGTGGAAGGCCTAAAATTAAAGCTCAATATTACATGCTGCCTTGACATCTGATAAAATCAGAAGTCCCCTCCCAACTCCACTCCCTGAGATAAGGTCCCCTAGCCAAATGGTTCTTCTTATCAAAGGAACCAGCAGAGTTCCTGGTCATCCTTGGGTAGGGAGTTTCAGTTTCCTGCCAACCTACAGAATGATTCAGACAAGCCAGTCACATCCTCCCAAAGGGACCAAGGAGCATCTCACCCTTTTACTACTACACAGCTTGTTTACCCTGTGTGGCCCTCAATGGCATACCACATCCGCCCCCACCAGACCATAGGAATGTGTGACTGGTAAACTGTCGTCAAACTCATTTGTCCAGTGTCAGGTGTCATGTGTTTAGCCATCTCCATTACCCTGGGATGGGAATCTTTCCCTCACCAACAGCGTGAACAGGAGGCAATTAAAACATATCAAGAAAGGGACCTCTTGAAAATGTTTATAATTCTCAAGTACGTGAGTTTGGTTTTGTTATTTTTATCCCCTCAGACTAGAGTTCTTGGGAAGATGTAGTTTCTTCTTATAAAATCTTCACAGTTGGATATGGCTGAGTGGTGGGGCTGCATCAACAACTATGAACTCAAGGCTGCTCTCAGTTTGTTTCTCTCCAGCACACCAGACATATTCAGCAAAATCCAGAACTGCCAATCTCTGTTTTCTTACCCTAAAGCCTTTAAACACACACACACAGAAAATATTGTCATTGTCTTAATCAGCATCCAAGTCCAAGTCAAGATTTCTGGGAAGGTAGGACCAGAAGATGAAGATCTCTTAGCATACTGATGAAAGAAAGTTGTTCCTGGCAAGTGTTTTCAAAAGTTCCTAAGCCCGAATCAAAATACCTTCAGATGATAATTTGAATGGGCATTCCATATTTTCCATCTGTGTCTTTATGTTTTGGGGCTTTTGCTATCATCCTTAAGGAAACAAGGGAATAAATTAAAAGGTGGTGTGGCAGGATGCAAGTTCCCTCCAGCAGCCAGTGTTTAGGCATCATCTTGATTATGGGATAGAAACATAGCCTCTCAGTTGACAGACTAAATTTTCTAGGCTCCCTTGCTCCTGCATGTAATGCTGTAGCTAAATATTAGGCAAAGAGATGTAAAGAAAAATGTTGCATGGGTCTTCAAGGAAGTCTTTGTTTAAAAAATTACCATACCTTTCTTCCCTCCATTTTCCTACCTTCCCGGTGTCTGTAATGTGCATGATGACTGGAGCTTGAGTCACTGTTTTGAACTGTAAGACAGAATGCCGAGTATGACAGAACATCAGAAAAGAAGAGAAGGAACTGAGATTCCTAAAGACTGTCAAGCCACCATACCAGTCCTGAACTTTTCAACCAGTTTATATCAGTATAGCCATGCTAAGTATTCAGTTATGAAATTCTTTTATATGGGTTATGTAGACAAACTCCACTTAAAAGTGTTGTTCAGCAACAGCAGAGGCAGGAAATGGAGCCTGTGAATCCTGCTAGTACCAACATGGGCAACACCTGGTGGTGGTGAGGGGACAAAGCTGGTAGAAGCAACAGTGCCGTGGCACGTTCTTAGGCCCACCTGCTATTGTGAGGGAGCCCAACATTTGCAGGAGCAAGCTGGCAGAGCAGCTGGTAGCACTGGTGGCAACATTATCATGACTGGTTGAAATTCAGGCTCTACTCACATACAGGCAGGGAAGCCAGCTGCCTTCCAAAAGCTAAAAGTACAGGTACCAGGAATGTATTCACTATCCATTTAATGAAGGAGTCACTGAAATAGCATATGTGCTTCCCTAAATCAAATCACGGCTCAGACAGGAGAAACATTTAGTCTGTGACATGACAGAAAAAAAGATCATGCTCTTAAATGTCTAAACAAATCAACAACTGATTTGAAAAGTATTAAATTGGATGAATGATTTCCGTCACTAGGTAAACAGTTACATGGTTCTGGCCATATGCATGGATATTTAACTAGGAAGATGAAAGGAGCATGGCAGTTGTTACATGTTTCGAATATCATCCCTGATCATTCTCAGATAGAAGCAAGTCTTATTAAGGGAGAATTTTGTAAGAAGAGCTGCTTTTCTACTTTTCATACTCTAGACATCAAATTCCTAATGCCATCCAAGACCTACCCACTGATAACATGCCTATCTATAAAAAAGCTGAGGGATAGTTTACTTTGGGACTTCATTTTTCTTAGAAAAAAAAAAGCAGTTTTATGATGAAATGACATCATTAAGTTAGAACAATTAAACACCTGCAATGAGAAAAGAACTATAAAATGTCACAGTAAACATAAAGTACAAAACACTGTGATCTAACATTAACTCACAATCCATCTCTAATAGAAACTGGTGAAACCATCAGCCAGTTGTTGGTAAGGAAAATGTGTCTCTTCTACTTTACTTTATCTCCTATTTTTATTTCACCATAATGATTCACCGGTCCTCTTTTTCCATGTTCCAAACTCTGAAAACTTTGGAGGTTGTTCAACTTCTTGTATCAAGAACTTGCATAATAATTACAGAGAATTCTATCTCCTCTCAATTGCTTTTTTCTCAGACTTAATTAAAATATAGAGTCTTCATCAACGATGTTTCTTAAGATTTTTCTTTCTTTCAATTATGATCTTCATAATTGTTATCCCCAGTTACCAAAAGCAGTGGTTCTCGAATACTAATTTTTTGGCTCAGTGCATCAGAATCAATTGGAGAATTTGTTAAGTATTCAGATGTGCATAAAATATTCTAGGTGAACCTACAAAACTGCCCTTTAGCAAGATCTCCAGCCCTAAAATCAAAGGCACAGCCATATTTGAAAAATTACTAGTCAGAGAAAGACTGTCCTTGCTACCCAGTGAGGGTGAAGCACTGCTCTGACTTTTGCCACCCCAACCAAGTCCTTTAGGGTCTTCCTCTTACTACAACTATTGGATGGGGAACAGGAAAGGGCTTGAAACATCACTCTGAATTGTGTTAAATAGTGTATTTTCCAGATTCAAACATGGTATGAACTCAACATGGAAAAAAGTTCAATCCCTAAGAGGCAGAAATTTTTATTATGTGTTTATTGCTCAGAAACCTCATCCCAGACCTCCTGTGGTTGTAGTCGCCTTGGGTTTTACTGTATATTGCACATTCATTCTCAGGTAACCAACTTAAATAACTCTGGAGAGAACCATGAAGAACTGTTAGGAAAACTGTAGAAAAAACAAATGGAAGCATGAAGAGTCAGGCCCGAGCATTGAAGAGGGCAGCAATCATCAGACGGAAGCAAAATAAGAAGTTTTGAATTCCAACCAGAGTTGAGCAGATATGAATCTAAAGTCAGGGGAGGCAGCGGGTCAGGAATCCAAAATGTCCTGCAAATTGGGGCTCATAAAACAGATGTCTGAAGTCAGCAGAGAGCTGGAAGAGGTTAAGTCCATAGTTTTAGGGAAGGCTGGAGAGATCAATAGAATCTTGAAAGTCACGTCAGGTTCAGAATCCAATAGCTTCGAGAATCAGAAGCAGTAGCATTCATGAGTCGAAACAGTAAAGAGGCTCTGAGCCCAAGGCAGTGAGTGGCTTTCTCTGCTCGTGTTGTTCTCTCCCCCCTGTTGGATATGGGTGGCCCTGAGACCACAGCTGTGTGATCACTGACAGGATGGTTAGAGACAGAAAGATGCCTTGTGTACCTGACTGAAGTAAGGGCAGAAATGTGACAATTACTGGAAGCTCTTCCACATTAAAAGTGCCCAGCAAACAATTAATTCCTCCTTATTTATTAATCCCTCCCCTGTACCTCACAACGTACAAAGGCAAGTCCTGGTCCCTGCGTACTGTATGTTTACAATATATAAAAGACCTGGGAAGATCTTTCATCTTGAGGCTCTCAGACAGTTTAATTCTTCATTAGCTTTCATAAAGGCCAATTCAGTAGGTCAAACTCTCCTCTGTTATTGTAGAAATTAAAATATTCTAACCAATGAAAGGTTTTCAGCATCCACTTGAATTAGAAAATGTAAGTTGTTAGTGGGAAGTATGGGGTGCTCAGGCTTCACCATAATGTAGGATAAAACAATAAATAAACTATGGCCTTTAACAAGTCATTTAACTTTTCTAGGCATCAGTGCCCAGAATATTTCATGAGACTGTGAGGAAGTCAAAATAACTTCACATATAACAAAACACTTGAGAAGAAAATCACTATAAATATCATTATTAATTATATTCATTATATTTCTTTGGCCAGTATTTTAATTGGATACATATACATGAGTATGTGATTGCAAATAATATTTCAATAACACAAAGAGAGAAAAACATTCATAAAATGGACCAAAAAGCCAATGTAACTATTAATAGTTAATAAGAAACTGTAATAAGAAAATATATAAATAAGAAAACTGTAATAAGAAAATACATAAATAAGAAAATCCCATACAAGAGGAGAAAATATAATCAAAATTTAGCATTGTTTCTTACTGTCATATGTATTTCCTTCTTCCTTTCGATTGCACAAAAACATCAAATGAAATTAGAAGTAGTGTTTAATGAGATGCCAATTGATATTTACAATTAGATAGATGGTTCGTTCTGCTTTTCACAAGAAAATTCCTAGGGAATATATAGGGACATAGAGGCAGTAGAGTACTGCAAAGGAACGTACCATTCTTGCCTAGATTTCTATTCACCCCAACAGAGGAATCTTTTGGACTAGTGTAGACCTTGAGAAGAACCTCTAGTTTTCCTATCCAGATGATTCTGAGAGGCTTAGAACCAAAGAAGGCTGAACGCTTTTGTTTATTTCAATAAGCAATAGTCAAGTGCACATCTCCATACCTTCTTACCTTACCTTACTTCTTACCTTCTTACCTCCTTACCTCCTTACCTTTCCAATGCAAGTAAAGACCAATAAGTAGCATATGAACAAGTGAAAATCAAAAGAGGAGCCAGAGAATTTAGGACAGTGCCTAGAGTAGCTGGCATAGTCTACATACCCAGACATGCTCTCAGTGCTTTCACAACAGAAATGTAGCTTGCATGTGAGAAAAGAAAAACTATACTGAGAAATGACAGCTGAAAGTTCTCAACCCTTATCCCTTTAAAAACTACTTGCTGAACATGTTGCTCTACAGAGTATCTCAGGATGAGAATTATTTGTGATATTGTCAGTAGATTGATGCCTAGTTAATAATTTCTTATATCGAATTCTTTCTGTTAGAATAACTGGTATGATTTCTGTATCCTGATTGGAACCTGACTGATACAAATTTAGATGGTATATAAGGCATGAGGCTAGATGACATCACCAAAAGAGTGAATATAAATAAAGAAGGCAGGAGTTTGGAGCACTCTAACTAATTTAGAGGTTTCAGGGAATAAGAAGAAAACAGCAACATAAGACAAAAAAAAATTAGCAGCTAGTGAGGTAGAGGGGAAGTTACATGATGTGATACTCTGGAAGACAGGTAAAAATAGTCTTTCAAGGAAGAGAGTATGATCAATGTAGGCAAAGTGGTAGTCCCCAGTAGCCTACTAGTGGTGGGAGAAAATGCTTGATTAGAACGTGTTTAAAAGATATCAGAAATTAATCTCGATGTCAGGTAAGATCGAATTCAAGGGAGAATGAATAAAATATAAAAATAGGGTGCTTTGGGGGCACCTTGCTAGCTCAGTCAGAAGAGCATGCAACTCTTAATATCGGGGTTGTGAATTCAAGCCCCACATTGAATGTAAAGATTATTAAAAAAAATAAATACTTAAAAAAGTAGGGTGCTTTGCAACTATAAAACACACAATTTATGTCGAAGGAATAACAGTTATTAATATATTCACCAAATAACATTTACAAAGAAAAAAAAATCACAGAAGATACAAAGATCAACAGATCAATATTTAAAATAATGGATTTCCATTTCCTTCTCTTAGCTCATGGCAGATCAAATGGACAGAATACATTTTTTAAAACTAAATATCAAAAGTGAAAAATATGTGTAATTGATATAAATATAAAATTCTATAACTTGAACATAAGCAATAAGCCTTCTTTAAGTGTTAAACCAACAGTCACAAAAGTTGATTATATACTCAACCACTAAACAAACTTTAATAAATTCCAAAATTTAAAAGGAGTACAGGCAACTTCTCTGGTCATAAAAAACCAAGAACAAAAATTCCTCCAACTGGTGTGTTACACTAGTGCTTCTCTTCAGTATTTCTAGTATCTCTACTTTCTGTCATTCCAGGACACAATAGGGTTGTTTCCCTACATCCTTGAATTTAGATATGGTGATATGACTTGAATTAGCCAGTAAAAAATGAGAGGACATATTTAAGGTGCTATTCGCTATTTCTCTCCAACCTGTGCTGCAGTGACTGGCAACATATCAGATAGTCCTGTGTCAGCAATAATTGAGCACAGTCCTCAACTGACCCTAATGAAAATGAAATTAGTGTTAATCTATCCTGTATTGACTGATACAAACACTTCAATAAAGAAAACCCAAATTGAAATTATAGAATATCTATTTAAAAAGATAATAAAAACACTTATCAAACCCTATAAAAATATGCCTTTTTAAAAGCTATGCCTTAGCTTTTAAACATAAAAATATACAAGAGCCTTCCTTCTAGAGCATTGACATTAATGTGACCAATTTTCAAAACTTGCAATCTCTCTTCCTCCCTCTTCCGAAATTCATAATTTCAGGAAAGAAAGCCCAACTGGCCCAGCTTGGGTGAATTATATAACCAAAAATGGGGGACTCAATAGCACAGCCAAGGCCTATTAGGCTTTTGATGTACTCTATTGTGTTTTGAGGCCATTTCCAGAGGGGAAAAATTATTATTTTATTACATCTCACTGCTTGGCCACCTGCTGCCTACAATGACTCAGCCATGTAGATCCTGGACTTGGTAAACAGTGACACCAAGATATAGTTGCTAGATGGAAGATTACTACATCATGTCAGGTAGTCTACCACTGAGGAAGAACTTAGCATTAGTAATACCTATCAGGTGGACAGGCTATCACTTGAATAAGAAAGTAAACAACATACTTTGAAAAATGTATGCTCCATGCCAGTTTCTATCAGAATTGTCATGAATTCTAAATTGAGAATCTACAAATTTATTAAGCTTTATAATAATGCTAATTTTCTGTGTACATACCATACAAAGAGAAATCGTGTTTATGGAGAAAAATATGAGGAGAAGCAACATGCGTTTCTTTGAATTAATAAGTTGAGGCATTTTGTTCCAACTTTTTTTGGCATGGTTGTTCATATGTCCTGATTCCTAGAGCCACCACAAAGGTCTGATGCAGGTTTTCCAAGCTCTCTTTCTTGTCCTCTCCATCCAAACAGAGGATATGCATCCAACTTGACTCTTGCCTTTGATAGGATAAAAGCCAATTTAATTCAACAAGGCCCACTCTTTAAGCAGCTTCCAGAAGCAGAATACGTACTCTATAAGGAGTCATGGACATCACCAAAGCCTCTTCAATGGCAAGAGCAATGGAAAAAAAGAGCATCCAGATGGCTATGCTGGAAGTCTTTTCTCTCTTCTGGATCTACCCAGGGATGGATTCTGATCAGATGAATGCTACTGGACTCCTTTCAAGGCATTAAATGTAATCAGCTGTTAATTGTTATCGTTAAAGGACTCTGCTGAGTGACTATCGGGGCACCATCTGGATGAGCTCATCACATTCACTGGGGAAACCCTGAAATCTCCATCCAAAAATGTGTGTGTCACTCGAAGACATTTACAATACCTGTCAAAACCCTTTGTATCCAGTGAGAAACTTGTTTGCAAATGGTTGATATTAAGAACAGAAATGCTCTTTTGTGGGTTGAAATTTCACTTTATTTGCTCTTTAAAGCAATCCATTTTGAGTGAGGATAAAGAATGATGTTTTCTTACATTTTTAACAACACCATCTATATGACCTGGGCATTTGGTTGCAAACAAAAGAAAATGACACAGATAGTCTGAAGCAAAAAGAATTTATTGGAATGATATCAGAAGACTGGAGGACCAGGCTTGTAAACTTGACAGGTACTAAGTAAGTTCTAGAGAACTATGCAGAAAAAAACCTGGGAAGGTCACACAACTCTAACAGTCTCACTGAATTGTGCCATTACTTTCTCAAGATTCAAAGTCCTACCAGATAACACCTGTTGGCCAAGCCCATGTCATAGCTTTACTGTCTGATTTTACTGGGATAAAAAGAGAAAGGGGACCTGTCTCCTTCAGTTCATACAGTAGAAGGTAACCACTGCCTTCAAGTAAGGTTCTCTGAATTAATACAAGATTACAACTATGAAGCATGCTGGAAGCCAAACGTCCCCCAAATGGCAAAAATTTTATATATTGTACCATAAATCAAACCCCTGTATGACAGCCAGAAAAAAACTCTCTTCCAGTTATATTTGGAAAATCGATCCTGACCCAATCATTAGCCAAGTCTAAATTCATATTTTGTTAAGAAAGTATTATAGGGAAACACTGGGAATTGTGGATTTATTCCTTAACTTTTGAGATCAATGTCATAAAAGGGGAAAAAACATGCTGTTCTCCAAGATAGGCTACTAGTCTCAGTGACCCATTTTCATGACACATAATGTTATTTTAAAGGTTTCATTTATTTTTTTCATTTATTCATGCCATATGCATCTGTTAAGTTTTTTATGTGTTCTTTTGTAAGGTGATGGTGGATGGACACAAAATAGCATTTAACACTGTCTCAACTTAGTCTAATCGGGAAAATAAGATATACCTACCCCCTCAAACAAGTAGTGAATAGTATAATATAAATCATATGCTTTGATTAAAATCAATTAAAATTCTGAATATCCTGATGCTTTCTTAGTATTCAGTTCCCAACAAGTCTTTCTGGGCTAGGAAAATAGATATGGCAGGAAAGCTAATTTTACTTTCTACTTCCCATCTGCTTTGTAATAATATGCCAAAATGTTCCCATTTGCTCCTTTTACCCAGATTATTTAGGTACATCTTATCGAGTTCCAGGAACCTATCTGCTACTCCCTTCTTATCCTGTTAACTCCAGTTCATCCTTCAAGATTCACTTCAGATGTGCCTTCCGTAGGAAGAATTTCTTGAGACATACTCTATGGATTAGGTTTCCTTAATCTGTGTTCTGGACATCCTGTTTCATGTCTTCTTAATGCCACCATACCCTAATCCCCCAGAAAGTTCATTCTCACCCCTGCTCCCCTACTTCACTTCACCCACCCCTTAAAAAGAAGGAAGAGTACCAATCAGTGTCAAGGACAAAATGGAACTCTCAGGGACATATGCGTAAACCAGACCACCATGGGATAACATTTACAGTTGGGGGTGGGGGGTGGATGGAAGGATTATAAAGAGAATTTGAGGAGAGAAAATGCTTACCTGTGCAGATTTGGCAGGGCCCAGAAGTTCTAAACAAGTTAAATAATGACCTCTCTGCAGAATCCAATGTTTCCCTTCTTTAGCATGCTTAGCTCATTTGTTGTCAGCTGTGCCATGGCAACACCTGTGGATTGGCATTATTATTGTGTCTCCTCATGGAATAGATAGGAGGCTGTGCACTCCTATGGTGAAATCAAAGTAGCACTGGGGCTATTGTAAACGGTCCTGCAAAGTACATGTATCAGTCATAGTCACGTTTATCAGTGATTTTAATAGAGATTAATATAAAGAAAATAGGATAAAAGGAGTAAAAATACAAAAAATAAATAGTGAGGTATTACAGAAATGGTAAATGCAACAAGCAAGTCCTGCCCTAGGGAGCTAAGAACTTAGAAGCTTGGGAGAAAGGTCCTAAAGATTTGGGCATTCATCTCTAAGAAAGAGGTGCCAGCTAGCACTGGTACCTCGGGAGTTCAGAAGAGGACCCATGCGGAGCTGGGATTCAGACTTACGGGGAGGGACACAGCTGGCGAGTGTTAGTAATCTGGAAAGATTCAATGAGGCTGGTGCAGGGAATAGAAAAAAGGAAATAAAACCTGGAGCCACCTGCTACTACTGGAACGAATGGCTGCATTTAAAATGAAGTACCGTTACCAGGGGGGGACACTGATGGGATCAGGAGACAGAAAAGAAGGAGCAATCTCCTTTCCATCCTAAGCCTTCCCATTTCTCTCTAGATCCCCATCTTAATAGCGTCCACTAGGAGCCAGCTGGCCAACGGGAACTGTAGCGTGCCACATCCCGACCACCGTATGACCAAGCCAAAGCTGGGAGATACACACTTCATGGTCAGTAGGGAAGACCAATAGCCAGGGAAGGAGTCTCTACTGTTAAAGTTAGGTGTCAATTTCTCTCTTTTTTGGATTTCAGACTCCGTTAAGGTTAAGTTTTCAAGACTTCTAACTGAGGCCATCCCAAAGACACTGTCACAAGCCTCATAATTCTACTTTTTATCAGACCTCTGACATGAACCAACTTGTCTATCCATTAGAGGATGGCCCCGAAGTTAGTTGCCTCTAAAGTGCCAACTTGTCCCTTCTTTAAGTTGCATTGCTAATTGTTTTTTTTTTTTTATGTTTTATTTATTTTTAAGAGACAGAGAGGCAGAGCATGAGCATGGGGATGGGCAGAGAGAGAAGGAGACACAGAATCCGAAGCAGGCTCCAGGCTCTGAGCTGTCAGCACAGAGCCTGATGCGGGGCTCGAACCCACAAACTGTGAGATAATAACCTGAGCCAAAGTCGGCCGCTTAACCGACTGAGCCACCCAGGCACCCCCTAAATTTCTAGGGAGCACCTGGGTGGCTTGGTCAGTTAAGCATTCGACTCTTGATTTCAGCTCATGTCATGATCTCACGGTTCATGAGATCAAGCCTGCTTGATCATGTCAGCACAGAGCCTGCTTGGGATTCTCTGTCTCCCTGTCTCTCTGCCCACACATTCTCTCTCTCTCTCTCTCTCTCTCTCTCTTTCTCTCTCTCTCTCTCAAAAAAAAATTTTTTTTCTAGAAAGTGACTAATTTCTTGCTTCTTCTTTTGTCACTGTAATTACTGATCCATTAGAAAAACTTCTTAAAAATGCAAACTTCCCTTTAGTTCTGGACACAGGACTTTATTTATCTTGTCTGCAAATGTAGGGACCCATTTCTACTCTGAAAACTTCTGACCTTCTAGATACAGAAAGAATTACCACACTATACCGAGAATAATGAGTCAGTCTGATCTCTAGGCAGCAATGAGCTGTCAGTCACATTTTGTTTTCATCACATTTATCAACTTTTGTTCTTAAAAAGTGTTTGTAATCTCTGCATGCCCTTCTCTAAACACTATTAACCAATACAGACAAAAATGAAAGGTAAGTTCTCCATGAGCCTCATAGGCTATACTCTAGCTGAGCACTGAGCACAATTTTATCAGTAAAATAATGATGAGTGGTTTTTTTTTTCATACCTAAGCATAACATTGAGTTAAAATCAACACTACATGACTCTCTTTTAAAACTCTTCTGACAGCTATGCTGTAGCTTGGCCTTAAGCCTGCCTTGTCTTTATGGGCTCTCAGATTTGTTCAGGGACCTCCAACAAGCAGCAGCCCTCAGTACCTGCAGCTTAGTGGTTCACAATGAAGGAAACATTCTTTCCTGGCTTTGAATCTACTAAAGCAATTTCTCCCCCTCTGGTTTTACAGCAGGTGTCCAGTTGGTCAGTCAAGCATATCTGCAATGAAAGGAAAATAGCTCTGGGGAAGTAACATGAACTGCTTAGAGTAAAACAAACAACACAGGAAAGGTCCTACATAGTTTATTCTCTCTCAACTTTTGGAAAACATCTTTCACACACTTCCCCTCAAAAATTAAGCAATGTAAAATCATCGTTCAATTCAACAAATTAACTTTTACAATGACAGCCTTAGCACTGTTAGAAACAGTAAACCAGAGTCTTAAAATTCTAAGATTTTTTAAGTCTAGTATGAATAACATTTTTTTCACTCAGCATTTAGTTTAACCATGGAGAGCGAGGGTCTATGTCCTTCCTCTTGATTCTGTGTGCACTCTGTGACTACTTTGATGAATAGAATACTGCAGAATGTACCTGTTTCTCACGCCAAGACTTATGAAATTGACAGAACACTCACTCTTTCTTTAATATAATTTACATATAACAATGCATAAGTTTAAAGTGTACAACATGTTGATTTGATACATGGCTGTATTGCAATACGGTTACCACCATACCATTAACTAACATCTCTATCACATCCCTTAGTGATTACTTAGTGAGAGTGTTTAACAGTACATAGGCACCCACTACCCAGGGTTCTGTCACCTCACAGGAGGTAACCTTCTTAGGACATTTTGAGGTTTTTAGTCAACATACTAGTAACCCCCTTTATTTTCACCCCCAGCACACATATATTTCCCACCTTTGAGTAATGTATACTCTGAAAGAGGGAAAAACGTCGACATACAAAAGTACATGATAAGATAGAAAATTCTAAGTTGCGTGTTCTATGATTTACCTTGATGTGAGCAGCATCTCAGGAAGGATGATTAGTGGCCATTGACTCTTATGTCCCTCTCATCTTCCTTCCACTTCTCCCTCAGCCATTGTGTCCTCTTCACTCATTCCTACCTCATCTCTATTTTTGATCTCAACCAATCCAGAATGAAAACTCTGGCCACAGAGAATAGAGTAGGAAAAGAAGTGTCAAACCACCCAAAATAATCTGTCATTGGCCACAAAGCATGTTTTTTGGTTTGGGGTTTGGTTTTGTTTTGTTTTGCTTTGCATTGCTGTCTGTGTTCACAGCTCCTGGTACATTTCTTCAGCCACTGCAATGAAATCCACCTATTAAAATTGCAGCCCTACTGATGAACTCCATGTCCCTCTTCCTGATTTGTTTTCCTCCATAGAACTTACTGCCAGATACTATACTACATATTTTCTATGTGTCTTTTTGTCCCCCAGTAGAATGTAAGTTCCAAGAAAAGAGAAATATTTGTCTGTTTTATGCACTAATATATCTCTATCCCTTAGAACAGAGCCAGGTCCACGGAAGATTCCCAATGAATATGTGTTAAATTATTGCTGTTAAATTGGGTAGGTTACCCTTAGAACATATCATTGTTGATATTAGAAAAATGTGCTCCAAAATCCTAAGGGCCTATTTTTGAATATTATCCTTTAAAGCAGTCTACTCAGAGATAGAGGGTTCATTTTTTATTTATCTTTACAGCATCTAATTTTTAAAAATATTCAGTAGTATAAAATATTCTATGAATTAGTGTTAAATAATATCAAATGCATAATTTTTTTTTTGGATTTTTCTCAACCTTGACCTTGGTCAAGCCAAACTATTAATAACTTGCTAAGGAAGAAAGTCTTGGCTGCTCACTAATGAAAATTTTCAATACTAAACCATTTCAGAGAACACAATCTGGTCACCTTCCATATCTAGTTTTTAAAATTGAACTTATCTCTACTGTTTTAAATAATTATTTATAAGTGTTACAAACTTCTAAGCCATTTGTAGAAATAAATAGGGAACCACAATAAATATATATCACTTTGAACAAAAAAACATTGACATAATAACTTGAATGCTTAGATAAATGCTAAAAATAACTAAAATCTGTCTTGTCACTCTTCTGTGTCTTCATCTCCAATAGCCCACATCTTAAGGATTTTTAACTCAATTTGTGTATTACTTCACACTTTGCAAGACTCATTCATGCATTCTGTCATATTTAATTCCCACAGTAACAATGAAGTATTTTTATCAGTCAGCTGCTGCTGTGTAACAAACCATCACAAAAGCTGAGTTGCCTAAATCATGTATCTTTGCTCATGAGTTGGTGGCATTTGCTGCACAGTTCAGCTGAGTTCATAGGGGGCTCATTTATGCATCTGCAATTAGTTGCAGATCACCTTGACAGCTTTGATGACCTTAGCTGGGTTCTCTCACATGCCTTAGATCTTAGCTGGTCAAAGTGGGCTGTCTTTACTAGTTCACATTCCTCATCCCCGAGCTTTGGCATGTTGCCATGATAAATATAGCAGAGCAAGAGAAAAAGCAGTATACTTTTTCAAGCCTCAGATGGCATTATTTGCTACCATATCATTGGCCAAAGGAAGTCACATGCCTGACCCCAGAGTTACAATGTAAGGGAAAAGATGTTGCTACAGAAATGTCATTAATTATGGCCATGAACAAATTCAACCTACCACAAGTATGTACTATTATTTTCATTATTTTATATATATAAGGAAACCAAGACTTGAAGAGGTTAGATAATTGCCCAAGGGGAATCAGCCATGGGAATGAGCCAGAAGCTCAGGTATTCTGACTCCAACTATGTCCTTCCTTATAATATGTCTAACCTATTCATTTATACTTATAGAAGCTGATTTTCCCCCCCCTCTGGAAATATAGAACCATTTCAAATTACTATAATACTTCAGGTATTTCAAAAGCAAAAGTTAGGATTCAATAACATTATTTACCCCTCTGTTTAGCTAAATAAATGCAAATCCTGATTTGTTCACATGGAGATTAGTTCATCTCCATTGTTTCTAATTATCAAATTATTATTGAACTTTGATGTGCATTGTTTGTCCCTCCAGCTATATTACTACCTTCTTCCAGATGGAAACTCCATATTCTACTTGTTCTCTGTCTTTGTATTTCTCCTAGTGCCTGACACAGTGCTGATGCAGATAGTAGCTGTACCACTTGATTGATAAAGCTAAAAGAACATGAGATCAGCTTAACAATGTTCTCTGTTAAAGAAATTAAGATGAAAAGGAGAAATAAAAATTGTTCTGGGATTGAATGAAAGGTAAGAGATAATTTCCAACTGTGCTTTCTTAAAAAAAGAGAAAAAGAAATACATTAATTTCGTATTTTCAGTGTCTTCATTCCAGCTAATATATATGAATATTTTCCTTATATTTATTTCCTCTGCTCTCAGAGTTGAAAATCAACTAGACTGAACTGCCAAGAGCTAATTGGTGAACTAATTCTTTCATTCAGTGTAATAGCCATCACAAATGTTGGGTTCAATGAGGTAATCACTTTTCCATTACAACAATCGAATCCAGATTTTATTCACTACACTCAGAGATAACTGAGTTAATGTCATTCTCTATCCTCTATAGCTTTTTAATTCAATAACTTTATCAGACCTGAGAAGGGTACCTGTTCAAAGGAATGTATGGTTTTGCAAGTATTTGTGTGTATGGGTAAGTCAGGTTGCCCCCCTTCCTGTGTCTGAGTTACCCTCCAGAAATGGAAGAAGGGAACAAAAAAGTAATGTAATAATTTTCTGTGAAAACTCTGAACATGCCATTCTCTTGTAGCAGTGTTTTAGAAGAAAGCACCAGATGATGCATGTTGTTAAGTTCCCATTGACAAGACTCTCTATAGAGAAAGGTAATGGAAAAACTCTACGGTGCTAAAATATATGGTCATCAACTTCCACATTTCAGTAAAAACTGAAATTCTTTCTTTAATGTTGAGTTTTTGATCTCCAGTTGGGAGCAACTCAAAGCCACATCAAAGTATATTGGCACCTCAGAATCGTTGAAAAGGGGAACTTATCTTCCTCCTAAATAAGCCTCTCAAAAGGATCCAGCTCATAGTCAAGGCTAACTTCACTATTAAAACAACAATTAAATAGCTATAAATGTGAAGAATGCTTCACATCACCTTTAAATAGGTCTATACTTTTTGAAACACATTGCAGTAATGCCTGAGGATAATGCTGTTTCCTTCTGACTTAGAATGACATTGGCTGAATTGTTACAGATATGGAAACATTGATTGATAGTGACAGGCAAACCAAACTGCTATACAAAATGTGAGATAAGGTTGGATTCAATGGTAGATTATTTTTCAACAATAAGACAACATAGACACTAGAATTTTAAGTTCAGAGTTAAACTCAATCAATGTCAGTTTCTGAAAATAAAAAACGTAACCACTATGATGGTTGATTTTATGTGTCAACTTGACTGGGCTAAGAGATGCCCAGATAGCTGGTAAAACATTGTCCCTGGTATGTCTGTGAAGGTTTCTGGAAAGATTCACATTTGAATCAGTAGACTGAGTAAGTAGATCTGCCCTCACCATTGTGGGCTGGCATCATCCAATCTACTGAGAAACCAAACCAAACAAAAGGCAGGAAAGGCAAATTTTCTTGTCTCGAACTGGGATGTCCATATTCTCTTGTTCTTGGACATCAGAGCTCCTGGTTCTTGGCTTTTGGATTCCAGGATTGAATTATACCACTGGATTTCCAGCTTGCAGATGGCAGACCATGGGACTCTTGGGCTTCCATAGCCATGTGAACCAGTTCCCAGATCAAATCTCCTCTTTAATATCTATATGTATCCTATTGGTTCTGTTTCTCTGGAGAACCCTGACTAATACAACCCTAAGAAGAATCTTTTCCTATGTGCAAATCGGCAATAAACAATTCATCCCTCTCTCCAATAATAGGCTTCGCATAAAATGAGCCAGCAGGAGCAACTACACTGTGGAATAACATGGGCAAGAGCATGGCCCTAAGATGTTTTCCATCAAGACTCTTCATAAATTGTAATAACAAGCATTCATGTATATTAAAATCAGACAAGGCCTAAAGGAAACAAGATTTCCTCAAAGAAATTTTTTAATGTGGAATAATGAGGTATATTTTTAAGGGATAGCAGTTCATTATCACCAGATATATTTCATGGTGATAATGATGAGGTTGAAAAAGATGCCAAAAATTTAGTGGAATAATGATTACAACCGACATGATTACAACAGTTAATAAGCTATTTTAAGACTGGAGGTTAGAAGAAATGGGTGCTGCAGCCCTATGTGCCACCAACAAGCCTTAAGAAAGTCATTTAAACTCTCTTTATGGTATTCTGTCCAACACAATGGGAGATTGGATTATATGATCCCTTCTACCATTGGGACTCACTGACCTTTCTCTCTCTGGATTTTGGGAAACCAAACAGTGCACCTCATTATTACCTTTTCTAATTTTCATTATGCTTTAATTTATTCTCTATGATAATTTTCATAAGTTATTTAATATGAGGGAATAATACCTCTTGTTTGATTCACAATGATGAGGTGGTTGTTAAGTCTGTAGCATTTATTTTAATTTCTTGGAAGAGAGCAATAGAAAAAAGACATTTTATACTTTATAAACACTGTTCTGTAATGATTGTAATTTTTTATAAAGTCACAATTCTTATAAAGAAAAATTACCCTTATTAATAATGAAATATTAAAATATTTTTCAAATGATATTTTATGGCTGAAGATTATGTAACAAAAGTACTTTCATAGAGTGTTAGTGAATGATATAGATTAGTACAAGCCTAGTAGAATGAAATTTAAAAGCCTAATCAAGGGTGAGGGAAATGTCACTATTTTATTTCAATGTTGGCTATAGAATTCAAGTAGTTCAGTGCTACAGAAGTAAGCAACTTAGAGCTCAAATTGTATTATTATATCATATTTTTTAAATGAATTGAGGGGCGCCTGAGTCGCTCAGTTGGTTAAGCATCCAACTTCAGCTCAGGTCATAATCTTGCTTTCCATGAGTTCAGGCCTCACATCGAGCTCTGTGCTGACAGCTCAGAGCCTGGAGCCTGCTTCAGATTCTGTGTCTCCCACTCCCTCTGCCCCTCACCTGCTTGCTTTCTCTCTCTCTCTCTTTCAAAAATAAATAAACATTAAAATATTGAGCAGACAAAATGGGAATCAAGCAGGAAATCACAAAATCAGCACTTTAGCTCGTGGATCTTAAAAGATGTTTTCAGGGATTTCAGATTCAGAAGCTCAGATTATTTCAACTGTTCTATTCAAAACATAAGTGACTATTCCTGAAGTCCAGTTCCAGAAATAGGAAGAAAAGGAAGAAGCAAGAATAAATCAATACATGGAAAAGCATATCTATTATTGCCTAAGTCTAAAGAAGTTAAGATATCAATTTATTAGTAGTAAAACTCATTTGATTACATCAAAAATAATGGCTTTTATCCTTATATTTTTGTTGTTATCATCATCGTTGTTGTTGATATTCAGGGGAAAGTTCACCAAAAGATTATTGTAGCTGGTGGCATGAAGGCAAGCCGCTGTGAGTAGCTCAGTGCATGGGAATAAAATAGCAGGTGCTCGTCTAGTCCACCAGGTGCCATCTCTGAATGAAGAACTAGGTCTGTAGGTACTTTTTAAGATTTCAAAAATGTATATCTTCTTCACATGTGTTACTCTTTTATTTTCCCTTTCTCTGTATAATCAGCAGCTAAGACCGTAAAACCAACCATTTCTAGTTGCCATATTGGTGCATGACAGAAAAGGAAGTTGAGTGGAGAGGACTCCTAGGAAGACTAAGGAGACAGTACCACTTCACAGCCAGATCCAGGGGAAGCACATACCCAAGGCACACAGTGAAAGATAACCCACCTTGCAAAGAAAAAAAGGAGATACAGTCTAGATCTGAAAAGCAGGAACATTCAGCTGGAGAAAAGCTGGGGGAAAAGGATGTGCAGGGGTGTACAGGCAAGCCTAAAAGTGACCGTAGCAATTTTAGAAATTGGTTTGAGATGAGTCCAGAACATCAGTTTTCTAGAAAAGTGAAGTAGTTGCTTTTCTGCCAAGGTTGACAACTCTATTATTTGCATGAGTCTATATTAAAATCCTTACGTTGCCGTGTTCCCTCCAGAGACTCCCCCATTGTATCACACACCTCTAGCACACTCTGGATTTCACCTCAGATGAAATGTTCACAGTTTGAATTTACAAAGCAGTGATAATAATTCCCTCAAATGCACCAACCACCTATAGAGAGGTAAGAAACTGTATTTTTAAATTTCTGAAGTCAATATAGCAAATATGTCGTATATATATACATATGCATTTATATACATGTTTATACAATATGCGTATGCACACGTATATATCCATGCATAAATACACAAAATATACAGACACACATGCTGTAAAATGTTAAGGAAGTGACTGAATCAAGAAGTTTGCTGTACTTTCCTAGGACATTTATCCTATTTCTTGGTAGAATGAAATCTAAAGCACTCCATACTATAGGGAACTGAAAACTAGTGGGAAATAGTCTAGAAGCTCCATTGTAGGTAGTTTTCAAGGGGAAACAATTTAATTATGACCTAAACGTAGCGCTAGCCACAAATATTGGAAAAGTAATACTGTCTAGGAATCCTGCTGCACAGAGTCAGGCATTGCTCACTTTGTATAGCCTCTTGGATGTGGTTGATAAGCATGTTCCAAGTTGAGAGAGAGGAAACCACAGTTAAGAAAATAGAGCCTACTAGAGCATGAAATGCTGTAAGATGGTATTCCCTGAGTAGGCCCTCCTAGTATGATTCACTTGGGAGTGGGAATCACTAGATTAATACAACATGAACTAGAAAGCCAACACTAATCTAATCAATGTGTAGTATTAAAAACCCACACCTCTTCCTTTTTTTTTCTTTTTTCTGGCAACTCAGAAGAATTTCTTGCTACCAGATTAAATATCTTAACTTAGTGATAAGCACCAAAAAGGTTCATATTCTTAAAAACATCCAGTTTCCCATCAGGGAAATACAAATCAAAACCACAATGAGATACTACCTCACACCCGTCAGAATGGCTAACATTAACAACTCAGGCAACAACAGATATTGGTGAGGATGCAGAGAAAGAGGATCTCTTTTGCAGTGCTGGTGGGAATGCAAACTGATGCGGCCACTCTGAAAAACAGTATGGAGGTTCCTCAAAAATTAAAAATAGAGCTACCCTACAACCCAGCAATTGTACTACTAGGTATTTATCCAAGGGATACAGGTATGCTGTTTTGAAGGGACACATGCACCCCAATGTTTATAGCAGCACTATCAACAATAGCCAAAGTATGGAAAGAGCCCAAACGTCCATTGATGGATGAATGGATAAAGAAGATGTGGTGTGTATATATATATATATACATATATATACATATATATGTATATATATATATACATACACACAAACACACACACAATGGAATATTACTCAACAATCAGAAAGAATGAAACCTTGCCATTTGCAACTATGTGGATGGAACTAGAGGGTATTATGTTAAGTGAAATTAGTCAGAGAAAGACAAATATCATATGATTTCACTTATATGAGGACTTTAAGATAAAAAACAGACTAACATAAAGGAAGGGAGGCAAAAATAATTTAAAAACATGGAGGGAGACAAAAACATGAGACTCTTAAATATGGAGAACAAACAGAGGATTGTTAGAGGGTTGTGGGAGGGGGTATGGTCTAAATGGGTAAGAGGCATTAAGGAATCTACTCCTGAAATCATTATTGCACTGTATGCTAACTAACGTGGATATAAATTACCAAAAAATAAATTTAAAAAAACATCCAGTTTCCCTTAATTCTCTCATTTTTCAATATTCTTGTTAAATGTCATCTGTTCTTTTACCGTTGTGTAACTTGTGCCCTGTGTCAATGCACTCAGCCAAGGGTGTGAAAACAGAACAACCCAGCTCTGGGTCTCTTGAAATCCTATGCCTTGGGGAGGGGTTGCAAGAAGGAGGGGGCGGGTACCTTTTCCTAATTCAGAGGCATCCTGGCGCTATTGTCTTGTCTGCTCCGGCCTTCTACAATGACACCTAAACCTCCATTCTCTCCCTTGTCTCTTCTCTTTTTTTCTATCCTCTTCCAAAAACCTCTTCTTCTTTTCTAAGGCAAACCCTTGTGGTTGTCACCTATTTTCGTGACCCCTTGTGACCCATTTTCTCAGGGTCTGACTTTACCCAGAAGTTTCTTATTTTGTGTTGGCCATTATCACAATATATCTTAACCCCATTATTTTTGCTTCTGCTTCTGTGACACCGTGGCTTATTAGCCACAGCTCCTGCAGCAATGGGGCACAGAGCTGCCTGCAGTAAAGGCTGATGCATGCAGCAAGCAAAATATTGCTTTCTCGGGGCAGGAAGCGGTGCCAGGGACACCAGGCAAGGGTGACTGCAGGATCCACTTTGGTGGGCATCTCCAGAATGCAACACTTCCTTCATGGGCGTCGGCGTCCTTAGGAGTGCAACACCCTCCAGGGACTTCCAGAAATAGTAGCAAGGAGACTTACAGTGAAATGCAAGCAAACCTTAAAATATAGATATGACCATATTTGAGAATCTAGTTTGATCTAAAAAATACTTTGTTTTTGTAACAAGTTTATATCTTATATCTGAAATATCTTAGAAGTTTAAGTTCAAAATATATACTTAGGCATTAATTTGTGTGACCAGTGTAGAAATGAGACTGTTTAAGTATATGCAGTGCTAGAATATGGAACATCAAAGTTTAAAACATATAATATGGAAAATAGAAGATAGACATGATAACCTACAGAAAGAGAGGGACTCGTTATAAAATACAGTGATTGCATATTCAGGGGATGGAGATTATAGGCCAGTAGATTCAATAGGTATCTATCCTCCAAGGGGTAAAACTAGCTTTATAGTCTTCATTTAGTCTCCCCTTAATTTAAGAGAGGCACTCCCTAAAATTAAACAAATCTATTTTCATCAAATGAGACTTCTGATTAAATGTTGTAGCCTTTGTCTATTGCCTACAGGGAAAGAAAATGCTGATCTGCTAACAAGAGTAATTCAATCCTAGCTACAGTTATATTTTTCATTACAAGTGAGTAAATTGATATTCTAGTTTATACATCTCTCTCTCTCTCTATTGAAATGAAGCAATTTCCTACGGTCTAATTGTCTCAGAGTTCTGACAAGATCAAATTTCTGGCCTTGCAAGTCTGAAGACTAGACCCTGGAATGGGATGATTTAACCACTGGTCCGAACCTCTGAATGGCTCTCCTAAGCTGCGGCCACAATCCCTGGTGGATGTCACACAGCCATGAACCTGGGAAATCAACACACCTTGCTTACTGAATTGCATATGAATTTCATTTGTTTGCTTTCTTAATATTTCATTTGCTATTTTTACTAAAAGATGCTCACCATATTAGCAGTTAGGGGATATATGTAGTTTATACATAGTGAATAATCTAAATTTAATAACTTAATTTCAGAAAGAAGTCATTTTTTACACATGCATAATTTAAGTTAAATGCCAGTATTTCTAAAATTGTTTAATGTTTTATTTTGTGTTTTGAGAGACAGAGCACGAGCAGGGGAGGGGCAGAGAGAGAGGGAGACACAGAATCAGAAGCAGGCTCCAGGCTCTGAACTGTCAGCACAGGGCCCAACGTGGGGCTTGAATCCACAAACGTGAGATCATGACCTGAGATGAAGTCAGACGCTCAACCGACTCAGCTATCCAAGCACCCCTAACTGTCAGTATTTCTAAACCTGAGGGTGACATTTAATAACATAAAATAGGAAGGAATATGAAACCAATATCTTTTATATCATATGCAAAACATTCTCCAGTACTCAACCTAGAAGCCATTGTCATTAAATCAAAAGCTATCACAGCCTATAAAATCCTATTAAACCACAACAGAAGAGACAGAAACCATTCTAGACCAAAGGTAGCTTCAACAAGAGTGTTTCAAAGCTTGTATCACAGGAAAATTAAGCTCCTCAATTTCTAATTAAAAGAGGTAAGGGGTTAAATAAAGAATTGATGAGGACTGCACTTAAAATTTTATAGCTGAGAAATTACATCTAAAGTCTGGGAATTCTCTGCAATTCGTACAATATTAAAGATCTAATATTCCACCCCACTCCTTTGCCACAAATAAATGCCAACTGCAATGCTGTGATTTATAATAGAAATATGTATTTGGTCTTCGTCCCGGCTTCTGGTACAAAACTCTGAAAGCCTTGGAATTTCCTAAATGATTAGAAGGATAAAGATGTCTTTTGTTGTGTTACCAAGGTGACTTTTGAAAAGCACCTAAGACTGGAGGCCAGTTGCCAGGGGGACCCAACCAAATGGATCAGTCACCAATGGCTAGTGATTAATCAGCCAAGCCTATGTAAGAAGCCTCCATAAAAATGCAAAAGGACTGACTTCAGAAATATTCTGGGTTGGTGAGCACGGGGAGTTTTGGAGAAATGGTGCACTTCGAGAGGGCATGGAAGCCACACATCCTTTCTCCATATCTTGCTCTATACATCTCTTCCATCTGGCTATTCCTGAATTATATCCTTTTATAATAAACTGGTGATCCAGTAAGTAAACTATTTCTCTGAGTTCTCTGAACCTCTCTATTAAATTAATCAAACCCATGGAAGGAGTCATGAAACTTCTGGTTTATAGCCAGCGGGTCAGACATACAGGTAACAGCATAGTTGCAGCTGGCATCTGAAGTAGATGTGAGAGGAGGGGAGTCTTGCAGGACTGAACCCTTAATCTGATGCTGTCTGCTGGGTAGATAGTGTCACGATTGAGTTAAATTGTAGGACACCCATCTGGTGTCTGAGAATTGTTTGTTGGTGTATAAAAGCCCCCACTGCCCACCCCTAACACACACACACGTTGGTATTGGGTTCAGGAACCCAAAGACCTATGCTCAGGTAGATCAGCGTATCTTGTGTAGAGGTCCTAAATAAGTGGGTATGCCATATGTTTACACACTTACGATTTTCACATAGACCATTAGACAAAATATCTAATATTCCTTTCTACAAGTAATTTACCTATCTAAAAAAATTAAACTGTAAAAGCTTTTAGACAAGTTTGCAGACTCATCTTTAGGTATATGTACCTAGCATATTATAGAAGAAGGGGTGAATAAGAGACTACCACTGCCTTCTGGCTTTGTTTCAGTAAAGAGATCATATAATGTCCCTGTGTTCCCATACGTGAAATGAAAATAATCAAATCAAATGATCCAATGTTCCTTCCATTTCTGACTATCCAAGATTGTCTAAGACACTAAAAGGAGGAGGTTTTGAGAAACAGTTGAAGAATAACCATAGTGCCCTGCAAAACAATAACATATTGGAAAGGTATTATGCAGTGATAGCCAGTAACATTCTCTACTGAGAGTTCTTCACAATTGTGATACAGTGTTTTCACTAAACATCTTCAAAATACCATCACTATCTCTCATAACTTTATTTTTTTATTGATGTGTTTATTTTGAGAGAGAGTGTGTGTGCGCGTGCATGCATGTGCACATACAGGTGGGAGGCAGAGAGAGAAGGAGAGAGAGTGGGAGAGAGAGAGAGGGAGTGCAAGAATCCCAAGCAGGTTCCATGCTGTTAGCCTGGAGCCCATTGCAGGCTTTGAACTCACAAACCATGAGATCATGACCTGAGCTGAAATCAAGAGTCAGATAATTAACTGACTGAGCCACCCAGGTGCCACTCTCATAAGTTTATTTTTAAACTAAAAAGTTTTATCTGAAAGACACATGCCTTTCTTTTAGTGTCATTCCCTGGCTTTCTACATATATAAGTAATATGTTTATATTTTACTAACTTTGGAAAATATAGCAAAATAAAAATTATTTACCACTTCTCCAATGACTCCTACAAAGATCAAAGATATTCACTAATAACATTTCAGTCTTTTTTTTCCATAAAAGGAATAGAAAGTTGTTATTTAAAATTGAACATTCTGTAAATACCTTTATGACTAACATTTTCCATGTAACAATATATCTTAAGCATTTAAATATGTTGTTAAATATTATTATTAAACATGACTTTAATAATTGTACAATACTTCATTCAATGCTTTATGGGAAGACATTGAGTCTGTTTTGAATATTTCAATATTATAAATCATGCCTCAACAAAGATTCCTGTATATAAATCCTTTGGCGGATCTCTTTGGATGTTCTAAGAATATAGTCCTAGAGGAGAAATTACCCAGTCAAAATGTGCAAGCATGGGGGCACCTGTGTGGATCAGTCAATTGAGCATCCAACTCTTGATTCTGGCTCAGGTCATGATCTTGCAGTTCGTGACTTCAACCCCCATCTGGGTTCTGTGCCAGCAGCATGGAGCCTGCTTGGGATTCTCTCTCTCCTTCCTCCCTGCCTCTCTCTCTGCCCATCCCTTGCTCATTCTCTCTCTCTCTCTCTCTCTCTCTCTCTCTCTCTCTCTCTCTCTCACACACACACACACACACACACACACAAATAAATAAATAACACATTTTTTTAAGTGCAAGGCGGCTGTGGCATATTGCAACATTTCCCTCCAGAGTAGTCATAATTGCACCCTAGCTCAAACAAGGCATTCCCCCCCTTTTTCAAAGCATGCCAATTTCAAAATTTAAAACTGGTAACATGTTTCTATTTATTTTACTTTGGTTATTCTTGGAATTGAATATTTTTTTCTGTATTTTGTTGGCTAGCTTCCTTCTTGTGAATTATTTGCTAATGTTTTTGACCTATTTCTCTACTAGGGTTATTTGTATTTCTTGTATTGATTTCTATCACTGTTTTTATATTAAAGATATTAAACTCTCTTTCACAAAGTATCCAAGATACTTAACACCACTTTGCCACATGACCTTTAGTAGGCATATATATTTATTGTTCAGATATTTTTAGTAAAATCCATTATAATGCTTTTGCTTTTGCTTTTATGTTTGGAGAATATTTTCATACCCTAAAATTAGAAACCTATTCAACATTATTTTCTTCTGTATTTCTATAGTTTCATTCCTTTCTCTTAACTCTATTCATACTGAGTTTATTCTGATATGGAATCTGAGATAGAGAACTTACTTCATCTTATTTCCAATATTTTTATCAATTGTTAAAATAATATTTGTTTAATAATCCTACTGATTTGAAAAGCTAGTGATTCATCCATTCAACAGATGTTATTGGATGACTATTATGTTTACTTTTCTGTCACAGTTTTTACATATTCTGTGATCTGTACCTAGGCTTCATTTGGATCCATTGACTTATCTGATTATCCTTAGGCCAATACCATACTTTTTAAATTATTATAGTTTTATATGTCACTTAAAGAATTTCTCTACAACTGTTCTTATTATAAGTAGTCTGTAGCCATCACTTGATTTTATTCTGGCCCAATGCTTATTGAGAATGTCTTTTTTTTCATTTGCCAAAATAATGATAGGTTTGGAATGTATAGAGGATGTATGAACTTTCATTAATTTCAAATTTTAGCACATTTTGATAAAAGCATATGGCCTTATATTTCCTGGTTTGGAGAATTAATTGATGCTTTTTGTAGCCTAATTTAAAAATATTTCACACAGGGACACCTGGGTGGCTCAATCAGTTCAGTGTCTGACTCAGGTCATGCTCCCACGGATCGTGGGTTCAAACCCTGCATCAGGCTTTGCACTGACAGCACAGAGCCTGCTTCAGATTCTCTTGTCTCTTCTCTCTCTCTGCCCCTCCCCTACTCACACTTTCTCTTTTAAAAATAAACATTAAAAAAATTTGTTAATATTTTTGCACATGTTCTATGGAATTTTAAAAAGAAATTTTATTCTCTATGGCACACAAAGTTTGCTAGCTGCCTATTAGAAATGTTTTTTCTTTAATAATTTTCAAATAACTAGTTTTTCTAAGTTATTCATTTTTCTTCAACAAATGATTATTGAACTCTGAAAGGCACTGGGGGAAAAATACAGAAACCTATATAATTCTTATCTTCAAATATGAAACTTAAATATGTTGATGTTTATCTGAATGATTTACATATTCCAGTTTGAACTTTGTTTCCTTTCCTCTCCACTCATCCGTTCTCATTGTTGTTAACTTTTTCTTCATGTCTGCCTTCGGGTAGAGTGTCTCAGTTTTATCCAGCCATCACTGATGTGATTTTTTTCATATTGTTCATATTGGTTTTCCTGTCAATAATTCATTTTAGTTTGTTTTTTTTTATTTTTTTGTTTTTTTATGTTTATTTGTTTTGGAGAAACAGAGTGTGAGCAGTG
Organism: Cryptoprocta ferox; assembly: GCA_028646485.1. Taxonomy (NCBI): domain Eukaryota; kingdom Metazoa; phylum Chordata; class Mammalia; order Carnivora; family Eupleridae; genus Cryptoprocta; species Cryptoprocta ferox. Next base: position 28,821,557 of record CM053568.1, read on the forward strand.
AAAGGGCAGAGAGAGAGACACAGAATCTGAAGCAGGATCCAGGCTCCTCACTGTCAGCACAGAGCCCCACACAGGGCTTCAACCCACGAACCGTGAGACCATGATCTGAGCCAAAGTCAGATGCTTAACCAACTGAGCCACCCAGGAGCCCCCCCCCCACTTTTTTTAAAATAATGCATTTTAGTTTTAAATCCCAGATAAACATTTCTTATTTCCTCAATCTCCATTTTTATCTGAACTTGTTTCCCATTTATGACTTCCTTTTTTTCTTGACCATATATTCTTGCATCATATTGAAAACACCAAACAATCATCTGTGTCCCACAGAATGAATTTTCAGGAGCATATCTTTCATCTGAGTCTTTAGGATTTTGTTCCCTTTCGATTGTTCTGCCTTATACATTCAGTAGGTTTATATTTTTCTGTTTAGTTAGTCATCTTCAAACAAGGTAAGATTAAATTCAATTCTCATCATTAGAGAAGGTTTGCACTTTGCCTTCAGCTTCCATCACTTTATTATTTACATGGCAGTTGAGTTCTGTTCTCAAAATCTACAGCTGAAAGGCAGAGCAGCAATTTTCAACCCAATATCCTAGAAAGTATATATTTATAAAAATAATTATATACAGTTACAATTATATATCTGACTTTTTTGTTTTTGTGTTATAAGAGTTCTTGGTGTATTTGGATATTAACTCCTTATCAGATATATAATATGTAACTATTTTCTCCCACTCTGTAGGTTGCTTTTTCACTCTGTTGATGTGTCCTGTGATGCACAAAAGTTTTTAAGATTGGTGTAGTCCCATTTGTCAACTTTTGCTTCTCCTGCCAGTGGTGACATTTTTAATAGTAACCCCAGACACTTAGTCAACAACAAATCTCCAAATAGCCAGATTAATTTGTTTGTTTAAAAAGTATGTTAGTAGAGCTACAAATCCTAAAGGGTCATTGTGAAAGGTTGTTATCTAAGCATTCCGTGTGAAGTTTCCAAATTTTCTCAATTCACAACACCCTTAGTGTCTTGTGAAATAATGGCACCCCCCGCCCCTCTAAGTCAAAAGAAACACCTAGGAGTTCTGTTTATTAAGTAGTTTTGTACTAATAGGGCCTATAACAAGTCTACTAGCAAGATGATATCTTATATACTATAATAATCACAGGAGTGACATCCCATCACCTTTGTCCTATTCTGTTTATTAGTGAGAGGCAAGTCACAGATCCACCCACACTCAAGGCGCATGGATCACACAAGCACATGAACACCAAAAGCTGGGGGTCATGGAGGCCGCCTTAAAGTCTGTCCACCATAATTGTTAATATGAAAGTAAGTATACACTAAATTAGTATTAATATTTGATATTCAGCGATTAAGTGTGCTAAAAAAACTTGGAAAATCCAAATTATGTCTTCTGTCTTAATGAGCACTAGTTTCTATTGCATTTATTTCAATGTCAATTTTGACAAAAACATAACAGCATCTTACAGGCAATTTCAGAGTACTGAAAGTGCTGTTAGCAATAATTTGGTCCTACATCAACACTTAGCAGTGATGACGTGACTCTTTTCTTGGAAGATTCATCTTATCTTCAGTTAATGACATGTCATAAGTATATTACCTGTTGGAAGGTGTTAAGCTGTAAATGGGAAAAATCATACCAAGCAAGATATACAGCTTTATAAAAGAGTACTATGGTATGGTTTCTAAAAGTTCTCTTATTTATTTATTCAGCAAATATTTATTGTTCATTTACTATATGCCAGATATTGTGCTAGTTATTAAAGATACAAAGAGAATAGGTAGTTACAATAGATCTCTGTATTAGTCCCTAACTATTTCCTTAGGAACTTATCCCAGTCTACTGACTTACTTAAGGCCCAGATTTCTTACAAATTTCATTTTTATTAATGGTTTGGCAAGACCTTTATTACTCTCTAATCAGCCACATTTATTTTCTTTCCTTTTCATATTGATGAGCAATGGACTCATTATTGCCTTCATTTCAGAGTCATTAATTTTACACTCTTCATTTCTTGGAGTAATAGAATAGAATGACAGAAAGAAACTTCAAATGTCATTTTTATGTAAAAATCCATCTGATCCTTGAATTCTGTATACAACATCTGGGCCTCCAGTATGTCCAGTTCATATTGAATACCTTCTATCATGGGCAACTCCCTCCCTCCAAAGGTAACCTATTCAGTGTATTTGCCCAGCAAATGTTCATATCAAACTACTTACCATCAGTACAATACCTACCATAGGTTTTATACTAGATGGTGTGTATACAATGGGGGAGTAAAACACACATGGCCCTTGCTCCTCAGGAGAAGACAGATAACAAATAAGAGCAAAATAAGTGAATGCATATTGGAAAGTAGTTATGGGTGTTCAAAAGGGAGTGAGACTGATGCTATGAAAGAGAATGGCAGAGGATTGTCAGAAAGGGACTCTCTTAGGAAGTTAATAGTTAAGATCTACGTTGGGATGATCAAAATACAACCCGAAACTTCTTGGTAGACTTCAGGGGCTGAAAGGGAGCCAGCGTGGCTCTGGCATGGCAGACAAAGAGGGAGAGGTGGCATGAGAGAAGGCTAGAGAAAAAAGTTCTCATTTTAAATTGAAATCAGTCTCCCTTTCATTCCTACTCATTGGTCCCCATTTTTCTCCCTCTGGGGCATTCAGAACAGATGGACCTGCTCTGCCTCTGAGAGCATTTACTTGAAGCATCTCTGTTGTACATCTCTGGCTTCCCTGCACCCAGTGAAGCCTCTCCATCCCTCCACTCCTTCCTACGACTAACAGGCCTCACTTTCAGAGTCTGGTCTGGATTTCAAAGGATGTTCTTAGTGGTAAAAACACAATTATTACAAATTGCCTTCTAACCGAGTAGGAAATGCCTCACTACTTCCCGCTTCATCCCCTAGTTTTGAGACTTTTAAAATATCCTCTGTAGACCTGGGGATTTCCCAATGCTCTCCCTGCTAAACCTCCCCCCATTGTCCTAACTTCTGTAAGGAGCACCACCTTATCCCTGGCATCCCAAGCTCTCCTGATTTTGTATTCTCTCACACCCTTCTATGCACTTCAAATCACCTCTGGTCTGTGACTCTCTGCTGCCCTCTTTTGGCCATAATCAATGTGAGCTGATGACAAGCCCTCTGCACCACACATCCCCCTAGACACTGAAGACAGAAAAACTCCACCCTAAATTAGGGCACCTCCCCTGAGCACAGGTACATACCAGTACCTCAGACAAAAGGAACAAAACCCACAGGATATACTAGCCATGAATAGGGAAAGATTTCACTAAGCCAAGTTTCTGGAGATACATCAGTAGATCAGAAATTCCTTGTCCTTTAAAGAGTATGCCCTAATGAGGGATATAGCTCTATATATTGCCAATGATATATTTTGGCCAACGCTATGATCAGGAAATTATGATCAGGAAATTACCTAATGTTATAGGAGCATTTAAAGGAGGACTAGAACTATGATCTCGGGACATAAGAGACTTCAGGTCTCAAATTATGATCTGAAAATGGGGGTGAAGAGTATTTCATACAGAACAAAGTTTAGTACATAGCACCCAACATGCTTGGCCACTCTGCAAAAAATCGGGTCACTCACATAACACATGCCATCAATCCAAACCTTGGGTCACTGATTCCCCTTCAAGATCTACTCATCCATTAGAAGCTAGGGTCATGTTTTGGCCAAAGATGACTTCTGAAAAACTTAACAGTTAAACCCACCTACCTCAAATCTCTGCTGTCTCTATAAGCACCCAAAGAAAGCCTTCTATTTGCTATCTTTAACCATATCACCAGCACATAATACCCTGTGCTGCTTTCCCCTTAACACAGCAGCCACCATTTCTCCCCTCTGTCTCAAACCTTTCCACTGTGTCCTCTAGAATTCTAAGTCCTGAGTTACAAAATCGCCCTCTATCCACAGTCTTTTCACTGTTTATTTCATCCCTCTCATGCCACAAGTTAATTGTTTCAGCCATTTCAGGCTGCTATAACACAGTCCTCTAGACTGGCTGGCTTGTAAACAATAGAAATCTACTTCTCACTATTTAAGTCCAAAATCAAAGTGTCTGTGATTCTCCTGCAAGGACTGCTTCCTGATTCATAGACAGTGTCTTGCTGTAGGTTCACATGACAGAAGAAGTGAGGAAGCCCTCTGGCGTGTCCTTAATAAGGGCCCTAATTACATTCAGGAGAGCTCCACCCTCATGACCTAATCACTGCCCAAAGGGCTCACCTCCCAATACTGTCACACTGGGGATTCAATTTCAGCATTTGAATTCTGGGAAACCCAAACATTCAGCCTGTAAGCACTCCCTTCAAAACCTTGTTTTTCCTGCAACCTTCTCAAAGGAAGGTTCCTCATTCTCTCCCATCCCCAACACTGTTCCTAAACCCCAAGAAGGGTGTGCCACCCTGTCATCCTGTCACACTCTTCCCTCCTACTCACCATCAGTCACATCATCTACTATCACCTGATCCTTCTCCTCCCTCATGAAAGACCTTGGCAGTAACTGTATTCATCTCCACTCTGCCATTGTCCTGGAGAACTTCAGGATCCACATAGACGATAGAAGCTATAATGGGTCCATCACTTACGGATGTGGTTTTCTTCTTACTCTCTGCCAACTCCATCTAAGTGTCATTGACAGGATCTTATTCTTTGCATAGCCCTGTAGTAGTAAACCATAGTATTATCTCTTTTTTCTTCTCATTCCACACTTTCCCCCTGGTAAATAAGTGCTAATAAATACCAAAGCTTTACCTCCATCCCAGTGTTTCTCTTGAGCTCCAGAGACACATACCTAGCTATTAAAACAGGCAATATTTTTGATGGCCCACAGGTAGTGAAATTCAGTACATCCACAGATGAATTCATTATCTTTTTCCCAAATGAGCTGCTTGTCCTCAGAATGACATGTAAGTGCTCAAGCCAGAAATATGGGTTTCATCTTTTGCTGTTCCCTCTCTAGTTCCCCTGCACACCCACCTCAAGACTACTTCTATACTTCCTTTCCATTGCCAATTTTCTCATCCCAGGTCACCACCATTGTCCTGGATCTCATCCTGCCATCCTGCCAGTCCTTTCTTTATGCTGCATCCGCAGTGATTCTCCACATATACAAATCTTATTATACTATTCTCCTGTTTTGAAATAAATATATATATATATATATTTATATATATATATAAAATAAAATAAAAAATAAATATTTATATATATATATATATAAAACACTTCAACAGAACCCTTCTGTTCTCAGGATAAAGTTCAGACTCCCCAGTGCAGAATAGCCTTCTCTTCTGATCTGACTCCCCATTACCTCCCCAGCCTCATCTTCCATTCTGCTAGTACTGCCTTACCCCCATGTGCCCCAACCATGCTGAACTACTAAACCTAAAACCCTTCTTGGAACAATTTTACCTCTGCTTACATCTAAGACTAGAAGACTTCCTTATTAATTGTCCGAGGGTGGAAGACATGTTTCTAATGAAACCCATGTCATTATAAATGCCCAGATTTGTGAATAAAGATAGCTGGTTACACATAGATTTGGTTTCTACAGAGAATTCTGGTAAGTACTGAGGGGCCTCTAGAGAAAGGGGGGAAAAACACCATTAACAAGAAAATTTTAGCTCCACCAGTCTCCTTAAATTATGACAACACTTACACATGATTGGCCCAGAATTTGCTGCAGTGAACCATCCCTAATGACTCAATTCCAAGGCTAATAGACCCAAGCAACTCCTGGAAGATGCTCTGTGTCCTCTCATATTTAAATCTCCAGATGCTGGCACATAATCAATGCTTCACTATGTGCTGAAGATCCCTTGCAGGGATTGTAACCATGTAATATAGATCCTCCAGGACAATTATAAGCTCAAATATTCCTTTCTGTAAACCATGGAAATGTTATATAAATTAGAGTTTTTATGAAAATAATTATGGAGAGGATCAAGTAAGTAAGCATTGCAATAAAATTATACATGTTAGAAGATGAAGAATCGAAAAGTTTTGAGAGCTCAGAAGCCAGGGTACTGTGATACATCATGAAAATAATGCATACTAACCCATGCCACATATGTCTAGGTATATAATGCTAAATGTGTACACAAATAGATCACATAAAAATAAACCACATTAAGGAAACATTCTGCAAAGCAACATTCTGTCACTTTCCTGGTTGGCACAATCTGAGTATCAGAATTGCAATGAAGAGCAAGAAGGCTTGCTGCCTTCTTATTTTCTTTCTTTCCTTTAATAATTCTTGGGATTTCGTGAAGAAATTATATTTTTATTTTATTTTTTAATTTAAACTTTAGCTAGTTAACAAACAGTGCAATATTGGTTTCAGGAGTAGAATTCAGTGACTGATTACTTACAACACCCAGTGCTCATCCCAACAAGTACCCTCCTTAGTATCCATCACCCATCTAGCCCATCTCCCCACCTGCTTCCCTCCCTAAACCCACAGTTTATTCTCTATCATTAAGTGTCTCTTGTGGTTTGTTTCCCTCTCTTCTATCTTCCCGCTTCCCATATGTTCATCTGTTTTGTTTCTTGAATTCCATATATGGGTCAACTAATATGGTATTTGTCTTTTTCTGATTGACTTATTTCACTTAATATAACACATTCTAGCTCCATTCATGTGGTTGCAAATGGCAAGATTTCATTCTTTTTTATGGTTGAATAATATTCCATTGTGTGTGTGTGTGTGTGTGTGTGTGTGTATATATATATATATATATATATATACCACATCTTCTTTATCTATTCATCAGTCAATGGACATTTGGGCTCTCTCCATAGTTTGGCTATTATTGATAAGGCTGCTATGAACATTTGGTTGCATATGCCCCTTCAAATCTGTATTTTTGTATCCTTTGGGTATATACCTAGTAGTGTAATTGCTCTATCATAGGGCAGTTCTATTTTTAGTTTTTTGAGGAACCTCCATACTCTTCTCTAGAGTGGCTGTACCAGTTTGCATTCCCACCATCAGTGCAAGAGGGTTCCCCTTTCTTGATGAAGTCCCAATAGTTCATGCTTGCTTTTGTTTGAAACCCTTGCCTTCAGCAATATGTCTAGTAAGAAGTTTCTCTGACCGAGGTAAAAAATGTTGTTGCCTCTAGGATTTTGATGGGTTTCCTGTCTCACATTTAGGTCTTTCAATCATTTTGAATTTATTTTTGTGTAGGTGTAGGAAAGTGGTCCAGTTTCATTCTTCTGTATGTAGTTGTCCAGTCTTCCCAACATCATGGCTGAAGAGACTGTCTTTTTTCCATTGGATATTCTTTCCCACTTTATCAAAGATTAGTTGACCATATAGTTGTGGGTCCATTTCTGGGTTTTCTATTCTGTTCCCTTGATTTATGTGTCTGTTTTGGTGCCAGTACCAGAATTTCTTAATGATTACAGCTTTGTAATATAGTTTGAAATCCAGAATCGTGATGCTACCAGTTTTGTTTTTCTTTTTCAGGATTGCTTTGGCTATTCTGAGTCTTTTGTGGTTCCATACAAATTTTAGGATTGTTCTTGCTCTGTGAAGAATGAAGAAATTATTTGAGAAAACAGAAAAATCTGAGTCAATTATATAAAAACAATATACATTTTATAATGGAGTTAAGTCCATTATAACAATTTGTAATCACTTTGACCACAGTTTTGGTAGATTCTCATAACCTCATTTATTCACTCACTTAATACTGAGCACCTCCTATGTGTCAGGTACTGTTCTAGGTACTCAGGATATGACCCCAATTAATAAAACAGAGGTCCCTGCCTTCAAGAGACTTATATCTTAGCAGTAGAAAGAGACAGTATCAATAAGTGTGTAAATTAGTATGTTAAGAGATGATAAGCTCTATGAAAATAAAAGTGTAGGGCACAGGGATTGGGAACACCAGTGACGGATGTTGGACGATGGCTAGAATATTAACAGGGTGGTCGGGGAGGGCTTCATTTGGAAGGCAAGATTTGAGCAACCACTTGAAAAGGGTGAAAGAGGGAAATGCGTTCCCAGCCAGAGGGGGCAGCAGGACTGGAGGCCCCATGATGGGAGAACTTTTCACAGTTGTGATTTTACATTTATATTTGGATTATTTCCTTTTTTTTTTTTTTAGTTTATTTATTTATTTTGAGAGAGGCAGGGGGCAGGAGAAGGGGAGAGATAAAATCCCAAGCAGGCTCCGTGCTGTCAGCACACAGGCCAATGAGGGGCTCAATCTCATAAACTGCGAGATCATGACCTGAGCCAAAATCAAGAGTCAGACCCTCAACAGACTGAATCACCCAGGCACTCCTATTTTGATTATTTTTGTAATCTGCCTCCTTCATTATACTATAATCTACAAAAAGGCAAGGCCCCTATCTACTTCGTTCAATTTCTCTCCAGCATGTAGTCCAGGGGCTGGCACAGAGTAGGTGCTCAAAAAATATTTGGTGAGTTATTAAATAAATGAAGGGGATTGCCTTGTACATTTTACCTAATGAACTGGAAAAACTCTTAACCTGGTTTGACTAACACAACATTGTCTTTTCTGTCCTACTCTGGATTTTGCTCCTTCACTCACTTTTGGCTGGTTCTGGTCTTACCCCATTACTGACCCAACCTAGTCTGTAATGGGATGATTGTTTCCTTGCATCCGATACCTGTTACTAATTGCAGAAAATCATCAGCCTCATTCTCTATCTTATAAGTTTAAGTGAGAGAATTCTTATGAACCTTCCAATACCTTCTAATAAATGTCTGCAACCAACTACTTTTCTCCAGAGGAATTCTTTCTGCTTTCACTTGCATAGCAGAACAGATCCTTTTCTCTGTGTCTTTATTTTCTGGGTCGCTGCCCATGTTCTGCAGAATCAGTATTCTGCACTACTGTGTGATGGACAGGGGGCTATCCCAGTTCTTTTTGGCAGGAAGAGGATCTTCAAATTTGGCTCTGAGCTGAAGATGGGTAACACATTAAGAAATAAGGTCACCACTGTTCTTCCTATGTAACTTGTTATTCAACATTTTCTTTGCATGAATTAACTCTGGAATTTTGCTCTTTAACTATTTGGGGCTCAATACCATAAAAGATATAAAGATGCATTAGACTGATTGAGCTGCATGAACTCCACAGCACAGTTGGAAATCTGTGCAACTGTGGTTGAGAGAAAAACAAAATGACATTCTTGTAGATCAAACTTGTATGAAATATGTTTGGAAATACTTCATTGTTTATTTTTACCATTCAAACAAAAACAAAGCAAATCAAACAAAACACACAAGGCAAGTGTCCACCAACAGATGAAAGGATAAAGAAATTGTGATGTGTTTATAGATATATATAAATATACATATATAACATACTATATAATGTATATATAATATACAATAGAATATTATTCAGCCTTGAAAGGGAAGGAGATCCTGCCACTTGCAGCAACATGGATGAACATGAAGGATATATGCTAAGTGAAATAAGCCAGGCACAAAAAGACAGTAACTGAATGATCTCACTTATATGTGAAATATAAAAAAGTGAAATACATAAAAGCAGAGACTAGAATGACGGTAAGGAGAGGTAGAGAAGTGGGAGAAATAGGGAGTTGGTCAAAGGGTACAAAGTTGCAGTTATATAGGATGAATACAATCTACAGTAACCTAGAGATCTAATATAGAACATGTTGACTATAGTTGATAATACTATGTTGAATACTGGAAATTTGCTAAGAGAATAGATTTCAGATGCTTTTATAACCAAAAAATAAATTAAAAAGGTACAGCACCTTGGTGAGAAGATATGTTAATTAACTTGACTGTAGTAATCCTTTCAATGTGTATACATCTATCAAATAATCATGTTGTACACATCAAGCATATTTAATTTTTATTAATGAAATTAAATACAGAAGAGAAATCATTCGGTACAATATATAAAAAGGAATACTTCTCCTAAATGGACAATTTACTCATAACATTTGGTGTTATAATGGAAATAAAGTTTATAGAACACCTACTGTGTTCTAAGATTAAATAATATACATGTAAAATGTGTCTGCTCATAATAGACACATAATGAATGTAAGATATTTTTCTCAGCCTCAGTTCACCTTTATACTGCATTCATCCATCAGCTAAGTACAGAATAATCCTGAAATAAACTTTATAGTAGAAGAATCTAATCTCACTTAATAAATTTAATCTAAGAAATACCAGTTATCCTTCAAGTGTGTAATATACAGAGATTCAACAAAGGTGTCAAATAGAGTTGGTATCAAAGGAGGAGATAATTCTATATTGTAATGTTTGCATTTTTCAGTTTAACATATTGATTAAGAGTATACTTCTAGAGGCAGCCTCCCTGAGTTGAATATGTTCTGTTACTTACTAGTCATGTGTCCAGAAGCAAGTTATCTAATCTTAAAGCCATAGCATTTTCATCAGAAAAATGAGGCTGAATTCCACATATAAGTGAAGTCATATGGTATTTGTCTTTCTTTGTCCAACTTATTTCACTTAGCACAATACCCTCTAGGTCCATCCATGTTGTCACAAATGGCAAGATCTCATTCTTTTTTATGGTTGTTTAATATTCCATTCTGTATATATGCCACATCTTCTTTATTCATTTATCTATCAATGGATACTTGGATTGCATAGGGAATAGTAAATAAGATTGTAATAATGTTTGGTGACACATGGTAAATATGAGCCCTGTGTACTGTATAGAATTGTTGAATCAATTGTTGTACACCCGAAACTAGTATAACACTATATGTTAACTATACTTCAATAAAAAAAAAAAAAAATTAGGGGGGCATCTAGGTGAACATTGAACTCTTGGTTTGGGCTCAAGTCATGATCTCATGGTTTCCTGAGTTCGAGCCCCACATCGGGATCTGAGTCGGCAGTGTAGAGCCTGCTTGGGATTCTCTCTCTGCCCCTCCCCCACTCACACTCTCTCTGTCTCTCTCACAATAAATAAATAAACTTAAAAAAATAAGATAAATTAAACTAAAAATATTACCCACCTGTGATGGTTAATTTTATGTGTCAACTTAGCTAGGCTGTGGTACCTACTTATTTGTTCATATACCAGTCTAAGATGTTGCTGTGAAGTATTTTTAAGAAATGATTAACACAAACTTTGGGTCAAGCAGATTACCCTTCATAATATGGGTGGGCCTCATCCAGTCAGTTGAAGGCCTTAAAAGAAAAGACAAATCCCCTAAGAAGAAAGGAATTCAGCCTCCTATTTTCAGACTCAAGTCTACAACAGCAAGTTTTCCCTCAGTCTGCCGCTTGTCAGCCTGTCTGCAAATTTTGGAATTGCCAGCCCTCACAGTTATGTCAGCAATTCATAAGAATAAATCTCTTTTAGGATGATAGATAGGTAGATGATAGATAGATAGATAGATAGATGACAAATAGATTTTACATCCTATTTGTTCTCTTCCTCTGGAGAACTCTAGTACACTACCCTCCCTCATAGTAGTGTTGTAAAAATCTTTGCTCTGAAATTTACTTCAACTTGACATTAATATAGTCACTTCACCTTCCTTGTGATTATTGTTAGCTTGTTTCTCATTTTCCATCTTTTTACTTTCAATTCATTTGTATATTTAATGTAGGTAACATATAGTTGGGTTTTACTTTTTTATCCTGACAATTTCTGCCCTTAACTGGGGAGTTTAAAATATTCCTTTGTTTAGCTTCACACTTACATTTGGTACAGTACAATAGTCTTTTTGGCTTTTTGAAAGTCATCTATACTGAGTATAGAATTGTAGGTTGGCAAGGTTTTTTTTTCTCTCAGAACATTGAGGATGTTTCTCCACTGTCTTCTCATTTGCATCACTTCCAGTGTGAAATCTGTGGCCATCCTTATCTGTGTTCCTCGGTACATAATGTGTCTGGTTCTCTGGCAGCTCTTAAGATTTTCTCTTTGTCATTGGTTTTTGGGAAATGTATTTATGATGCATTTTGGTGTAATTCTCTTCACATTTCTTGTGCTTGGGGTTCACTGAGCTTCTTGTATTTGTGGGATCATCTAACTGGAAAATTTTCAGCCTTTGTTCCTTCAAATATTTGTCTGCCTCTCCCGTCTTAGGGACTCTAATCACACACATAGTAGGTCACTTACAGTAGTCACACAGCTCACTAATGCATTCTAATTTTATCATCATCATCATTACTTACTCCTTTTCCCCTCTCTGTGTTTCATTTTGGATATTTTCTACCTCTGTGTCTTGAAATTCACTAGTCTTTTTTACCTGAGGTGTCCAATCTGTCATTAATTCCCATCCAGTGTACTTTTCATCTCAGGCATTGTAGTTTCTATCTATAGAATTTCCATCTGTATTTTTAACAATATCTTTCACATCTCTACCTAACATGTTCAATCTTTCATTTAGTTTCTGAACATATAAAATGCAGTAACAGTAAGTGTTTCAACATCAATGTCTGCTGATTCTAATATCTGGGGGCAGTTCCTGGCCAGTTTTAATGTAGTGATTTTTCTCCTTATTATGAATTGTACTTTCATGCTATATCACCTGAGAGTGTTTTTTGAATGTCAGAGTTTGTGAATTTTATCTCATCTGATCCTAGATTTCTTTTTTATGTCAACAAATACTCTTGATTTAAGTGTATTTGTTCCAGAATGCACTTAGAAGCAGATTGATCCCTTTGGGCCTTTGTCAGGCAGACCCAGAGCAGTGTTTAGCCTAGGGTTAATGACTCCCCATTACGGGGGAAAGACCCTTCTGAATGCTCTATCCAATACTCATGAATTATGAGGTTTCCAGCCTAGCTAATGGTGTTAGGCACTATTTCTAGCCCTGTGTATTTCTAGCCCTGTGTGAGTGTCAGCTACTGTTCTCTACAATCCCTTCAGATTTTTCTTTCCCCCATGCCTCAATGGTTTCTTCAAATGCATATGCTGATCAGTACTCTGCTGAATACCCACATCGGGAGGACGAGGTGGGGGGGAATCTCTTCAGATCTCCAGAGTTCTCTGTGACTCCTCCTCCTCTCTAATACTCTGTCCCATGAATTCTAGCTACCTTGATCTTTTCAGACTTTCATCTTTGTCTTCAAGAAGTGCCCTGGGGTAGACCTGGATTTCCTCCTCCCTATACTATGGCATGGAAATGCTCTCAAGTCAGTAAACTAGGAAAATTGTAGAGCTCACCTCAATTGTTTCCCATCTCTCAGGGATATCTCTCCTCTATTGCTTCATGTACAATGTCTTGAAAACTGTTCATATACTGTGTGATATTTTTAGTTATTTCAGACACAAGGGTAAATCATGTCCTTGCTAGTCTATCTTAGCCAGAAAAAGTCCAATGTTATGGAAATTTTAATAAGAGAATGAAAGAAAAGTGCTTGGAAAGAGTTCAGTGAATGTTAGCTATTATTATTATTATTAGCCTCAGAGTTTTAAGCCATTTATATTATACTTTTAGGCAAATCTCATTGTATGAACTAAGTTTTCATAAATATGGGGAAAGTGTGAAACAATGAAAATATTAATAGCAATAATAATTGAGCACTAACTGCTTTAAATTAATTGTCCATTTAATTTCAGTTCAACACTATAAAGTAAGGTAATATTATCAGCATTTTATAGATGAAGAATCTCAGGTTCAGAGAGGTTAAATAAATTGTTCAAGGTTAAATAGCTCTCAAGTGGTAAGTAGAGAACAGAGACAAGGTGTGTCTAATCCCAAAGCCCAATCTCTTAACCTTCATACCTCACTTCCAGATCACTTCCAAGCAACTGTGAAAAAATTCTTGTTTCATAGACCCAAAGAGTTTGGCAAAGAATTGATAAAACTGTGTCTTAATGTTATCATGGGCTTTTCCTACTGTGAATATCAGGAAGCCATTTCCATACAGATAAAGTATCTTATAAAAGCATGGGTTCCAGTATGACATTCTTGGGCTTGAAGTCCTGCCACATGGGCCAAATAACAAATTTAATGATGATGTTTACTCATCTCAGAGCAAAGCAGATTTGCTGATAAGATGGTTAGCACATCAATGGGTAACATGAATTCCAGCTTCAGTAGTGCAAAACATAAAAGTAATAAGAATGATTTAATGAAGCTGTCAGTTAACTGAAAATGAACAAGATTAAGACTAAGGGGCAAGGGCCAGGTGTGCAATTACTGTGCCAAATAACTCATCAGATGTTTCTCCAGTTGGTACGGTAGTTATTATAAAATACTCTATTGTTTCCATAGATACACCACACAAAGAATTAAACTTAAGACATACTATGGATTCATCTAAGTAAGGTTCAGATAGATTTTTTCACATGCAAATGTATGATTTTTAAAGCCTGTGCTTAATTCTAAAATAATAGTTACTTTAATACAGAAAATTTTAAATAAAAATCATCCCCATAAAAAAATCTATGTAGGCAAAAAATCCAAGCAATAAACATTTAAAAAATTAAGGATTCCTCCTCTGTTCCTCTCATCCAAAACCCCCCTACCCCTTTAGTTCTTCTCCCCAAAGGTAATTATGATTAATTTTTGGTATGTTCACTTTCTGAAAAAAAATAGGGAAAGATATGTAGATATGTAGCAAATTTCCTTTTTAAAAACCTATTGAAATTACTTTCTTTATTTTTAAGAGATTTTTAAGCGATTATACCACCACATATACTCCAGTTTCTATCACTAATTGAATCTATTTTAATTATTTTCCATGGTATTATTTTCGAAATGTCCAGGCAGAATGTATCAAACCAAATATGGATAACTGAGCTTCCACTGAAATTTAAATTGCCAGTAAAAGTGAGAAAACTGAGGATGCCCTTGGTTCAGTGGTAATCACTACAGTTGGACCAAGTGAAGGAGGTACAGGGAAGTTCTATGGTAATTGATTGGATTGTCCAGATCATTGAAAAGAAATACTGCACCATCTTATAGTTTTCCTGATTATAGTTAATAAAAAAGTAGAGAGAGACCCTATGAAAACCTTACATCTTTTCTCTTTTCTCTTTATTTTATTTTTTTATCTGCTTGCTTCTTTGCAGTATCTAGCAAGTTGCCCTCATTTGGGGTTTGTTTGGGGATTTTTGTGAGACTCTTTAGCTGTCTTGCCTTTTATGTTATCCAATTAATTAACTCTAGTTTATTAATGAGATATGATTATCAGTTTGGGAGTTGTTCTCTCTTTACATAATATCTTGATTTATTCTCAAGGCTTAGATTATTTGGATCACTGATCTGAACTTAGTCTCCCACCTGCTAAATCTACCTTTTGCAAAAATTAAGAAAAAGTGGGACTTTGATTGGGCATGGATTCTGTTCTTAATTGCTGTGGTTTCACACTTATTCACTCCTTTGAAAACCAATAAGAATTTTGTGGAAAGGAAAAATGGGGGGAAATTGAGAAGTTCTTCCCACCCTTCTCAAGAAAAACATTATAAGAATGTGGATCTAGAGGATTTCCACTAAACAAACCAAAAAATAAGTAAACAAATAAAAAGGCTATGAAAAACTCAGTTCTGCTAATATTTAAAGTCTATAACTGATAAATGGATGCAATTTTGAAATGTCTTTAATTCCCATACTTATTTCCATTTTTCTCTGCATAGGATCCTCTGGTGATCAGCAGTACAACATCCAAACAAAAAGTATCCCCTATTTAAAGGGGATTTAGGGATACAACCTAATAGGCAAATAGTTTTCTAACATAGTTTTCTCACTCTGGTGTTTGCTTGGGTTCAAATTCTGACTCTATAATTTAGCACTTGTCTTCAGACAAGTTATTTAATTCCTCTAAGTCTTGGTTTCCTTGAGTGTAAAATAAAGTAATAACACTTAACTCACACAACCATTGTAAGGATTAAATGAGAAAAATGTACCTAGAACAGTCAGTACTTAATAAAAAGGGAAAAGGGAGGAATCTAATGTGATATTGTATGTCGACTCTTGCCTGACATTTATGCAACTTATTGCATGGTTTCTAATTCTCACATATAGTAGCCATGATGTTTTATCTAAAAATAAGGTATCAGAGGTTCAAAATGAGTAACTAACCGAGGAGCAAACATTTAGCAATTGATGCAGTTGGGATTCAAATCTAGTTCTAACTTAAAATGTTTCCTTCCCATTATAACACAGTGTCTTCCAAGCAGAGCAAACTGTTTTAAATATGAACATAGTTCTTACCAAGAGATGGTATTAATCTCCATGGAATTACTTGTAAATGTTTTAAAAAGATAAAACATATTAAGGGTTTAAGCCAGTACTTGGCACTTACTCTTCCTCATTATCATGATGTCCCATTTTGCTTCCTAAAACCCTTGTAGGGTGTGGGATTCTGTCTTCCATTCCCATATTGTGTCTCTGCTATACTTTCTTTTTTAAAGTATATCAGAATTGATCACTTGATTCACGGATTAGGTAACTAGAAATTCTTCTTCTGTATTAATACCACACACACATATAACACTATAAATAAAATAGAATGCATGATGTTAATTTTAATATTAATTTTTCCCAAATATACACATACCCCAACCTACCCTGTTACTTCAAATGAACCATGCCTGGGGTGCCTGAGTAGCTCAGTCAGTTAAGCATCCTACTTAGCTCAAGTCATGACCTGACAGTTCCTGGGATCGAGCCCTGCATTGGGCTCTCTGCTGTCAGTGCAGAGCCTGCTTCAAATCCTCTGTCTCTCTCTTTCTCTGCCCCCCCCTTACTCTCTGCACCTCACTTGTGTGCGCGCTCTCTCATTCTCAAAAAAATAAACATTTAAAAAATTAAAAAAAAAACAAATAAGCCAAGCCTAAGGGATATCTTCAAGTCAAAGAGGCATCTTTCTGTGTGCAGATTAATATAAAAATATGAAGAGAAATTGCAGGGTCCATATTATCCATAGTAATCAGTATATCTGAATTTAAAAAAAAATTCCCAGCTTTGTTGAGGTGTAATTGACATATAACATTGTGTAAATTTATGATGTACAATGTGATGATTTGATACACATATCTATAGCAAAATGATTGCCAATATAAGGTTAGTTAATACATCTATCACTTCACATAATTGCCATTTGTGTGTGTTAAGAACATTTAAGATCTAATCTCTGCAAGTTTCAAGTATTTAATACAGTATTATTAACTATAGTCACTATGCTGTACATTAGATCCCCAGAAATTATTCATCTTACAGCTAGAAGTTTGTACCCTTTGACCAGCATCTCTACATTTCTCCTACCCTCTGGCCCCTGGAAACCACTGTTTTACTCTCTGTTCCTATAAGTTTGGCTTTTTTAGATATCACATATAAGTGAGATTATATGGTCATTGTATTTCTCTAACTTATTTCACTTAGTATAATGTCATCCAAGTTCATCCATGTTGTTGTTGCAAATGGCAGGATTTTTTTCTTTCTCGTGACTGAATAATATTGCACTGCATATATACCACATTTCCTTTATCCTTTCATCCACTGATGAATACTTAGGTTGTTTCTGTGTGTTGGCTATTGTGAATAATACTGCCAATGAATATGGGAGTGCACATATCTCTTCTAGACACTGATTTCATTTCCTTATTGCTGGATCATATGGTAGTTCTATTTTTTTTAATTTTTTGAGGAAACTCCATGCTGTTTTCCATGGTGGCTGCACCAATTTTCAATGTAACTGAATTTATTAAAATATTTTATTTAAGGCATCACCTCTTCCATAAAGGAATTGCAAGGCAGGTCAGAGCACCTCTCTCATTATTCCTGGTTTCATTTGATCTAGATCAGTGGTTCTCAATTGGAGGCAACTTTGCCCCCCAGGGGAACTTGCTGTTGCCCCCCAGGATAATTTGCCAATACTTGGACAGATTTTCAGTTGCCCCAACTTGACGGACAAAAGAATATCACTGACATCTAATGATTAGAGGCGAGGGATGCTGTTGAACCCCCTAAGATGCCTAGGACAGCCCTTACCGCCCCCACAGCAAAGAATTACCAGTCCAAAATGAATAGTACTGAGACTGAAAAACTCTTGCTTAGATCAGTAGTTCTCCACCCCAGCTGCACATTAGAATTACCTAGTGATTTTTTTAAATGACGATATTTCCTGGGCCACCCCCCAACCAAACATTTGGGCCTAAGTGGCCTGGGGTAGATGCTGGCTATATACCCATGCCAGTTCCACAAGTGATGTGCAGGTTGCCACTCAATCAGAATTGTGAACTACTGGTCTAGATGAGGCTAACTAGTTTGTCTAAAGAAATGGAAAAGATAGTGACAACATGAGGAAATTCTTATTGGGATTTTGCCAGGTAGATTCCTGTCCCCTCTTCTCCCTCTCCAGTTGTTCAGGAGAGTCCTAACTTTTTGCCAGAGATCTCATTAGAATTTGCTCTTTGTTACAGCATTTCCCCAAATAGTGTGTTTACTAATGGGAATAAATCTCTTTTAAATTAGACAGACTCAAAAAACTCAAAATATTCACCACATACAACACCATATATATGGATTTTACCTAAACTCCCTCCTGTGAACAGCCATGTGGTTATTTTTTTTACCATGTTTACCTCTCTTAATTTGAATCTGCAGTGTTGCTATCCTTCCTGCAAATTCATCCTGTCCTTGGCTCCTCCTTCATTTGTTCTCTTTGGTCCACTGCTTAATTACTTCTAACTTATCCCAGAAACAAACCTCTTCCAGCTAGATTTTCTCATGTGATCCTAAGTCAAAGTGCAGAAGAATGTGGAGTCCCCATTAAACATTGGTGGTTCAGAATCCCTCCAGGGTCTCTTCTCTGTACCAGAAGTAGTTTAATAAATTACTGCTGTTATTGTTTAATGGGAAATCAAAATAAGTGGGGAAAAAAGAGGTTATTTAATTTCTCTAATTTAAGTTTCTCCACACAGATTGACTTAGAAAGCTCACTAGGCTGAGTGAAAGATTTAAAAATATACTATGTAAAATGATTTTGGGCACATTTGCAACAAGGCTGATGATTGTGAATGTTATACAATAAATGTACAGATCATTCCCTCCTCCAGATAACAGTTTTACCATCAGCTGCTGGAAGTCCAATTTCTGCCAAAGGAGCAAGGTTATTTTAAGTTATTTGACAAAATGGTTTTAACTCCCAGAAATAAAGCAAGTTGCTTTAATGCATATCAGCTGTAAACTTTATTTCCTCCTCATGTAACATGCTTCTGCAGAGTAAATGGAGAACTCCTACAGAATAAGGAACTTGGACAAATTCTGCTTTTGAAAAATGGCAAATGAAAATGGGAGAAGCAACATAGTTAGAAATTTCCAAGCTCTGATGGCTGCCTTATGGTAAAGGTAATCCAGTGACATATACCAAGAAAAGCAGAGCATTAAAATTAATATGATTCGTATCATGAAAATATTGATCGTCAGTACCGAAGAGAATCTGAGGTGTATTTGAACAAGAAATAACTAGGTGCAGCCATAAAAAAGGATGAGATCTTGCCATTTGCGACAATAGAGGTGGACCAAAAGAGTATTATGCTAAGTGAAACAAGTCAGAGAAAAACAAATACTGTATGATTTCACTCATATGTAGAATAAAAAAAGGAAAAAAGAAAAACAAAGAATAAACAAACAAAAAGCAAAACTAGACCTATAAATACAGAGAACAAACTGATGATTACCATCAGAAAGGGGCGGTGGGGTGGAAGGATGGGCAAAATGGCTGAAGGGGAGTGGGAGATACAGGCTTCCAGTTATGGAACAAATAACTCACAGAACTAAAGCGTACAGCATAGGGAATACACTCAATGATAATGTAATAGCACTGTAGGGTGACAGATGGTAGCTACACTTACAGTGAGCATAGTATAACCTATATAGAAGTTAAATCACTATGTCGTACACCTGAAACCAATGTAACATTACATGTTAACTATACTCAAATTAAAAAAACTATTTAAAAAAAGAAATAACTTGGAAAAAATAAACACCTATGCTCATGAATTACAAAGGAACTATTATTCCTTCCTTAGCAATTTTACCCCTTAACTCCCTATGTTGTGTAAACCCAAAAAGTGTTGCTTTACAGCTGCAGTCTATAAATTTTTTTCACAAAAGGCCAAATAGTAAATATTTTAGGCTGGCGGGGGCCATACCGTATCTGTCTTAATGACTCAGTTGTGCTACCGTTGTGTTAAAGCAGCTATAGACAACACAAAAACAAATTGGCTTGGATGTATTCCAATAAAACTTCACTTATGGATGCTGAAATTTGAATTTCATGAAATTTTCACATGTCACAAAATAATATTCTTCCTTATTTTTTACCTTTGTAAAGTATTAAAATTATTCTTAGCTCACAGGCCATCTGAAAGAGGCAGTGTATTTGATTTGGCCCATGGCCCCTAGCTTGCAGAACCCTGCCTTACAGTATTAGTATTTCTCTTCTATTGTTGAAATTCAAGGAACTGAGAGGCCAAGAATATTGGAAGGATTTTCTATGTGAACACTGAAATCAGTAACAAGTAGGATGGGAGTTGTTAGAGTGACAGTGAACTGAGAGTTAAACTTTTCTAAAAACGAAGGATAATGTTCTAGAGGATGTTAGATGACTGCCTCATAAAGAGATAGGGGATGTTAGATGGGGCGCCTCAGTGGCTCAGTCAGTTAAGTTTCCAACTCTTTATTTTGGCTCAGGTCATGATCTCACAGTTCTCATGAGTTCAAGCCCCATGTCAGGGGCTCCACGCTGAGAGTGAAGAGCCTGCTTGGGATTCTCCTTCTCTCCCTGTCTCTCTGCTCCTCTCCCATTCTCTTTCTCTTTCAAAATAAATAAACTTTTAAAAATTTGCTTAAAAAAGAGATGAGGGTGTTAGAGATAGATGGCAATAGTTTCAAAGCTAAGTTTTAGTGAGGAAAGGTGGAGAATAGTCTGGATACATTAGTGAAGGCTGTCCGGTATATTGTAAAATGTTAGAAGAACTCTTGTCTTCTGTCACCTAGTTACCAGTAGTATCCCTGACCCCAGTTATGGCAATTAAAAATATCTCCAAACATTACCAAATTTCCCCTCAGGAGAATTTCCCCAATTGATAACCATTGCTCTACAGCAAAACTTCACACCAAATTCTCCATTTTATTCAATTCCTTTCCTCCTATTTTTTCATTGCTTTCCTATCTGGCATTCACCTCCACCACTCCACTAAATGGGCTTTTATTAAGATCACTAGTAACCTCCCCATTACTAAATTCAGTGTTCAGTGTTTGTTCTCCCTTATGTTCCTCCCAGCATTTGACAGAGTTGATCATTCTCTCCTTCTTCTTTTTTTTTTTTTATGTTTATTTATCTTTGAGACAGAGAGAGACAGAGCACGAGCAGGGGAGGGGCAGAGAGAGAGGGAGACACAGAATCCAAAGCAGGGTCCAGGCTCTGAGCTGTCAGCACAGAGCCCGACACAGGGCTCAAACCCACAAACTGGGAGATCATGACCTGAGCCGAAAGCAGACACTTAACCAACTGAGGCACCCAGGTGCCCCGATCATTCCCTCTTTCTTGAAACATTTTCTTCATATGGATAACAGGACACCTCACTCACCTGATTTTCCTATTCTCTCATGAGCTGCTCCTTCTCATCTTCTTTCCAATCTCTGACCTTGGTGAAGTGGCCTAAGTTTTTGAGTCTCTTTTCTATCCTCACTTTTTCATTTGGGGCTCATCCAACCCTACAGATTTAAATACCATCTGTGTATTCATGACTCCTAGTCTCATGCCTCCATCCAAGTCATCTTTATTGCACTGAGACTTATGTAGCCAGTTACTGTATGACAAATCCACTTCTATATCTAATTGGCATCTGAAATTATATAAAAAATGGATAATCCAATATTTCCTATAAACCTGTCCTGCCCACAGCCTTTCTTGTTTTGGTTGATGGCAACTTCTTTCCTCAGTGGCTGAGGTCAAACATTCCTGTCTTTTTCCCCCATGCCACCTCCAATCCACTGGAATATCCTATTGTCTTTACCTTCAAAACATCCAGAATATAATCACTTTCCATTCCCTTGGTCCTACTCAAATCCAAAGCATCATCTTCTAGCATTTGAATTATTTTGGCAATAATAGGAGGCCATGGTTTCCCAGCTAGTCCTCCTCTTCCCACTCCTGCCCCCTACAGTCCATTCTAAAGGCAGCATCCACACTTTTAAAATCTAATTAGGATCATGTTACTTCTTGGCTCAAAACCTACCAAGGCTTCCCGTCTCCCTCAGAGTAAAAGCCAAATATGTCACAGAGACCTACATTATTTTGTTCCTTGTTATTTTTTATATTGGGTTGTATAGTATTCCCCGCAAATTCATTGTCTCCCTAGAACCTCAGAACCTGACCTTATTTGGAAATAAAGTCTTTGCAGATATAGTTAGGAGAAGGTCATACTGGATTAGGGTGGGCCCTAATCAATGACTGATGTCCTCAGGAAGAAAAACAGAGATAGAGACACACAAGGGGTAAGGGGTTGGAAGGGAAGAGAGAAAGGCAGGGAGGCAGAGACTGGAGTGGTACATCTACAAACCAAGGAATGTCAAGAATTGCTGGCAACCACCAGAAGCTAGGAGAGAGGCATGAAACAGAGCTCCGGAAGGAATCAATCTGCCGACCCTTATGTTTCAGACTTCCAGTCTCCAGAACCATGAGAGAATATATTTATGTTGTTTTAAGCCACCGTTAAAGCAACTTGGTGGTACTTTGTTATGGCAGCCCTGGGAAATGAATACACTTCTTTCATCCCCTTCTCATCTTTCCCTTCTCCTTCTCCACCAGCTACAACCTACTGACTATCCACAAAATTATCCAGTCCTTCCACTCTTTCATAATAAAGTTTAAATTTCCTAACACAGCATACTTCCCTAATTATCCAGTGTCTGTCTACCTCTCAGTTTTATTTTCTGAAACTCCCACTATTTTTCAATGTTACAAAAATATCCATTTCTTCATTCTTTACTCAGCCATTCACTAAGCATTTGTGGAGCACCTACCCACGTGTGACAATTCTATCCTAACAAGAAATTTAATGAAGCTAGATCATGTCCCTATTCTCATGGTGCTTATTATATTTCTTTACTGAAACATAAGTAGCAAAATTAATACATTCAAAGAAGGATAAATGCTATGAATAAAATAAATCAGAAACTGTTACAGAGTAACTAGATTGGAAAGGTGGGCAGGAAAGGTCTGAATAATAAGAAGTCAACTTTTGAACATTTGGAGAGAATTTTCTAGGAGAGGGAACAAAGGCAAAGACTGAAAAAAGGGGAAAAAAGGTCAGCAGGTTCAAGAAACAGAAAGAAGTTTGGTGTGTTTGAAGAGTCTGAGGCAGGGAGAGAGTCAACCGAGACAAATAAGAGATGTGGCATTATAAAGCCAAAAGAGAGTACGAAGCAAGGGAGAGATATAACAGATTTTTGTTTTAAAAGGGGCACTTTGGGTGCTGGGTAAAGAGTGAATTATAGGGAACAAAGGGAGGAGCAGAATCTGCAAGTTCCTGAGCATACCACGCTTGCCCACACCTCTCCATTTTACAACTTCAGCAAACTTTTCTCATCCTTTAGATCTCAGCCAAAATATTGGCACCTTGTGAAGCCTCCTGTCATTTACCCAGGAAGATCTGAGTACTTTTTCCTACAGAAATCCCATTGCATCCGAAGCAGAGCACATTGTTAAAGCCCACAGTCCTTTGGAAGGATCAGAGAATAATGTATATTTCTGGTGTCTGTGTTATTTTTCTTTACATACTAGAGAAAATGTTGCTACTGTCACTCTGTCTCAATTTACTACAGCTCCCCAAGTTGAAGCTGGACTGAAGAATCAGTTGCACTTTTAAAGAGGTCATAGTCATTTCTATATAAAGCCAACATGCTAGAGCAAACTTATCCTAAAATTCAGTACATACAAGTTAAAAGGAGAGCTTTAAAATATCAAGTGCTAAAAGAAATGGCTATATATAATAAATGTTTTTATGTTTGGTTTTTGTTTGTTGCTTCTCATGCTGATCTCAACACTATGTAACAGACCCTGGACAGCTACCAATATCTTCTTAAACTTTCCCAATAGTTTTGAAAGAGAAGTCTCCCCACGATAATCATTACCCCATGGATTTCTTTCAAGTACATCAGTATCTTGCATATTTATAAAGTTCATGCTGCTCAACTTTCAAATTCAGTCTTCATTTCAGCAAGAAGTGAAGTGTACATTTGACGGTGTCTTGTAGAAGAAATATATTTTTCTCTGACTTTCCTAACAAGGTTTTGATTTCTCTCTTTTGTCCTCAGAATACTCCCTTGGGGGTTTCTCATCCTCAAGCTACTGTCAAACCCTAATTCTTCTTACAGGCACTGATATCTAGATGCTGAACCCACAGATGACAAGCAATTTTCTCCTGAAGTTTCCTGATGGAAATCACAGTGGACTCGCAAGAAGCCACATTGGGAAATATTATGGAAACTTAGAAGGAATTACACCCTTTCCTTCAAGCCTTCAGGCTGTCTGAAAACAAATCAACACATACTGAGTGCCCAAGTACCCTTCTGCTAGCTAGCTTAGGTGAGGTTAAAGAGACTCTGCAAACCTCTCCCATAAAAACCAAGTGAAAAGCAGCACTGAAGCTCTGAAAGTCTGTTTAAACATGCTTTGCAGTGGAAACCCAGGTTCCTTGACTAACATGATGCTTCCCCTTCACCTTTCTCCTAATGAATGGGCCATCCGTTGCCTCATTGTCCAATCATTGCAACTTTGAGTTGCCACAAATGAGAAGGCCTTTGCACGAACACAGTTCCCTACATGGAAAAAGCAGCCCTGAGTCACTAAGTTGTTCAGGGCGAGCTGTCAAATCAGAGATGAAAGGACTGATTTTTTTAGGAGTTCGCAGAGCAGATGAGGAAAACACTTTTAAAGCGCTGTCAAGGTGCGGCTGTCCTTGAAGAAATGGCTTCCTGACAGCTGCTGGTACATTCCTTCCTGCCAATGTTTAATTTCTCTCAGATAGGCAGGGCTTTAATTAGGTTCCTAGGGCAGCTAGCTCTGTATCTTTGACCTTATCAAGGATGCACGATTTCAAAGCACAAGCTTAGATAGGTCTCCCTTCATTACTGATCAAAAGTCTCCCTAGGAACACTCCTGGGCTCAGACTTCAGTTCCTCAAAAACCAAAGCTGCCTTTTCATGCTTCCTTCTAATGGGTAGTCTCATACTAGCATCCCCGTCATTGGCAGGTTCTTCAAGGGAGCCAGGAGTGTTCAGGAGACAGAAATTAGATGCAATTCATATAAGGAAATTTTCATGTCTGAAGCTACTTGCATACTTCCCATACAGGCCTTCTAATATTGGGAGAGGTTTGCATCTGGTTTATTGACTTGATTTCAAATGTATAACATTCTGAGTGGGAAAAAAAATTCCTGTAATTGAATACTAGGGCTTAGTTTCAACCTGGTTGAAAGTGAGTAATTCCTCTAAAAAGACAGATGCTGAATTTTAATAATAGAATTTTTCTGGCATGTAAAATTAAGCATAGAGCATCTGCTTTTACAATGCCAACATCTGTTTCTTTGACATCCCTGCCTTCCCTTCTGCTAGATCCAACTGTGAATTTGCTATAGAATCTGATATGAAAAACAGATAAAATTGTTCTTGACATGTTGAATTCTACAGGGCCAGCATAAACTAGACTATCAGGATTAAACGCACATTCTAAAAGAAGAAAAACTTCTTAGTCACTCCTGCTCATGATATTCAGATTTCCAACTGAAATCAGGAAGTGTAGAATTCTTCAAGGAAAGGGTGATATTATTTACAAATAACATTGTATGTTATAGGGAGCTTTTTTGAAAAATTATTTTAAATGCAACTGTTAAGTCTGTCATTAATAGAATCATGCAGTAGATGTCAGTCACCAAGAAAATTCAGCCAAGAAAAGATATTTCCTTAATTATGAGCTTTAAAAAAAGGCATTCAGAGAGACTAAGACCACTAAAAATGCAATACAATTTTGTAGTTAGAAGAAAAAAATTATCTTTAGGTGACCATAATGATCTTGTATTGAACGAAAGTAAGTAAGTGGTTCAATAATGGACTGTTCAACTCTCTACTCCTAAATCACTTCAATTCCTACGTATTTATTCATTCATTCATCAGATATTATTAAAGGTTAATTCTGTGCCAGTAGGGTTAGGTGTTAAGGATATAGACATTACTATGGCAAACATAGGCTCTACCCTTGTGAAATGTAAGGTCTAGAGGGGAAACATACATTTAACATATAAACATGCAAGTAAAGATTACAAATTTTGTTAAGGGCTCTAAGATAAAGTAGCGATGTGGCATATTTGGGAATTATTGGTAAAGGAAGGCATTCAGAGGAAGGGACATTTAACCCAGTACTTAAAGAATGAGTAGACACTAATAATGAAGAGAAAATAAGGTCTTTGGGGGAAGAAAATTGAGCAAAACTTGAGAAACTGAAAAAGGCCAATCTGGCTAGAAAGTATAATGAGTAGGAGCAGAGGATGAGGTGAGAAGGGAGAGATAACAACTGGGTCCATGTTGATCACTGCAACCATCTCAGTACTGCCCTAGGTTCAGAAGCCACTGTGTTCTTGGCTTGGAAGAAGAAGGAAGCCCCAGAACAGAGACTCACTGGTCCACTGACTGGTAGTACGATCTCACTGCTGACATACCCATGGTCACAAGTTCAACCCTATATTACAATTTGAGTAATGAGTCCCCTGCCATTTTACTCCTTGCCTGAATCCTATACTGAGGACTTCCATCAGTGTTTCCAGTTCTGCTGGGCCTGGGGTCAGCCTGGCGCTGGCAGTGCCTCTGAGCTGATCATCAAACCATGCACCATGCTTGAGACTGTATTGTACCACACTCTAGGGTTACAAAAAACAGCAATTCGTCCAAGTTCCTGTAGGCAACAGGAGTGGCTTTTAAAACCTGGACATCTAGGTAGAGCACCTGGGTGGCTCAGTCAGTTAAGCGTCCGACTCTCTGTCAGGTCATGATCTCACGATTTCGTGGATTCAAGCCCTGGATCAGGCATTGGGCTCTGTGCTGACAGTGCAGAGCCTGCTTGGGATTCTCTCTTTCTCCTCCTCTCTCTGCCTCTCCCTCACTCTTGCTATCTCTGTCTCCCTCAAATAAATAAACTTAAAATTAATTTTTAAAAAAACCCTGGACATCTAGGTCTCAGAAACTAGAGACTTGTGTTCAGTTCATGGCAAATCTAGGAATCTTATGCCTCTCCCCTTAAAATCTCATCCATTTATATAACATGGCTACTCTCTCCATGCTTGTGTCTCCCAGCTTCTTTGCCAGCTTTGCCACTGTGTCTATTACCCAGGGCTTCTCCCTTGTAACTTTTGTTCTGTGTGAATCTGCCATGTTTTCTCAGTATTCTCTTTTTTTTTCTCAGTATCCTCTAGAGATAGAATCTGATAGGCTCAATTTGTCTTTTTGCATCAGACCAGCTGATTTGCCCCTAAGGGCAAATCCCTCCTAAGGCAGCCCCAACCCCAGCCCCTCCCCGTAGAGGCCCAAGAGGCTCCCCACAGAAGCGGAGAGCCATTGTTCACTTCATTACACTTCTCCCAGCAGCACGCCCAGGAGCGCAGGAGCCCACGCCCCATACAGCTGCTGCAGCCTTCAGGCCAAAACCCCCAAGAGCCTTCCTCTTCACTGGCCCCCACCGGCTGTCGTGTGTCTGCTGGCAACAGAGCAGCAGCCAATACATGTGTGGCTGAGTGGTGCGGGAGGGGCCAGAAGAAGCAACAAAGCAAATTACATGTGGGTTCTGGGGCCGGGTAGACACAGTGGCAGGGCCAGCCATGGCCCACAGAAGGACCCAGGGGGCTCTGTGTCCTCCATTAGTTCTTCTCCGGGTGGTTTCTGTTCAGGACAGCTTTAGGGGCAAATTCCTTGTAATTTGCCTTTAGGGGCAAATTACATGAACTTGGATTAGTATCATTCTTTAATCCCATCAGCTATGCCCAGAGAGAATGGAACCTGATGTCAAAAATATTGCTGCCCTTTGTGATTTCAAACTATACTACAAAGCTATGGTAATCAAAATAGTATGGTACTGGCATAAAAATAGACACAGGCTAATGGAACTAAATCAAGAGCCCAGAAATAAACCTTTCCATATAAATAATATTTAACAAGGAAGCCAAGAATACTCAATGCACAAAGGATAGTTTCTTTAATAATTAATGTTGGGGAAACTGGATAATCACATGCAAAAGATTGAAATTGGACCCCTATCATACTCCATTTCCAAAAATGAACTCAAAATGGAGTAAAGACTCAAACATAGGTCCTGAAACCATAAAACTCCTAGAAGAAAACATAGAGGAAAAACTCCTTGGCAATGGTGTTGGCAGTGATTTTTAAAATATGGCACCCAAAGCACAAGCAATAAAAGCCAAAAATAAATAAGTCAGACTGCATCAAACTAAGAAGCTTCTACACAGCAAAGGAAACAATCAACAAAGTGAAAAGACAACCTACGGATTGGGAATAAATATGTGCAAATCATATATCTGATAAGGCGTTAAATATCACCTCACACCTGTTAGAATGGCTATCATCAAAAGTACAGGAGATGGTGGGGACGCCTGGGTGGCTCAGTCGATTAAGCAAAAGTACAGGAGATGACAAACATCAGCAAGGATGTGGAGAAAAAGGAACGCTTATGCACTATTGGGAGGAATGTTAATTGGTATAGCCACGTTCCTCAAAAAATTAAAAATAGAGCTACCATGTGATTCAGCTATCCCAATATTCTGCATATATCCAAAGAAAATGAAATCAGGATCTCAAAGAGATACGTGCACTGCCATGGTCACTGAAGCATTATTCACAATAGCCAAGATAGAGAAATAACCTGTGTCTATCTACAGATGAATGGATAAAGGAAATGTGACATATAGATATATATAGATATATAGATATAGATACAGCCATGTATATACACACACACAATAGAATACTATTCAGTCATGAGGAAAAAAAATCCTTCCATTTGGGACAACATGGATAGACATTGAGGGCATTATGCTAAG
>CM053568.1:28851171-28936815 GCA_028646485.1 Cryptoprocta ferox
ACTGCTAAGGATTTACCCAAGGGATACAGAAATGCTGATGCATAGGGTCACACATACCCCAATGTTCATAGCAGCACTTTCAACAATAGCCAAATCATGGAAAGAGCCTAAATGTCCAACAATTGATGAATGGATCAAGAAGATGTGGCTTATATATACAATGAAATACTACATGGCAATGAGAAAGAATGAAATCTGGCCATTCGTGGCAACATAGACAGACCTCGAGGGTGTCATGCTACGTGAAATAAGTCAGGCAGAGGACAGATACCATATGTTTTCACTCATAAGTCTAACAGGTGAAACCTAACAGAGGACCATGGGGAGGGGAAGGGGGAAAAAGAGAGAGACGGAGGGATGCAAAGCACGAGAGACTCTTGAATACTGAAAATAAACTGAGGGCGGAAGGGGGAGGGGGCAATGGGAAGGGGTTGATGGACATGGAGGAGGGCACTTGTGAGGAAGAGCACTGGGTGTTATATGGAAACCAACTTGACAATAAACTATAAAAAAAAATAATAAGCATCTAACATCTAGAAGTTCTTTGTTTGCATTCGGGTTGAATGTTTCCCTTACCAAATGTAATAAGTTTAGATATATCCATAATGTGTCACTTGCACACTTCTCTCTAAATTCAAAAAGAATACACAGAACATGGTGGGATTGTTTCACTGAATGATTGGTTGGATGACTGAAGTTTGATCTATTTTTTCACACAAAGGATTTGAGACAACTGGTAAGCAAAAGCCATGAAATGCAATAGTGGGATATAAATGGATATCAAACTCAAAATCATGAAATTAAAACAAAAAAGGCAGGGTGCCTGGGTGGCTCAGTTGGTTATACATTGGACTTCAGTTCAGGTCATTGTATCATAGTTTGTAAGTTCCAGCCCCGCATTGGTCTCTGTGCTGACAGCAGAGCCTAGAGCCTGCTTCAGATTCTGTGTTTCCCTCTCTCTCCCTCTCCCCTGCTCTCTCGCTCGCTCTCTCTCTCTCTCAAAAATAAACATTTTTTAAAAAGGCAAAAAAATATAATAATAATAATGTCAGTATGCTTGCTTTACCTGAATCTCTAAATCGGTACTGAGCTTTCTGGTAAAGACAGTGAAAGGGGCAATTAAAATCAATTATCTTACTTATTTCTAGAAAGGAGGGAATATGACAGTTCTTAAAGGGAAACCAAGACTTTTCTATAAATTATTTCTATAAGAGTTACTTACAGATAATTTTACATAAGCACAACTAAGTTAGATAGTAGGGCAAATCTTCAACCTTATTTCCAGCAAATGCTTTAGCAAATTTTGTTGAAATGAGTAAAATAAAAGACAAGTGCATAATATTACATATAGTTTATTATATGCAGTTCTTAAAGGGAAACCGCCAATGCCATCCAAATGTATAGGTTTGTGGTGATTGAATATAATTGAGAATAAACTGATCTGTGCCTCCCTATTGCACTCGACTGAAAGGCAGAGATGCTTTCAAAGACTTTTGAGTTAAGTAGCAACCATTTGCCTATATACTGAGGCCATACACTTTTCAGAGTTTTGGTGGTGGTGGTGGGTTTTTATGGTGTACAATGCATAAGTTCAGAAAGGTTAGTCCATTCAAAATTTGAAACTTCTTTTCTACTCAGAGGTGAGGTTCTGGGTTGATGACTGACCCATTCATGTCACTCTGTGCACCACTAGGGTTAACTTTCTCTTAATCAATTTTCCAAAATCACCAGGAACACCTCTCATCACATCCCATTTGTGTTAAGATGAACACTTATATTGTCTTAAAACAAAGAAATATGTGTTAGAACATTTCAACCTAAGATTAGTTCCCAGCTATGGCTGAATCTATTTGGCCACAGACATAAGCTCATATGTATACAAGGATTGGCATTTTATTTATTTATTTGTTTGTTTGTTTGTTTGTTTTAGAATTGGCCTTTTAGAGAGATTGTCTACATTTGTAGGTCCTGCTTCCAGCAGCTTCTAGCAGGTGCTTCTTTGTCTTGTTTGTGGGTGAGGATTTTTGTTTTGTCGTCTTTCTATTGTTTTGTTTTTGTTATGAATCACTTTTATCCTCTTGCAGACCGGGGTGGAGAGTGGGAGGGAGGATCAAAGCTGAAACCTCTAGTAACTCTTACCACTTTTTTATACATCAGTCCATGTATGTGATACATCTATATTTGCTAGAAAGCAACTAAAATGTGGTGAATACAGCTAGTACCTGGTCTGCTAGAAGTAGGAAAGTCTGGACCTGTTACTGCCCATTTATTTGATATTATAAGCGACTTGGGGGAGATACCAAAGAGATAAGTTCGTATATATCATCCAAGGAAAAGTGGATCCTATTATCTTTTTGTACAATCAAACCTATTTTCCTGGGTGCAAAACAAAGACATGACAGAAATGCAATGCAATGCATTTAAGAATATAAATGCCAGTGCTATGTGGGGTGTGAGTGTGTGTGTGTGTGTGTGTGTGTGTGTGTGTGTGTTGAAAAATTACCAGCACCAAAACTATTTCCCCGACCAATCATTTCATGGGTTCAAAAAGAATCTAGAAAATATCAATTCATTTGGCCAAAGGACTTTAGAAAATAATAAGTACCTCATAAAGCCAGAAGACAACATGAGAAAGGATAACATGATGCCTCAAGCTCACTTCAAAGGAGTATCATTTGAATCAGGCTTCTATAGATCACAGAAGTCTTTGCTCATGGTGAAAGCTTTTAATGTCCATTTATTTAGGGCCTTGTCTTCTTTCTAAAACCCATGAAATAAAGCAGCACCAAGTAGAATTCTACATATTTCCATTCATTAAGATGTTCTGGAATGAAAATTGGCATCTGTATATGAAAAAGCTCAGTGTTTCTAATTTTTTAATTCCATGATTAGAATGCATACCATGGAGGCCAAGAGAAGTGTGAAGATTCAGAAGCACAAGGATGCTCTAAAAGAAGAGAAACCAACATCTATACAACTGTATGACCCTTGAAGACATTTCACCTTAAAATAATGCCAAATCCCAAAATGAATACACAGTAATCTGTCTATTCAGTTGATTCCGTACTGTGTCCTAACTTTAAGTACACGCTTACTGTAGGCATTTAAAATTTTCCATACCACTAGCCAGACACTCTGCCAAGCACTTCACCTGCCTCTTCTCATTTAATCATCACAGAAACCTTATCAATGCTTTCCCCATTTTATAAATGAAGAAACTGAGGCTTAGAATTGTCACAAAGAAGATAAATCAGGAGGCCGACGTCAATCTGACTGAAGAAGAAACTGCTATGCTGACAATTCCAAGGTGGCAGATGATCAGATGTCACTTTTCACTATTGCAAGACAGAGGAGGAAGTGAAGGAAAGAGATTTAGGAATTTGAACTTAAGACACCTGAGCTTAAGTCATACTTAAGTCATGTGATCATGGACAGACACATCCTCTTCTGTAAGACGGACATAATGAAAAAATAATATCCCAAAGTTTTTGTATAAATCAAATGAAATGCGTGTGAATGCACTTTATCAATAGCATGAAATATTGTGTGGCTCTTATTATTATCATTAATTTCCTGAGGTTTATTCCCTCTCTTCTGATTATCTCTTCAAATCTGCACTCGTTTAGGAATCAGGCTCATTAGAATGCTTTAAGAAAAAGTTGGAAGTGTTTCTCTATAAATAAAATGTGTGAACTTCAAGAGCATCCACGCTCCAGTGTTTTTTGGTTTTTGTTTTTTGGCTCCTTAGAAATGTACTTGCTTATTTTCTGGTTCCCAAATATGTTTCAAATATGAGAGGTTACTGGGTAACCAGTAATTAGCAAGTAATTACTTGCTAAATTAGTTATAACTTTAATTTGCATATCACTTTTTTACATTAAAATGTGTAAATGAGGTGCTGCTAATTTAAAAAAATAACCATTATTTTCTATAATAATTCTTTGCTCACTTCCAATGTGGAAATGAAGGTTCTATATACAGAATTATAATCAAAGTGTGTGCAATCCTTACTTAATTTTTTTCATATTTGTCGGTGATTTACCGAATGCTAAAATTTTCATGTTCATCATTTTTACTGACTAAATGAAATAACATAGAATTAACATGCCTTCAAAAACGTATTCATTCCCCTATTGTTAAATATTTATGTTGCTTTCCAGGTTTCCACAATGTTTTGGTTGTGCTGCAAAATATCTTTCTACTTATACTTCTAGTTTTTCTTCCCTCTTTCCTTCTTTCTGTGCTTTTTCTCTTCCTTGTTTTTTGGTCTTAATTTCCATAAAGCAGATCATTTTATCAAAAAGGATGAACAGTTGTGTGACTCCCCCATATGTGTTGACGACTTGATGTTGCAACCAGCATAGAAGTATTCCTATTTCTTCAAAGCATCAACAACAATGCCTTAAGTACTTTGATCTATATATCTTAATTTTCCCATGTGATTATACTTAGCTCTTTAATCTAACTGAAGTACATCAGGTAAAGAGTGAGTTTTCTCAATGTTGATATGCAAGCTTCCAAGAAGCAGTCACTTAATAATCGCATTGCCCACAGTTTTTTAACACCTATGGACAAGAATTATATTTTGGTATTTTTTCCTTCTTGATAATTAATTTTCCTTAAATTGGCCAATTAAAGTTTTTCACCATCAGTAGAAATGTAACTTTGAAAGCTAAATTAAATTTTAGTTCTACAGAAGTAAAGTGACATTTTTACAACCCAGGATGCTGGCCTCTTTGGAGACGATAAAATTTGGAAACACCTATAGTTACTATGCCAAATACAAAATATGTATTTATATGTGTGTATACATCTATTAGCCTAATATTTAGGCTTTATTTTCTCTTATTAGTTCGACTTCATGATCTCTGGCATATATTATATTTTCTTTTATCTGTCATTCTTCTGTTGATTCCTTTATGTTTGATGTTTTTACAAAGAACCCAATTGCAACTCAGGAATTATCTTCTGTTTCAAGCTTTATTCCTCATATGTTTTTAATCCTTTTTGGAATGACAAAATTTTCCAACACTAGTGAGATCCCAAAGCAGGCATCTTTTCATTTGTTTCTGTATTCTATAGTATCATGTCCCTAACACAGAGAGAGCCATGACATATGATGTATCAACAGTTGTTAAACTATGCGTATTCCCAGGCTTTAACTAACTCTGGCTACTGAGGAAGATTCTGGCTTGAAGTCCTCAGTCACCTGACAACTGGATTAGGCCTGATTCTTTTGGGATTTCTTATGCAGAACGAGGAAGAAAGCTAGAGGCAGAGAAACATGCTAGCACTGAGGAAATCTTCAAATAAGGAAAGGCTTGCAGATTTTAGGGACAATTTAGGATGAAAGAAATTGTGGAAGCACTTACAGTGAAGAAAGGAAATGAATGAGAAAGATGAAGAAAAATTTAAAATATTACTGCCCTGTAGGTGTATCTTCATGCTATTTGAGAAATGCAAATAAAGTATTTGTTATTTTAAGATTATTTTGTGACTGGATATGTTCATTTTAACCTTGATACCACTTATACTAGGCACTATTAAATACATGGAATGTTTTTTTATAAGGACATGCCGATTATGTTCAATCATGATGACTTAAGAACTTCATTGTGTTGGATCATGCAAAGAGGTGATTTCACCACATGAGGA
Source organism: Cryptoprocta ferox (assembly GCA_028646485.1). NCBI lineage: Eukaryota > Metazoa > Chordata > Mammalia > Carnivora > Eupleridae > Cryptoprocta > Cryptoprocta ferox. Next base: position 28,856,827 of record CM053568.1, read on the forward strand.
TGTAGAAGTAAATGTGAGTGCTTAGACTGAATGTGAACTATCCCCAGAATATCTACAGAGATACTTGAGGGGTTTTTTCTTAACCCATAAATCTCTGCTTTGCTTTGGAATATTTCTCTTAAAAGCAAACAAGATGCATCTAATTAAATTTTTCCCACAGATTTATACATATGTGTCAGTCACTTTGGTGCAAAACAGATACCAAGAAAATCTCAGCAATGCAGAACATAGCATATATTTATCTTTCACCAGACTCTTGTTCACTGGGGTTCAGCTGACCTAGGCTGAGGTCAGTTGGACTCGGCTTCCACCTGCTATTGGGCCCGGGTTTGTTTTACAAACCTCTCATGGTCTTCGGAGCAGCAGCCATCCTAAGAATGTTCTTCTATGGGGAAAGGTAGGGGCCCAAGAAAACAAGCTCAACTGTGCAAACATATTGCAAGCTTTCATTTGCATCCTGTCCACTAAAATTTTACTGATCCATTGATCAAAGCAATGAGTTAGCCAAGCCCTAAGTCAAAGACTAGGTAAATACACTCCACCCTAGAATGAGGTCATACTACTACTATAGGGGAAGGCAGAATTGAGACTAATGAGAATTAACTTGTACATCTTGCTAAATTATATTTTTATTATACATATACTATATTTTACATTATATTATATGTGAATACATTGCTACAGCCTTTTCTGCTATACTCATAGGATTCAGTGTAATCTCTATATCATCATATTTTCTGATCTTGTGAAAAATATAGTCAAAGATTTTATCAGCCGGTTTCATTTCCTTAAACCATATCCCTTGACCATGTAGGCAAAGACTTGCTGGCATTAGCAGAAGCAGAACGAAATAATGCACAGGCAACCTATAGATACTGTAGTCAATTGAAAACCGTGGATGCCAAACCAAACAAGCTATAGGCAACCTCCCCTAGCCATCCCATACACAGACAGATGCTGGCAGCACTAACCGTAGATGCTGCCGGGAAGACGCTTCTGACCACCCACTTCTGAAATGAAGATGATGTATTTTGGCACTGGGGAAGATACCAGTAAAAAAAAAATCTGTAATAGCAAATTTAAACCCCATGATAGAGAGGCTGATAAACCAGGAAACTCACTGCTTGATTTAGAAAGCAGCAGGGAGCTAGTACGGAGACTTAAAGAGGAAGATTGAATAGTTGGTACAACAGAAAAGAAGATTGCTTTTGCTGAAAACCATTTCGAAACTCCACAGAAGCATGACTGTGCCACCAACCAGATCAAGGACTTTAGAAGAAGCCATACTAAGGTGGGAGGAAACTGCAAATCTCCCAGTTAAAAAAAACATGAATCAAGATTAAGGTGGATATGGCCATTATAAACAAATGGGCTGCAAGTGCTTGCATTATCAGAAAAACTGACCCCTCACCTTAATGGCATCAAATGTCAGAATCAAGCAGAGGTCTTTTTGCCTGGGAGCAGATCAGAGGACAAACACCAGCGTACACAGCACCAGCTCCACCGTCTGTGGTCATAGTAATATATGCTGCCTCCCCGTTTTGATTGCTGCAAAAGAAATGGGGTTTTAGTTCTGCGTCTGCCTTAAGCTGTGGAACCTTGGGATATCATTTATTGACTCTCCGCCTCAGGCATCAGCTATTCATAATTGATTTAAAACTATATAAATATATTAATATGTCTACTCTCTCCTACTTGAGAGAGAATTTAAAAAAGTTCTGCAAGAAAGCAGTAAGCTCTTCAAACAAAGAAGTGTTATCCCATTCGAGAGTACAGTAGTTAGTATTTTTATCCTGCCTCATCCTAATCAGTGTCATTGTAGCAGCATTCTTAATGGATGTAATGTTTTCCCATTGAGTTCTTGGTAGAGTTCCATGTGATCACGAGCTAATCATTGCTGCTGTTGTCTCAGTATTGCTCAGTCTGCTTTCCATAGTGTACCCTGCAGTGATAGTACTGTTGGGGGTAGGGGCCAACTGACTTTTTTTTAACCCAGTGATAGCACCCCAAAAGAAAAGCCAAATTCTGGAAGAGAATAACAATTTCTAGATGACTAGCCCTCATTTCAAAGAGAGGGTCAGTTCTCAGAAGATTCTCCTTCAGCATAATCATGAGATTTTTTTTCTGTCTGCATCAATTGTAACACCTAGAAATGGCATGGAGGATCATTCTGTTTAGCAAAAGGTCACACACCACAATATTAAATATATCCAAACTCATTTTTGAGTGATCTACCTTATATCATGCAAATTCTTCAATCCTTTGATCAGGATAGAAGTCTTGCCAATTACAGTATGTGAAGAGGAGGCTCCAGTCTGCCTTAGAGAGAATAAAGGTTCCCTTTGAATTGAACTTTCCCAATGAGAACATGCCAGAAGCACCATCTCACATCACATAGATTTTCATATATTAAAATATTCCTTGAGATCCTGAGTATGTGGTTGCTGAAAAGAGATCCTCAGGAGGATAATTAGGTATAAGATAATATTTCCAATGACATTTAAAACTGTAGCCAAGGTAAGAGTCATTTCACATATGAAATAGACAAAAAAAAATATCTGCTGGAAAGTTTGTGGCCAATAAGAAAATAGAAAATCATAATGATTCATGCCTATTTATGTGTGGTGTTAAACGGTAAGGAAACCATTTCCTAACATGTCCTGAAATAGTAAGACTTTTAAAGTTGCATCTATATACTCTGACAGTGATAGTCAAGTAACTTTATAATTATGTTCATCCTTGTGCATTAGCTAGATAGTGGTACTAGAGTCAGCCAGGCCTGATCATTATGCTTCCATTCACACTTGGAAATGGCAATGAAGAGTATGGACTTAGGAGTCAAAGGATTAAATCTGATTTTGCTTCTCCGTTCTTAGCAAATGACTCAACCTCACCAAGCACAAGTTTCATCATCCATAAAATAAGGGTAATACCATCTATTCATATAATTAGGAGATCATGTAATCAAAGCATGTAGAAGTCACTCAAGATAATAAGCTCTAGAATGATAAAGATTTCATAATTCTTATCTTCTTGTGAAAAGCCTTCCTGAAAGCCTCTTTCTAAAGAAACAAAAACTATTTTTTCTTAAACAAAATGCTTTTACAGACACAAGGCATGAGAACTATGAAGGCAAATAGCCTTTACAAAATTACCTAATTCTTTGGCTACAGCTGTAAAATTTGTGCTTCGACTGGGCACAAAAAAGGCCCTTAAAAATGTTGCAGTTTGTGATCGGCCAAGTTTTATTCCAAAACACATTTGGATAAACACTATATTGGAATGATATTACCAAAAAGTGTGAGAGAGAGAGAGACTGATAGAGACTGCCATATTGGCCTTTCCAAGTCCTATTTGAGTTTCCTGTGTCATTTAGAAGAAGAAGAATCAGGAAATCCAAACACTCAGCTAATAATCCTGGTGGATGTTGAAAAGGCCACACACTTGTCACAACTGATAACTTACTCCCCTGACAATAACTAGACTGAGGACACCACAGTGTTCTTTTTCATAGCTGAAAGGCAAACAACTATCGGAAGTACCTAATTTATAGATAGGTAATAGTCCTGGACTGAATTTGGTTTCCTGGGTGTAGGTGATTATGTGGTACAAAAGAGAAGACATTCCCCTTTATATTTTCTGGTGTCACAGCAAAGCCTGAGCACTACTTGAAATAGATATGACAGACTAATTTTTTGCTTCTTTTTCTTCACCCCATTTTCCGACCTCCTGGTGTTTTGGTTTTTTTTTTTTTTCCTTTCTTTTATTCCAGTCCCTCGGTTGTCTAAAACAACTAGTGAAATCCCACCTGGTCCTTTCTTATGTCTCCAAATCCCCTTATAATGTGAAATGAACTCCTTCTCCCCCGTCAAAAAAAATTCCCAACAGGATATTAATTTTACAACAATCAGGGTAAAATAATTTATCCTGATAACCCCATACTGATGAGAGTTACTTCCATTTTTTGAGGAGGATGACTATTGCCAAAATTAATGCCTAATTAGTAGAATAGAGAACAGTGTTACAAGGTATCAAGTGAATATGCCTTTTTTTAAATTGATGGGGGGGCAAAAAAAGAATAATTAGGCTTTAGATAGATGAGCCGTTAGGGTCTGCTCCTCTAAAAATTGGAACTTGATCCAATTTTTTCATGATTCATTCCCTCCTCAAATTCTGTTATCATCACTCCTCTATCAACTCCACATATATCTTTTTAACTTTTTAACTTTTTAAATTTTTTAAATTTTATTATTATTTAAGTATAGTTGATATGCAATGTTTTACTAGTTTCGGGTGCCCAACATGGTGATTCCACAATATTCTATACATTATGCAATGCTCATCGCAAGTGTAGCTACCATCTGTCACCACACAATGTTGTTATGGTATTATTGCCTATATTCCCTATGCTGTACTTTTCATCTCTGTGACTTATTTACTTTATAAACAAACTGGAAGTTTGTGCCTCTTCATCCCCTTCACTTATTTCGCCTATCTCCCCACCCCCCTCCCTCTGACAACCACCACTCTGTTCTCTATATTTATGATTCTGTTTCTGGTTTGTTTGTTCATTTGTTTTGTTTGCCTGTTTTTACCCAGAAGAATGCTCATAACAACAGGGTCCCTGGCAATAGATACAAAGAAATTGATGTGGGAGAGGGCACAATTTGGGCTTAAGGGTATTACTAGCTAATAATAGGTGATCACGTTTTTCATCTGAATATTGATTTTTTTAAAAACTTACAATTGCTAATAAAAGGCTCCATAAAAGGCTGGCCCAGAGATAGGAACATGTCATTTAATATTATTGCCATCTATAAAAACAAAGCTAAATATGGGTAGAACTTGAAATTTATCAGGATATAGGCCAAAAGAAAGAAAAAAAGGTCATTTTCCAAACCTTTATAAAAATGTGACTGAACTGAAAGCCCTACAAAAAGCCGCCCACTCCCATGGAACTTGAAAGGGTTCACAGGAGTCCACACACTGCCATGTAGACAATGCCAAGAGCTGTCACCAGAGCCCCAGTATAAAGGAGGAATCTGTGCTTCAGGAGGTTAAATGTCACACCCATAGGGAAACGGTGCTGAAAATAGAATCCAAGTTTCTGACTCCCACAGCATCCTTCACCACAGCCTTTCCTGGGCTACTTCCAGAATATCTCAGCTTTTAGTTTACCCGTTGCTGGTACCAGAAAGCACAGATGTGCACAAAAGCACATTTTAAATTGTGAGCATTTGGATTTGTTTTTGTTTATTTGACTCTCCAACATGGGTTCTTAGATCAGTAGTTCTCATTTAGAATCTGGTAATAAAAAGAGCTTCATCTTCTCTGGGTGAGCCAATTTTGAAATTTGCCTGATTCTTTCTACCAATCATGCAGCTGGGGCGAACTGGAATCTCAAATTCACACTGCCACTCACTAACTATGCAATGACTTTGTGCAAATACTTTTTCTCAAATACAATTTCCTATACTATAGAATGGGAATAATAACACTAATCTGATAAGGCGGTTTTATGAATTGACAGTAATGTTATCTCTCATGTGGATTATTGCCAACAGCCTCATATCTGGTCTCCTGACTTCTACCCTTGGTTACCTTTCATCTATTATCAATAAAGCTGCTAGAGTCATCCTGTTTAAACATAAGTCCAGTCACCCTTCTGCTTAACACCTGCCCCCATATCTTCTCATCCCCTTGAGAATAGAAGCCAAAATTCTCCACTGGCTTATATTATCTGCCACTTCCTTATTGCCTCTCTGGCCTGACCTGTCACCACTCTTAACCCTGGAGCATTTTGCTCCAACAACTCTGGGCTCCTCGTTATTCCTCAGACATACCACAAACACTCCTTCCTCAGGGTCTCTGCACTTGCTGTTTCCTCTACTTGGAAATTCTTGTCTTGAATGTTTATATGAATCATCCCCTCACCTCTTTTAAGTCTTTATTCAAAAGTTATCTTCTCAGAGGGATTTACCCTGCTTCCCCTATCTAAAAGTATTACCCATTCTCCTCTTAATTCTTCCTCTTTGCTGGTTTACTTTTCTCCTTCTCATCAAATGACATATTCCACATTTACTTCTCTGTATGTTTTATTGTCTGTCTCTCCCACTAGAATATAAGTTCAATGTCAGCATTTTGGTCACTCATTAAATATGTGACTTTGTGGGGGGGGGGGATAACCCCTCAACTTCTCTGATCTAGAGTTTATTCATCTATCTCCGGCAGAGTTCGCAGCAATGCCTGGCACAGAGTAGGAGCTTAATAAATGGTTGTTTGAACTGATGACTGACTCTAAAAGAGTTTTTGACATTATAACCGTTGATAACCATGAAAAAAGAGGAGAAGGAAGGAAAAAGAAAAAAGGGAGATCTGAAGAAAGGAGAGAAAAGAATCACATCACAGATGTTCAGATTACAGTGATATAGATAAAAAGAACCAAGCAGCAGGATACCTAGCTGGCTCAGTCAGTTGAGCGGCCAACTCTTAATTTCAGCAAAGGCCGTGATCTCATGGTTCCCGAGATCGAGCCCCCCATGGGGCTCTGTGCTGACAGTGCAAGGCCTGCTTGGTATTCTCTCTTTCTCTCTCTCTGCCCTTCCCCTGCTTGCATCCACTCTCTTTCTCTCTCTCTCTCAAAATATATAAACTTTTTTAAAAAGTTTAAAAAATCCTAATAAGAAAAGAACCAAGCAGCAAAAGAAAATGGAAAAGGAGCCAGTGTAGCATGATCAAAAAGCCCAGGAAAGAAACAAAAAATGAAGCATGTAAAGGAAGAGCTGTTCTTCACTGTTCACTCAGTATTTGCAAGATTTAGCTATGGTTTCTCATAAGCTGGTACAGCACTTTCCTCGGAACCTTGGGAATCATCCTTTCTGTGAACAAGCAGTTCAGCTGTTCCCCCAAGGCAGTCATGTACTTGAGAGGCCTAAAGAACGCCAGAGACTCTAGGATCAAATTAACAATAGACCCATCTATTCTTCATCACTATCTAAACATGTATGTAATGCCAACTACGTACTAAGATAACCACCTTAGTGCATGGTCATAATCTGGAACGTTACACTCCTCAATGCCCATATACACAGACAAACACATCTTCTCACTGTACACAACTAAGGGATTGCCAGTTTTCCTGCAGTGCAGGGAGCATGAAATTCTATACTTTTCTTATTCAGATCCCAATTGATGGACTCTTCTGAAACAAGAAAGAACTTCCAGTATCCTTGCATGGGATGCTCTCTAGGGCCTCAGGAGGGCTCCTTTCCCTTGTGGTTCATCCTTTATGATGATTCTCACTCTTTTCTTCTCTGACACCCCAAATTGCAGGAGCTATTTTGTTAATCAGATAAGTTTTGCACTGAGATGCCTTTAAAGGTCTGTTTTGAGGAAAACAGTGTGCACTTTGCAACCTTTTTGGGAATTTTATTTAGCCAGCGCCTCTTCATCCCAAGGATTTAAAGCATGATGGAAACTTTAGCTCATGAATCAAAACAGGCCTCCAGAGCTAAAAGCTAGCTGTATTTGCATAACAATTTAGCAGCTCCAAACATCAGGGCAAGGGGGAGGTGAAATAAATTGCCAAGGTCATGGTTCTCTTGAAGTGGTATTCAAATTCAGAACTGCTGTTCCCCAGTCTTGCTCCACCCCAAGGATATGTCTCCTACTCTCCTTCTAAAGGATAGATACCAAGGCATAAATCTACTGTATGTGTGGAAACCACAGGTCTGCCCTTACCCCTCTCTTTTGCTTCTCATTTCAGATGATTCAGATCCTGGAGGAAGAGACCAAATCATAACCCACTGACTTCACTGTATTACCATACAAATGAAAGAACTTACTGGAAATGGTGATCTGGTTTGGCTCTTGGTCCAAACTAGAAACTACGGTCGACTGTGCTTGAAACTTAAAAGCATTTTGAATCTCGTTAATTGCGGTATCAAATAATTGCTTCCGATTCACTTTTTAATTCCGAGAACCTAAATACGAAGGGAACCCTTAAAACCCGCAAAGGCCCCTGTGCCCAAGAGAAGGAAGCGGAGGAGATTAAATGTGTAAATGATTCTGGCTTTCGTGCCCTTAAGCTAGAAAAATCTTTAAAGCGACACATCGAAGAGCAGCTCATTCAAGTCACAGCTTCTTAGAACCTATCCCAGCGAACCACTGGATTTCAGATTCCTCAGGCACAACTCCGAATTCGGGATTCTCCGCGGCTCCGAGTCCTAGCCCTCTCGGGTCGCACGGAATTTCGCAAACCAAGACTCGTCGCGGTGGCGGGGAGCGGACTTTCCAGGGGCGCAGGGAGCGCCACCCGGGAATCTCCCCATCAGCGGGCGTTTAGCGCAGCCAAGCGACAGGCTGGCGCCAGGGCTCAGCAACAGGGGAGGCGCCGGCTGAGGCGGGGAGAACTTTGCGCTCGGAGCAGAACCACCCTTTGCTGGCCAGTCGCGTCGCTCCGCCGCCGAGGAAGCAGGAGGCGGCGGCGGCCAGTGGGCGGAAAGGCGAGCGGAGCAAGGAAGGGAGGAAGTAGCGAGACAGGAAGAAAGATGAAGCCAGCGCTGGGGGGCCCCGCCGGAGGGTGGCCGACGGCGGAGCAAGGACGATTTGGCTTGTTTTTCGCACCCCGGGAGTGAACGCCTGCTCCTGAGAGACCCCAAGGAAATAAGGGGGTCTCGCCCGGGCAGAAAAGGAAAAGAAAAGAATCCAAGTGAGCGCCTCGCCTCCTGGGTCGCGTTGGCCCTTAGGAACTTCGGCCGCTTCCCAGCCCAGCCTCCCCGCGGGGCCGGACGCAGTGCCCGAGCCGCCCTGCAGATGGGGCGGGCAGGGAACGGGCGCCCAAGCCGCGGGTGACCGGCGCCGGCCCGCCCGCCTGCCTGGCTCCGCGCAGGGACCGGGCGGGCGGAGGATGCGAGGCGGAAGGACCTGGGCGCGCTAGGCACCAACTTGCATGGCCCGGGGACCGCTTCGGCTCCTGGGAGCGCTTCGCCGCGAGGAGTGAGCAGCCCGCGGGACCTTGGGGGCGGAGACCTTAGGCAGCAGCTGCAGGGGGGCGAGCCGGGCGCAGGAGGGGGCGCGCTTTCTCCCTGCGGGTCTCAGTAATGAGGAGACTGAGTTTGTGGTGGCTGCTGAGCAGGGTCTGTCTGCTGCTGCCGCCGCCCTGCGCTCTGGTGCTGGCCGGGGTGCCCGGCTCCTCCTCGCACCCGCAGCCCTGCCAGATCCTCAAGCGCATCGGGCACGCTGTGAGGGTGGGCGCGGTGCACTTGCAGCCCTGGACCACAACCCCCCGCGGCGCCAGCCGCGCTCCGGACGGCAGCAGAACAGGAGCCCAGCGGGATGAGCCGGAGCCAGGGACTTGGCGACCCCCGGCGCCCTCGCCGGGCGCACGCTGGTTGGGGAGCGCCCTGCACGGCCGGGGCCCGCCGCGCGCCCGGAAGCCCGGAGAGGGCGCCGGGGCGGAGACCCTGTGGCCTCGGGACGCCCTCCTCTTCGCGGTGGACAACCTGAACCGCGTGGAAGGGCTGCTGCCCTACAACCTGTCTTTGGAAGTAGTGATGGCCATCGAGGCGGGCCTGGGCGATCTGCCGCTCTTGCCCTTCTCCTCCCCAAGCTCGCCGTGGAGCAGTGACCCTTTCTCCTTTCTGCAGAGCGTGTGCCACACCGTAGTAGTGCAAGGCGTGTCGGCTCTGCTCGCCTTCCCCCAGAGCCAGGGCGAGATGATGGAGCTCGACTTGGTCAGCTCCGTCCTACACATTCCAGTGATCAGTATCGTGAGCCACGAGTTTCCGCGGGAGAGTCAGGTGAGAGGAGTGGGGGCGCCGCTTTTGGGGGCCGGGACCTCCTCCTTGGCGTGGGGGAGGAGGGAAGAAAGGGGAAGGGTGAAGGTCCAGAGGGACTTGGGGCTTTACAACTTTGATATTGTTTTAGGGATCGGACCATATCCGTAGATGGTTGGTAGAAGGACCTCAGTAAAAGTAAAATAAGACAGTTTAAGTGCGGATGGAAAGAAAATGAGAGGTAGGGGTAGCAGATGGAAGAAAGGAAGTGGGGGAAATAACCGAAAAAAAAAAAATCCTCCTGTTTTGACCAGCTGGGGAAACCTAGTGGATGCTGTAGGAAGTTAGAACTCAAAAGTTCTGGATCGAGGAGAGCAGTAGAGGTTCTAAAGACTAGCGCGAGGGGTGGGGATGGGGATGTAATATCCCAGGCAAAGCTAGAGCCTTTCACTCCCTAGAGGAACTGAGAGCACGTGGCGGGAAGAGCAGCACCTGCTCAGACTCCTTTAGAAGGTGTGCCTGAGGCTTGGGCGGGGGTGGAAGAATGAAGACATCCCTCTGAATTCCTTTGAGTCAATAGAAAATCTGCAACTAGTACAGAAATAATCGGTAAAGAAGTGTGGTTCATTAGGCTTAGGCATTGGAATGCATTAGAAATATTATCTTAATGGAAGATTGGACTCATTTGGAATTGGTGGGTTTTTTGTGGTTGCTGTTTTTTGGTTTTGGGTTTTTTTTGTTTTGTTTTTTGTTTGTTTGTTTGTTTTGGTTTGTTTTTTTTTTGTTTTTGTTTTTGTTTTTTGTTTTTGTTTTGGTCCCTACCTTCTTTCTGTGTGATGTGGGCTCAGAGTCTGGCTGTATGCAGTTGCTGTGTTCAGCCCATTTCTGTCTCAATTATCTAATAATAAAAAAAAAAGAATCTAATGATTCCATTTCTTAAGGGTTAAAAAATTGAATATATTTTCAAGAAAAGAAGATATTTGTGAACTCACTGTTGATGATAGTGATATTGAGGACCTGAGGGCAAAGTCCTTTCAGCAATAGGAGTTTTCTTCATTTTGTGCATTATTTTTATCAAAATATCATGGTACATTTAGCCTTGCACAAAGTATTTATGAAACAAGTAGGTAATTGTTGTTGGCCTCATGTTAAAGATCAAGAAACTAAAAAAAGTTTTTGTCAGTGTACTAATGAAAGGGTTCAGACACTGGAGAATTTCTAACTATATCATTTCACTATCCCTTTGGCTGAAAAAAAATTTTCTAATCTCTCTTCCTCCACTTTTGATATATATACAGAGATAAAAGCTCAAATGAGTAAGACCAAACACAAGTGAAAAGTTTGATAGAATCTATGCATAAAATATCAAGAGAGTACTAAAGATTTCTTTTTCTAGAAAAATGGATCTTAACATTTTTAATCTTAAGAAGGCCGGGCACCGCTACTTTCAGCAGTTGCCCAGAAGATTGCTATTTAATGCTGAACTATAGAGATTTGATCTGCAGAGTGCAGGCTAATTAACTTTTATCTAAAACATTTCCATCACCTGAATCTGAATGACTGTAGGCAGCAGATGGGAAGGCATGGAAAACACAGGTGCACAATGCTGCCAATGGCCAAAGTGTTATAAACATGAAATTGCATCCATAGGGTGCATCATTATTAATATATATGCAGAATCAGATTGAACAAAATGGAAGAGTCAGCATCACTTGCTTCTCTTCATCGCTTCTTTATTACCTAATACTTCATAAGTTGCCAATAGTGTTCAGTCTCCAGACTCCTTTCCATTTGTAGATTGTTTGGCAAATCGTAAATTGCAAGAATTTTCCTCAAATTAGTGTTTGTCAGTTAGAAAGGAGATTGTGTTCCATGATGGATTTGTGCAGATATAGCACAGTACAAGGGGACCAGAGAAACCATGAAACAGCGTCTGGAATTGGACAACTTCAAAGCTGTAGGACCACTGTGGGAACAGTCTTCCAGGGACAGCCCTTACAACCTGACAATAAAATGAACACTCTGCCAAGAACATTTACTTATGTATTTCAATTCAGAAATGTATTTTAAATCACTGTTGTCACCGTTGTTTTCATGGTACACATCTTGAAAGGGAGAGATTATTATATTAACTCAGATCTTGTTTGCCCAACTGACCTTTTCTTTCATTTGTTTTTGTATTTTATATTCAAACATATCTAACTTGTCTTACCTTTAGTATATCATTTAAATGTCATTCTGTAGTGTTCTATATTAAGAATGTCCAGCTCAATGTCAAGTCACTATAATATGCAATTTTAGGAGAGGACCATAATCTGCTTTCAGCAGAAATAACTGATGTTTCTTTCCCTTGCTTCTCCTAAAAAGTAGACCTTTCTCCCATACACTAATGTGATTAAAAAAAAAAAAACTTTCAAAATATAAAACAATGTCAGAGTCATTTTAAGCATTAAATAAAGTTGACTTAATTTAGCCACCATTCTCATTGGATTTTGCTGCCCAGTGACCTAATACATTGATTGGGCCAGTGCCTGAATAAAGGATGCTAGCAGAAAGTGGAATTGTCCACACAACCAAGTACAATAAAATTGTGTCTCTTATTCAGACAAATCAAAATTCCTTGGAGCAGTGACAGCAACAGTCTTTTCTCTCACTTTCTTTTGTACTGCTGATTTCTTTCATATGAAACCGTTAATTCATAATGGTTTTGATAGTATTCTACCACACCTCATGGATGGAAAGAGATACCCCTGAAATGATCAAAACCCTGAGAAAAGCATAATAGTTTTATTTCAATAAACTATTTATTGGAAACAAACACATTAGACCATTATCTTGCAAGGAACCAACTTTATTCAGGCAGGGAAGTCCTTTATAAGTAAGATAATGAACTACTCACTTTGGAAAGCATATGTGTCATCACTACATAATTAAAGCTTCCGACAGCATTACACATAGGATAGGGTCAAAGCACGTTTCCATCCAAAAAATGGACTTGACTACACACTGAAACCTTCACGTGAGGCTAACTCCTTTTGTTAAAATGATAATTTCTTAGTTCTAAATTCTGTTCCCATGACCTTCAAATAATGATGCAGCATATGGATCCAGTTAAGTTTACATTTAAGTTATAGAAGTTCCTATAATTGTTCTTTCTCTTCCATCCCCATACTACTTTTCCTTCCAGGGTTTTTGTATAGTTTCTCTAAAGTTAACTTCTTGAAATTTACCTGCTCAGGTAGTGACAGATACATATTTCTTTCTAAAATGTGTATCTCATATTAATTCCGTATTGGTCCCATTAGGTAGAGTTAATGGAGTGATACAATTTGCTTAGATCCAAACTCTAATGCAATTAAAAAGTGACTGTACTACTATTTTCCACTCCAGTTGAACATACCAACTACAGTTCACCTGTCTCATGAGTCATATATGCTGATCAATATATATTTATTCCCTTGGGAATATAAGTGTTTCTGATGGTCCCTTTTCTCTGACAACACAGTGCTAAGTACAAAAGCTTATTTGTTAGAATTTGACTAACATAGTGCCACTTTTGTATGGTACAGGGACCAGAACAATGATACCACTAAGGTACAGGTTTTCCCTCTATCTGAAAGTATACTTTACTATCTGAAAGTAAAACATTCCTATGAAACCTTTTGTAAGCTAAAATGGCATAAAGTGAAGAGTATTCTCCACTTTCCAAAAGTTCACGTAATGCTACTTCGCTTTAAGGAAAGACCTACATTAGCACCTGTCTTACATAATGGGAAAAAATCAGAAGAGGATTTTCACTTTTATGAAAGTAAAGTGGCATAATGTGGAATTTCAGAAAGCGGGGGATACCTGCAGTGCCTCTTCAGCCAAGGTTTTGCTTTCCACTGTCAGTCGTGGTCTGGAAGCAGATTTCTCATCCCCAGACATAGCCTCCAAAGGTCAATAGTAGCCTCACTGCATCACAACGCCTCACTTCATCTCCTCACTTCATCTTATTACATAGGCATTTTATCATTTCTCATCATCACAAGAAGAAAGTGAGTGCAATACAATAAGATGTTTTGAGAGAGAGACCGCATTTACATAACTTTTATTATAGTCATTGTTATAATTGTTTTATTTTATTATTAGTTATTGTTGGTAATCTCTTACTGTGCCTAATTTATAAATTAAATTTTATCATAGGTATGTATGTACAGGAAAAAACAACAGTATTCATAGTGTAGGTACTATCTATGGTCTTGGAATGTATCCCCCACAGATAAGGGAGGGACTACTGTGTATAGCTTAGGTGCGTCATTAGGGGACAAGTGAAGGACATTTATTTTTAACAGATCTTCTCTCGACTGTATTGGTTTTCCTTGACTTGCTTCATGCAAAGCACTGCTGTCTGTCCTCTGAGGGAAATATATTCTTCTGCAATTCATGATGAATGGCTGATAGTAGCACCTAATTGTTGCTGACTTGAAGATAAACGATTTCAAATTAAATGTCAAGTGATACAAAACTTTTCTTAGAAGCGATCTTTTACAGATTCCTCTTGAGGAGCAGAGACTTGGGACTAATTTGGAAGTTTTTATTTTTAATTTGGGGATTTTTTTATAGTACTTAAATTTTTTTCAGATAAATAGATCAGAACAGACTAGCAGATACATTCATTGGGCAATTAATCTGTCTCACCCACTTTTCTTGGTGCCTTCCACAGTATAATCATAGAGAATATTTGCTCTTGACCTTCTTTGACTCATCTTGGAGTTAATTTATGATGAATCAACTGAACTGAGTATCTGAATCATCTGAAGACCAATTTCAATGTCTAATCCTTCAATGTTTTATCTTTTGGGGTTGCACAATCCACCATGGATTTTGTGCCATTAGATCTTATTTCATGAATACCTCCAGTCAAATTCCAATTGTGTTGGTTAAAAGGGCACAATATAATGGAAGGTATATTACGTATTAGTCAAGACTCTAAGTATACTTCTGCCTCTTACTGGCCATGTAATCTTGGGCAAGTGCCTCTGTCTCTGAGCTCCATGCTTATCAGTCAAAAGAAGGTATTTACCAATCTGACAGAGTTGTTTTGTGAGTCAAATAAGAAAATGAAGTACTTTGGGAAAATTTATAGTATTAGCCCAATGAATGGTAGAGAAGTGTTGGTTATGATCTGATAAGAATCATCCAAGTCTTAATTCTTAACTAATTCTCATTAATAGTTACTGATCAAATTGGGATGTGATTCACAGTGTCACGTGTCTTCATTCTCCACCTTACTGTCTACTTCCACATTTTCTTCCTCTTTAGAGAAAAAAAAATAGTAAGTTTAGTCCTCCCCCGAAAAAAGGAAAAAAAAGAAAACCTCTTAATTATGTTGCACACTTGCCCCAAAATAGAGGACATGCCATAGGTACTGTTTCTATACTGATGGCAAATTTTTACCTTTCGGACATGCAACACAGTTTCTAGAGCCTTAGGTATTGCCTTAGGTAGAAGCCTCAATAAGATGCTCAAAGTTTTTCAGAAATGTTGGTCTCTCACATTGGTCATAAATTTTTCCTGTAAGCAAACTTACAATAATAGATTGTTTATGAGACTATGGCCATACAATTAATCTATTCCACCTACCATATCACTAAGCACACAGGCTCATCTGACATTATTTTCACAGCAAGTCTTTCTTGATGAGAAAATCAGTGTGTTGGTTTGTTCTGGCACAAGCTCCTTATCTCATCATGGACAGATACAAAGAATTTGCAAACCAGCTACTTTGAGTACCATGGCCCTAGACAACTATGTGGGGCTCTCATAGCAAGATATTGTTCATTTTGGTCACATCACTAAATGTAGAGATAAGTATCTCATCGTCTCTTCTCCTGCCTACTCTAGCTGCTGCTGCTCACATACACAGAAAAGCAAAGGAAGTGTAGAGCACCAGAAATGTGATGCTGAATCTATAAAACTAGGCAAGAAGGAAGAAAGAACATCTCAGTATCTACCACATTGTTTTTTGAGTGAATGCATGAATAACAAACTAATGGAAATCTTTAAGCCACTGATTTGTCTTTCTCAGGTCTTTTCTTTTTGGGATAGTGGGAGAAAAGAGCAATGGGGAAAAGGTGAGCAAAGAGTAAGCTAGCTGTCTGCCCCCACTCTTGCCTCATCCCTCCCCTGCACCCAACCTAACACCTCACCCAGATTTTCAGGTCTCCTTCTGAATGTGTATGATTCAGTCACTTTCAGGGGACACTGATCTCCTGCATTGAGGGACACGGTTGATCATACAGACCTGGACTGGTATTGTGTCAACTGGAGTAAATACAGACACTGAAAGACTAGTATCTGGTTTGGCCAGCGATGGTCTACTGGTAGAGATGAGCCTTCAAAAGTTCAAGTAGTAAGGAATTTAGCAGGATGACTTCATTTTTAGTCAGGCTGAATTATGCCCCATTGTTATTCTTTTGAGTCACAATTTAGGAACAAACTAAATCATATATATTTTTGTAGGATTTATGCTTTTCAAGTCTTCACAAATGTGCTCACAGAATCCTAAGTCTTGTGAGGTAGATAACAGTGTATAGACAACATAGAATACTAGAGAGAGCTATGAATTATAGGAAGTGAGGAGTCACCAAGAAGAAAAACAGACTAATAGCTCATTCTAAATTCAGCGTATTTGTTAGCCTACAATCCAAGAACAGACTAGATCCATCACTGCTTTTGAATTACCTCAGAAAAGAGGATAAAAGAGAGAGATCTACTTCAGATTTGATTGTTAAAAGCATATTTCACACTAAATAACCAATAATGGGAATTGAATTAAATGAATCATGATATAGTTTTATAGTGGAGTTCTATATACCCATTCAAATAAATATATTGACACACAGAGAGAAAAAAATTTATAATGTATGTAAAGTGTGACCTCGATCCTGTAAACTATGAAGTCTAGAATTTTATTGATAAAAATGGTAAATGTGACTATAACTAGATGATCTATGCTTCCCTGTCTGTGCTCCAATTTTTTTAAAATATGTGTTACCTACATGATCAAAAATATTAAGAGAAAAAAGACAAATTACCTTCACATTTCCTCACCGATGCTTTTGATACTTCATTATGAAAATACAGATTTTAGGAAAAAATAAATTCTAGAATATGTTTAGATTTATCAAAGTCCTTTCACATCTTTTTTTTTTTTTTTTCATTTTATCCTCCCAATGACTTTGTAAGGTGAGCAGGACAAATAGTGTTATTATGTCAATGATCATTCTTTTAATACAAAGCGTTGACATGGCAAGATTAATAAAAACTAAAATTATCAGAGTAAGACCTCGAATATTCTGGGTTGCTCTCCAGAGTACCTCCATTTGCATTTTCAATATGCACATGATATTCCAGCTTAGGAGATCCAGTTCCACTGGACCAACCCTAAGCAAAGCAATAAAATCTGCTGTTTTGAAACCCCACCTAGAGTTCCAATTCACTGAAGTACACCCTCAGTTTACGTGTGTGTAAAGTTAGTCAGCAATGAGGTGAACTTTGAGGCCTATTTTCAACTAGTTGCTCCTTTGTATTGGTTCTGAATGACTGGATCTTTGGACCGGTTATGTCGGAGGTAAAAAATAATGTTCTATTTCTATTGTCTGTATAAGTGAGGAATTCATAATTCTCACCTTTATCTACTACCCTAATTTCTCATAGGAGGCTCCCAGGAATTAAATGTAAGGAATAGTAGAACCACGAGCCAATTGATATTTTAGACTTCTACAGGGATATGAGGTTGTTAAAAAGGGCAGAGTCTAACTTGACATGGATTGAAGGTTCAGAAGTTTCCCGTTTCATACAGGCTTTATCTGTACTAAAGTAACTGATTTGTGGCATACATTAGCTCAAAAGTTTAGGGACAGTAGGGACAATAGCACTATTATATACTAAGGCTTACCAAAAAAGGATACCCATAAGGCAAACTGTGTTTTATTGAATGCTGACATATATCAAAACTGATGCATACAACTTTGAGGGACTTTTTAAATGCATATTGCTATTCTGATTATAAAAGTCAACATGCATGTGCACTACTTCTCATGGGTATCCACAGATAAACTTGAGCAACATTTTGATATATTTTATTCTCTCGAGGATAATGGTTTAAAATTTTTGAAACCATTGGGTACAGTTAAAGAAAGCCTTACTGTCAGTCCACCTGGGCATTGACATCAAAGGACAGGAGAGAGGAAAAAATTTTTGTTAATTTTCCAAAAAGTCAGAGTTGACAGGGTCTTTTGAAACTTGGGCACCCTGAATTGATGGTATTTCTATATTAAAAGGTGGTATTTTCCTTTGTATGTATAATCTAGCTTTATATTTTCAACATTCTGCAAGTGGCTGGATCTATACAGTTCCAAACAATGGCTCAGTCTGGATCTTTCAGACTAATAATGACTTAGAAATGGGTTGCCACTACTCTCTTCTCAGTTCGGGATGGTCATTAGCAGAACTTTCAGGGTTAAGCACTTTGATGGCTACACAGCCTGCATGCCACCTCTTGGTGTTTTTTGTATTGAAAGCCCCAACTCAAAGCCAAGCAAAAGTTGGGTTAATGCTCTCCAGATTAAAAATAAAGAAATTTTATTTCATAAACAAAGTGAGATGCTCAGCTGCCTTCATCTAATAGAATCACAGTCTGCCTGTTGCAGAATTTCATTTGCTCAGTCCCAACCAGAGGTATTTAAATAGGGATTCCATTAAGCAAAGAATTTGCTTCTATATACTATGCATTTATTTTTTTTTAATTTTTAATGAATGTTTTTATTTATTTCTGAGCGAGAGAGAGACAGTGTGAGTAGGGGAAGGTCAGAAAGAGAGGCAGACACAGAATCCAAAGGCAGGCTCCAGGCTCTGAGCTAGCTGTAAGCACAGAGCCCGATGCAGGGCTTGAACCCACGAACCATGACATCATGACCTGAGCGGAAGTCAGACGCTTAACCGACTGAGCCACCCAGGCGCCCATATTATGCATTTAATAGGTTCAGATGGAGAGCTGTTAGTGTTTTGATACTAGGCAAGGAATTCATTTGAGTCATGTCACACACTGTATTATACACACAAGGAAATGCTTCAGTGTATACCTGAAAATGAGTGATAAATCCATGCCTGAATTGATCCAGGGAATCTTCACCTGGTGGTCGCAGGCACAGAGAGCCATCTAGTGGCCCCTAAAATAGAGCGTTTAGGTAAAGCATCCTAGAAATCCAACCGAACAAGGCAGGAAAAGAATTCCAAAGAGCTTTCAGTCCATGTCCCAGTCTTTTGACTGTGGGAAATCTAGGTTAATCCACCACAGAAAAGACCTTCTTCTGCCTTCTAAGAAGATCCAACAACCTCTGCTCTTTGGCCACCATATCTATAGTTGCAGTTATAAACCTTAAAGGTATGTCTCAAGGGGTTGGTAGGCAAATGTGAATGACTTTTACTAACTCTAGAAAGGCATAGTGACTAATTACTGTAGTAGCTGTGTTTACTATCACTTTGGCTTATAATGCAACTTGAAAAGATGTAGCCATTTTATTGCGTTAAGCATATCTTTTGCTCCTTCATTTCTAACTATAAAAATTTTATGTTCTTTGTGGATAATTCCAAAAATTAAAAAATGCCAAAGAATAAAATAAAAATCACCCATGAACCCACAACCCAGAGATTTAGGCACATGTATGTATGATAAAATTGGGAACCATGCTATTTTATGATTTTTAAATTGTAAGTTATAAACATCTTCCTGTGTCATTCATATTTTTTTCATTATTTTTAATGGCTAGATAATTTGCCTTTGAATAGATCGTTTCATTTGTTTGACCCCTGTTGTTTGAATTCAGGTATTTCCCACAAAAAAATCAGTAACATTTTAACTAATGGGACTTTCCCAGACTGGTCCTCCTTGTAGTTTTTTGGTGCTCTGGAACCCCCTCTACTTGAGTTCTAGGACATCATCATGGTTGGATTTTTTTGTGGGTGTGTTTTTTGTAGCTCTTTCATTATCTTTTACCGATCGTGCTTCCTGACTTTGGCCCCTTGTAGCAATAATCCTAAGGCTGTGCTAACATGATAGCTACTGGCCCTATATGAATACTTACATTTAAATTAATTAAAATGATATAAAATTTAGAACTATCTCAGATGCTCTCACCCCATTTAAAGGGCTCAGTGGCCACATGTGGTTAGTGGCTACTGTATTTGACAGCACAGATATGTATTTTCTATCTTCATAGAAAGTTTTATTGGACATTTCTATCTCTGTCAAAGGGCATGCAGTTGTAAGAAACAGAAACTCACTCTGTGGAGCTCAAAAGTGAGGGGTTTGTGCTGAAAACTGGAAGAAAATGACAAGGAAGAGAATTGCAGGAGCTGCTGGAACGTGGCAGCTACTCTCTGCCCATCCTCTGGGGCCCAAAAGCTCTCCTCTTGGCTCCTCCCTTCACATCTGCTCCAACCTCTGTCTGGATACCAGCTTCTTCCTCTGCCCTGCCATGATTTCTGCATGGATGTGGTTCTGGTTTACTAGGATGAGATGTACCCTGAACTCGGTAGGATTTGCAACTCTAATCATCTGTGTCTTTTATATCTCTTCGTTCACATTTTCCAGTTATCTAATGGGCTCAAAATACATGGATTGCTTCCCCCTCCATCTCAAGTTATATGTCCTCCCTTAGTCCAATCAGCAATGGCCAGATTTCTGGGCTAAATGTTCAATATAAACTTGAGAATACAGCAGTAAATAAGATAGCAGAGCTATTAGAACCTACATTCTGGCAGAGGAGACAGACAATAAGACATATAAACATATAAATATAGTATTATTAAGTAGAGGCAAGTGCGATGGAGAAAAATAAATAAGGGTAAAGAATTAGAGAATAACTATGGTTCATCACCAAGGCCTATCTGAAGAGGTGACTCACCTCTGAGCATAGAATGAAGAAAGAAGTGAATCATGTAAATTTCTAAGGGAAGAGCATTACAAGCAGAGACAACAAAAGTACAAAGCTCCTGAGGTAGGAATGAGCAAAGCAAGAAATATTTGTTGAATAAATGAAAAAATGGACTATCCTTAGGTACTATTCATTATAACATTTGTGAGTGGGCACAGTTTCAAAGAAGGTATAACTAGTAAGGCAGTATTTCCCAAGGTTTGGACCCCTGAATTTGTCTCCTGGCATAGGGCAATACCTTAACTGGAATTTCCAGTTCTATGTTTTAAGTTTATTTATTTTTGAGAGAGAGAGAGAGAGAGAGGGAGGGAGGGAGCAAGTGGGGGAGGGGCAGAGAGAGAGACAATCCCAACCAGACTCTGCACTATCAGTATGGGCCCATTGCGGGGCTTAAACTCAAAATATTTAAAGATATCCTAAGGCAGTGTCCCTGCTTACCTATACACAAGAATTCTCATACCATCTTGTACCTCTCTCTCTTCTCATCAGGTTCTGTTGCCTGCCTTTGAATACTTTCCATACCTACATTTTTCCTTCTTTTCACAAGACATTAGCCTATGAATTAGCTTGTGAATCCCACCAATATTCTTGAGTAGCCTCTAGATCTCTGGTTTCTTTCCCCAAAACCATTCTACCATCTTCTGAAAGCAAAGCAGCTTCCATTCATTTATTCATTCTTTATTTAAAAATGTTTTAAGTTTATTTATTTTTGAGAGAGAGAGAGGGAGGGAGCAAGTGAGGGAGGGGCAGAGAGAGAGACAATCCCAACCAGCCTCTGCACTATCAGTATGGGCACATTGCGGGGCTTGAACTCACAGCCCATGAGATCATGACCTGAGCCGAAATCAACAGTCGGACGCTCAACTGACTGAGACACCCAGGTGCCCCTTCATTCTTCATTTTTTTTATTCAAGTGTAACACACTAAGCTTTATGCCATCTCCCTCCTCAATAACCATCTCACTATGGCAATGTCATCATTCTTTTTCCATGTCCCAACACTCCTGAGGGATGAAACACACACCTTAATAACAATGATTCACTACAAGAGTAATTCACGGAATCGGAGCAGGGTACACTGAGCTTAAGAAAACATATCGGATTCTCCAAGTTTTGTAAGTATAGTTCCAAAGCATTCCATCCCCCACTCTAAAGTTCTGACATCCCTCTCCTGAAGTCAGAGGAACACAGGTTAATGATTAGCAAACTTACAGAATCTGGTCCTCAAGACCTCTCACAAACATGTGCAAATAATTCTTTCCAATTCATGACATTCTTTTGAGATACAGGTGCCCAGAAAGCATAAGATCTCTAGGAATAGAAATGTATGTGTGTGATGTTAAAAAAATCAATAGATGTAATTATTATATTAAAGAGCATTTCTCTATTATATATCTATATGAAAGACAGATATATACCCAAGTTGTCATGATTTGCAGATGAATTAAGCTCCTATTCAGAATTGATTTTTCCATTGAAACAATGTTATGTGTGGCTGTTAAGACCAGAGGCCAGGGCACAAAAGCCTGTTTGATCCACGCTATAACAGAATTCTGATACCAGTGGTTAGGCTGAGCACTATCTGTTACAGGCTCTTTCTGTTTGAGACCAAAGGAATATGTATGGAGTGAGGAGGAAAACCAGAAGACCTGGCTTTAAATTATAATTCCAGAGTCATCTGTACAGTCTTGGAACACCTCTCTGAGTCTCAGTTTTTTTTATATTATAAATAATAATAGTCCCTCATTAAGTAGGTATTGGTTGCATACTTACTCTACTGTTTGAAAGAATCGTTATGGGTTTCAGCAAGTTAATATACATAAAAACACTTTGTAAATTCAAGTTTAAAAAACAGATGAGAAGCATTCTTATTGAAGCATCTTTTTCATCGGGAAGACACTTGCAGTTCCACTTTTGGAAAGCCAGGACATCTCTTCTCCGGTGCTAATTCGGCCATGGGAATAGCCCACCCTTGTCCTGGCTTGCCGCACTGAACCAGAGTAATGCTACTCTAACTCTTAAATGGTCACCAGCAGCTGGAAGGGGAGGAAAGGAGGGCCGAGTGGTTTCACACTTTCCAAACGAAGACTTTAAAAAGTGCTTATCCTCAGGGTGCCTGGGCAGCTCAGTCAGATCAGCCTAGGTCGTGATCTCACAGTTTGTGGATTCGAGCCTTGTGCTGGGATTCTCTCTCTCCTGTTCTCTCTGCCCACCCCCCCATCATTCGCTCTTTCTCTCTCTCTCTCTCTCTCTCTCTCAAAGTAAATAAATAAACTTAAACAACAAAAAGTGCCCATCCTGAATGCCCCTCTTGTCGGCTGCTTGTCTCAGGCCTGAGGACTGGAGGAAGGGGCTCTGAGGAGCTGACAGGATAGGAAAGCTACAGCTAGGACACAGGTTTGAATGAGAGACACTTTGGAAATCAAATGTTAAAGCTCAGATTGGCTGCGTATATTCATAAACACACATTAGTTCAGATTTAAGATTTCATCAGTTTCTAAATAATATTTCATAATGGACTGGGATCCTGGAAAATAACCAAATCTCATTCTACCCGTCATTCCAAGTCTGCCTTTAACAGTTGCTGGACAGCAGCCACTTAAAAATCTTTTCCTTTCCTTCCTTCAGAACCAGTTCTGGATTCACTGCCCCGCCCCTCACCCCCCCCAAGGCCAGGAGAACCCTTAGAATCCCCTTTATGCAAAGTAATGCTGGGAAAGATCAGGAATAAACCAGCAGGCTTACCCTTGGCCACACCATCCATGCCTACAGTACTTCACTGTCCTAGCTGACCTCTGCCTCCAGTTTTGGCTTTTCTGTTACATTCTCCAAGCTGCTGTCAGAAAAAGAAACAGTTCACTGGCCTGCTTAAACCTGGTCACTCCTCTCTAAAAACCACAGCATAGTTTCCCAGTTCAGGAACTATGTATTGCCTTCTTAAGTTTTGCCATATCTCTGCATCACTTATTGTCATTAATTTTTTAAAAATCAGTTTTACTTAAATAAATTTATTTAAAATTTTTTTATGATGACATCAGTGAAAAACCAGTCCCCTTTTTCTTTTTTCTTTTTCAATGTTTATTTATTTTTGAGAGAAGAGAGGGAGACACAGAATCCAAAGCAGGTTCCAGGCTCTGAGCTGTCAGCACAGAGCCCGATGTGGAGCTCGAACTCCCCAACTGCTAGATCATGACCTGAGCCAAAGTCAGACACTTAACCAACTGAGTCACCCAGGCACCCCAGTTCCCCTTTTCATAAATAGAAATAAGTACACAAAAGGCGAGCATGAGTGGCTCAGGTAGTTAAGTGTCCAACTTCAGCTCAAGTTTTGGGAGTTCGAGCCCCGCATTGGGATCTCTGCTACCAGCACAGAGCCTACTTTAAATCCTGTCTCCCTCTTTCTCTGCCCATCCCCAGCTTGTGCTCTCTCTCTCTGTCAAAAATAAACATTAAAAAAATTTCTTAAGAAATAAGTACACAATGAAATAAGTACAGCATGAAAATAAAATCATTCTAACTGGGTAGGTAGCTGTGCCTGAGCCCTTCTTCAAAAGGCGTTAGGGAAGTGTTAAAGGCATATTGACACCAAATGGAGGCTTTGTCCTAGATTTAGCAGAAGGATTAAACACTAATTGAAAAGGGATTAACATGCTCACTGTGTGATTCAGTGTTACTTAATGTCAAGTCCCTGATGGAGATCCTCTCATGAACCACCTACACTCTGCCAGCCTCTAACCTATAGGTTGAATTCTAAGCAACTGAGTGCGGCATTCAAGACCCTTCATTATCTGAGCCTTGTTTAACTCTTCTTATTTCTTCTTTTTTAAAAATTCATTAAAAATGTTTATTTATTTTTGAGAGAGAGAGGCAGTGAGAGCAGGGAAGGGGCAGAGGGGTGGGGGGGGGGGAGGGACACAGAATTCAAAGCAGGCTCCAGGCTCCGCGCTGTCAGCACAGAGCCCAACATGGAGCTCCAACTCACAAACTGAGATCATGACCTGAGCTGAAACCAAGTGTCAGATGCTTAACTGACTGAGCCACCCAGTCAGAGCCCCTCTTCTGATTTCTTCTAGATATTGACCCTCTGCCCTTGCACTCTGCTCAGCAGTGCCTAAATGCGCAATGCTGTTCCAAGCCTTGGCACATGCTATTCTCACTCCTTGGAATGATCTTTCCCCGTGCGTCTGCCTTCAAATCTTTGCTCAAATATCACATATGCACAGTCACTGCCCTGCCTCTCCCTACCACAGGTAACCAATTCCACTTTTGTGGGACATTCTTCTTTTCTAGATCTATCATACAGTAGTGTAATTATTTATTAACATGTGTGTCTCTGTCCTCCATTGAATTAAACCCTAAGCTTCTAATACAGTGCATGGCTCATAATAGATGCTCAGTGTCTATTGACTATAGTGAATAAATGGTCCATTTCTGTCCCTTCCGGTGTAACAGAAGTACAGTAACCCCTATGGGAAACACACTGACTTTTCAGGTGGGATGATGCGAACCTAAGAAACTGTTCCACCTTATGAAAAAGGATGCTCATTCACTGTGGTGGATAGAGTTCATAACCACCCAGAATTTACTGTTATGTAGAATGAAGCTGGAAGAGTAAGGCCTTGAGGAAATTGATTTTGTAAGAAGTAGAAAACCTGTTTCTACTACCCTGTTAAGTTTTTTATATATCCTTCATTGTCCCCAAATCAGTTTTCAATTTCCTGGAGACCACAAGTGACAGGAAAATGACATTGTTGTCATGTCTTTGAGCCACTGCTTTCTCAAATTTTAATCCCCCCCCTCTTCAGCCTGTTTCACTATATTGTATAGCCAAAGATTCTTGACATGTAAAATTAAAGAAAGTCAGAACTGATGAAAAGTAAAGTTACTGGAAATAATCACCAGTTAAGAAGAGAAAAGCCTAGAATTGTATTTCATCTTGTCATCCCTTGTCAAACAAAATAATCAGGAAATCAGACAACGGTTCAGTTCTGGCTAAAACTAACCAGTTCTATTCCTGGCTCATTTTCTTTCATTAAGTATAATTCCTTAGGCTTTCAGACCTCTGGAGTGGTGGCCATCTGTGTGTTAGCAATACCTAGATAACTTTGCAAAAATGTAGATTCCCAAACTTTTGAAATCCCAACTTATTCCCCTGGGGTTGGAGCACTGAAATCTGTCTAAAAACCAACTTCACAGGTGATTGTGTCCACAGGTGATTCAGAGTATCATATTTTGGGACCACATTATCCTAAGAGTCCCCTCCAACTAATGTGATTTTTAAACTGTGACCAGGCACCACCTGAAACAAAATCCCAAAGTAATCTTTATTTTATTTTTTTACTTTCTATAATTTGTTTATTTTTTATAATTTACATCCAAGTTAGTTAGCACATGGTGCAACAATTATTTCAGGAGTCGATTCCTTAAGTCCCTTACACATTTAGCCCATCCCCCATCCCACAACCCCTCCAGTAACCCTCTGTTCTCTATATTTAAGAGTCTCTTATGTTTTGTCCCCCTCCCTGTTTTTATCCTATTTTTGCTTCCCTTCCCTTATGTTCATCTATTTTGTATCTTTAAGTCCTCATATGAATGAAGTCATATGATATTTATCTTTCTCTGACTGACTAATTTTGCTTAGCATAATACCCTCTAGTTACATCCACATAGTTGCAAATGGCAAGATTTCATTCTTTTTGAATGCCGATTAATACTCCATTGTATCTATAAACCACATCTTCTTTATCCATTCATCCATCAATGGACATTTGGGCTCTTTCCATGCTTTGGCTATTGTTGATAGTGCTGCTATAAACATTGGGATGCATGTGTCCCTTTGAAACAGCATATCTGTATCCCTTGAATAAATACCTAGTAGTGCAATTGCTGGGTTGTAGAATAATTCTATTTCTAATTTTTTGAGGAACCTCCATACTGTTTTTCAGAGTGGCTGCACCAGTTTGCATTCCTACCAGCAGTACAAAAGAGTTTCCCTTTCTCTGCATCATCACCAACATCTGTTTTTCCCTGAGTTGTTCATTTTAGCCATTTTGACAGGTGTGAGGTGGTATCTCAGTGTGGTTTTGGTATGTATTTCCCAGATGATGAGTGACGTTGAGCATCTTTTCGTGTGTCAGTTGGCCATCTGGATGTCTTCTTTGGAGAAGTGTCTATTCATGTCTTTTGCCCATTTCTTCACTGGATTGTTTGTTTTTTGGTTGCTGAGTTTGATAAATTCTCAGTAGATTTTGGATACTAACCCTTTATCTGATATGTCATTTGCAAATATCTTCTCCTATTCAATCAGTTGCCTTTTAGTTTTGCTGACTGTTTCCTTCGCTGTGCAGAAGCTTTTTATTTTGATGAGATTCCAATAGTTCATTTTTGCTTTGGTTTCCCTTGCCTCTGGAGACGTGTTGGGTAAGAAGTTGCTGTGGCTGAGGTCAAAGAGGTTTTTGCCTACTTTCTCCTCTAGTATTTTGATGGCTTCCTGCCTTAGGTTTAGGTCTTTCATCCATTTTGAGGTTTTGTGTGTGTATGGTGTAAGATAGTGGTCCAGCTCATTTTTCTGCATGTTGCTGTCCAGTTTTCCCAGCACCATTTGCTGAAGAGACTGTCTTTATTCCATTGAATATTCTTTCCTGCTTTGTCAAAGATTAGTTTGCCATATGTTTCTGGTCTGTTTCTGGGCTCTCCATTCTGTTCCATTGATCTGAGTGTCTGTTTTTGTGCCAGTACCATGCTGCCTTGATGATTATGGGTTTGTAATACATCTTGAAGTCCAGGATTGTGATGCCTCCAGCTTTGATTTTCTTTCTCAAGATTGCTTTGGCTATTCAGAGTCTTTTCTGGTTCCATGCAAATTTTAGGATTGTTTGTTCTAGCTCTGTGAAGAGTGCTGTAGTTATTTTGATAGGTATTGCATTGAATATGTATATTGCTTTGGGTAGTATTGACATTTTAACAATATTTGTTCTTCCTATCAAGGAGCATGGAATGTTTTAACATTTTTTTTGTGTCTTCTTCAATTTCTTTCATAAGCTTTCTATATTTTCAGTGTATCAATTTTTCACTCTTTGGTTAGTTTTATTCCTAGGTATTTTATGGTTTTTGGTGCAATTATAAATGGGATCGAGTCCTTGATTTCTGTTTCTGTTGCTTCATTATTGGTGCATAAGAATGCAACCGATTTCTGTGCATAGATTTTATATCCTGCAACTTTGCTGAATTCATGGATCAGTTCTAGCAGTTTTTTTGTGGAGTCTTTTGGGTTTTCCATATAGAATATCATGTCATCTGCAAAGAGTGAAAATTTGACCTCCTTCTGGCCAATTTGGATGCTTTTTATTTCTTTGTGTTGTCTGATTGCTGAGGCTGACTTCCAATACTATGTTGAATAACAGTGGTGAGAGTGGACATTCCTGCTGTGTTCCTGACCTTAGAGAGAAAGCTCTCAGTTTTTCCCCATCAAGGATGATATTAGCTGTGGGTCTTTCATATATTGCTTTTATGATCTTGAGGTATGATCCTTCTATCCCTACTTTCTTGAGGGTTTTTATCAAGAAAGGATGCTACATTTTGTCAAATGCGTTCTCTGCATCCATAGAGAGGATCATGTGGTTTCTTGTTCTTTCTTTTATTGATGTGATGTATTACATTGTTTTGTGGATATTGAACCAGCCCTGCATCCCAGGTATAAATCTCACTTGGCTGTGCTGAATAATTTTTTTAATGTATTGTTGGATCTGGTTGGCTAGTATCTTATTGAGAAGTTTTGCATCCATTTCATCAGGGAAATTGGTCTGTCTATAGTTCTCCTTTTTATTGGGGTCCTTGTCTGGTTTTGGAATCAAGGTAATGCTGGCTTCATAGAAAGAGTTTGGAAGTTTTTCTTCCATTTCTATTTTTTGGAAAGCTTCAAGAGATTAGGTGTTAACTCTTCTTTAAATGTTTGGTAGAATTCCCCTGGAAAGCCATCTGGCCCTGAACTCTTGTTTTTTTGGGAATTTTTTTTATTACTAATTCGATTTCTTTACTGGTTATGGGTCTGTTAAAGTTTTCTATTTCTTCCTGTTTCAGTTTTGGTAGTTTATATGTTTCTAGAAATTTTCCATTTCTTCCAGATTGCCCATTATTGGCATATAATTGCTCATAATATTCTCTTATTATTGATTGTATTTCTGCTGTGTTGGTTGTGATCTCTCCTCTTTCATTCTTGATTTTATTTATTTGGGTCCTTTCCTTTTTCTTTTTGATCAAACTGGCTAGGGGTTTATCAATTTTGTTAGTTCTTTCAAAGAACCAGCTTCTGGTTTCATTGATCTGTTCTACTGTTTGTTTGTTTGTTTGTTTGTTTTTTGTTTTCGATAGCATTGATTATTGCTCTAATCTTTATTATTTACTGACTTCTCCTGGTTTGGGGTTTTATTTGCTATTCTTTTTCCAGCTCCTTAAGGTGTAAGCTTAGGTTGTGTATCTGAGACTTTTCTTCCTCCTTTAGGAAGGCCTGGATTGCTATATACTTCCCTCTTATGACCGCCTTTGCTGTGTCCCAGAGGTTTTGGGCTGTGGTGTTATCATTTTCATTGGCTTCTATGTACTTTTTAATTTTCTCTTTAACTTCTTGGTTAGCCCATTCATTCTTTAGTAGGATGGTCTTTAGTCTCCAAATATTTGTTGTCTTTCCAATTTTTTTCTTGTGGTTGATTTCAAGTTTCGTAGTGTTGTGGTCTGAAAATATGCACTGTATGATCTTGATCTTTCTGTACTTGTTGAGGACTGATTTGTGTCCCGATATGTAATCTGTTCTGGAGAACGTTCCATGTGCCCTGGAGAAGAAAGTGTATTCCTCTACTTTAGGATGAAATGTTCTGAATATATCTGTTAAGTCCATCTAGTCCAGTGTGTCATTCAAAGCCATTGTTTCCTTGTTGATTTTCTGTTTAGATGATCTGTCCATTGCTGTAAATTGGGTGTTGAAGTCCCCTACTATTATGTTAATATTATCAGTGAGTTTCTTTATGTTTGTGATTAATTGATTTATATATTTGGGTGCTTCCACATTTGAAGCATAAATATTTACAATTGTTAGATCTTCTTGGTGGATAGACCCCTTAATTATGGTTTAATGCCCTACTTCATCTCCTGTTACAGTCTTTATTTTAAAGTCTAGATTGTCTGATATAAATATGGCTTCTCTGGCTTTCTTTTGGTAACCATTAGCATGATACATGGTTCTCCATCCCCTTCCTTTCAATCTAAAGGTGTCTTTAGGTCTCAAGTGGGTCTCTTGTAAACAGCATATAGATGGATCTTGTTTTCTTATCCATGCTGTTATCCTATGTCTTTGATTAGAGCATTTAGTCCATTGATGTTTAGAGTGAATACTGAAACATATGAATTTATTGCCATTATGTTGCCTGTAGAGTTTGAGTTTCTGGTGGTGTTCTCTGGTCCTTTCTAGTCTTTGTTGCTTTTGGTCTTTTTCTTTTCCTGTCTTTTCTCCCCTCAGAGAATCCCTTTTAAAATTTCTTTCAAGGCTGGTTTAGTGGTCACGAACTCCTTTAATTTTTGTTTGTCTGGGAAACTTTTTATCTCTCCTTCTATTTTGAATGACAGCCTTGCTGGGTAAAGAATTCTCAGCTGCATATTTTTCCAATTCAGCACATTGAATATATCCTGCCACTCCTTTCTGGCCTGCCAAGTGTCTGTGAATAGGTCTGCTGCAAACCTGATCTGTCTTCCCTTGTAGGTTAAGGACTTTTTTTCCCTTTCTGCTTTCACGATTCTCTTCTTGCCTGAGTATTTTGTGAATTTGACTATGATATGCCTTGTTGATGGTCAGTTTTTGTTGAATCTAATGGGAGTCCTCTCTGCTTCCTGGATTTTGATGTCTGTGTCTTTCCCCAGGTTAGGAAAGTTTTCTGCTATGATTTGCTCACATAACCCTTCTACCCTTTTTTCTCTCTCTTTACCTTCTGGAACCCCTATGATTCTGATGTTCCTTTTCAATGAGTCATTGATTTCTCTAATTCTTAAATCATGCTTTTTTGTCTTAATCTCCCTCTTTTTTTTCTGCTTCATTGTTCTCCATAAGTTTGTCCTCTATATGACTGATTCGCTCCTCTGCCTCATCCATCCTTGCCACTGGTTTTTTGATATTGAGGCTCAGTTATAGCATTTTTTATTTCATCCTGACTAGCTTTTATCTCTCCAGAAGGGGATTCTAATCTGTTTTCAACCCCAGCTAGTATTCTTATTATCGTGATTTTAAATTCTAGTTCAGACATCTTGCTTGTATCTGTGTTGATTAAGTCCCTGGCTGTCATTTCTTCCTGTTCTTTCTTTTGGGGTGAAATCCTTCATTTCATCATTTTGAAGGAAAAAAAGGAATTAAAAAGGTAAAAAAATAAAATTCAAAAATTCAAAACAATACACACAAAAAATAAAATAAAGGATGCTAGATTCTGGGTGTGTTCTGGTCTGATTGTTGAAAAGAGCTTGATAGATTAGAGAAAAAAGGGAAAGATAAGAAAAGGAAAGGAAAAGAAAAGGAAAATGTTTGAAAATTTGAAAAAATGAATACAACGAAATAGAATTAAATAAAATGATAGCAGTAAAAATATAATTTGAAAAACAAAAAAGCAAAAAATATAGTAGAAAAAATTAAAAATATTTTTAATAGATATGGAAAATAAAAAGTTCTTTCTCTTTCTCTATTCAAGAATAAGAAAAGAAAAAATATTGACTAGGTGGACCAGCAAACAGACTGAAATATGATTGAAGTTACATCCGTTTCCCCCTAGAAGTTGAACTATGAAGCACTTTATAGTCCGTAAACTAAGCAGGTGGAGAGACTCTTGCTGTTCCTGAAGATCGAGGTTGACCCAGTTGGGCGGGGCTTAGTGTAAGGGTTCCATTCTCCACTAGATGGCGCTGCTTAGCTTACTGGGATGGATTGTTGTGGCGCCTGTAGGTGTGTAAGCTCATGCACCGGAGGGGTGAAAATGGCGTCCATTTTCTAGTAGACCAGCTACCCAGTCTCTAGTATCAGAACTCTGTGTTCTCCCCAACCAGCAATCACGCACCCCTCCTTTGTCTCTAGCTTCCATCTACTCCCCGCTTTTACACTGGCCCTAACCAAGCTGTCAGGTTGCCAGGCGGCATCTCCCTCCTGAGTTTTATCTCAGATGCGGCTGTGTCTCCCAGCACCTCACTTCTGACGGACTTCAGCTTTGACCCACTCAGACCTTTGGGGGAGGGTCTCACTGAGCAATGGCTGGGTGCCAGCCTGCCCCAGAAAAAGTTTATGCAATCATGTAGCAGCAGCGTTTCGGAGATTATGGAAAATCACAACACACATCTGGCACCAGGCTTCCCCCTTAACGTCCCTCTTCCTGCACCAGCGAATGTGGTTGTTTTCCGGGGTCCACTGAGACCTCTGCCCTTGGGGAGGCCACATAGCCTCTACCAAATGTCCTCCTGGCAAGGGAACAGCCTCTCCCCATGTGGCCAAAGGACCCTGAGGACCTCACTCTCTGCTCTTGGGGATTCGCTCTTCCCACCAGAGCACTGCCAGGTATCAGGCTGCAGAGTTTCAGACTCTGCACTCCCCATTTATAGAGTCTTAATGGAATTTAAGCCCTCTCCTTTCTCCTTTCTCTCTCTTTTGTTCAGTCACTTGCATACTCTTTCTTTTCTCTCCAGCTGCTTTAGGGCAGTGGGAGGGAGGGGGGAGATGCTTTCCATACTCTCCTCCATCTCCGTCCTCTCTCCACAGGCAAAAACAGCTCCCTGCTCCCTGTGGCTTTCTCCCCCAGTTCACCTCTCCGTGCCGCTTACCTGCTGAGTTCTCTGGTTCAGGTTGTGCAGATTGTTGTGTTAATCCTCAAATCAGTTTTCTAGGTGTGCAGGATGGTTAATGGTGATCTGGCTATATTTCAGGGATGAGAGACACAAAAAAATTCCATGCTGTTCTGCCATCTTGCCCCCGCACCAAGCCCGAGGTAATTTTTAAAGTGTAGATCTAAAGTGTAGATCGACCTCATTGAGCTTCACTAAATTTTATGCTATGGTCTCATATATGGTGGGGGTTTTTTTTGTTTTGTTTTGTTTTTTTTAAAGAAACTCCCCTGGGTGATTCATTTATGCATAGTACAGTATGAAAACCAATGACCCGGGGCAGAGGTCTCAAACTCAGATGCCTTATAGGGGCCAGGAAGGTAATGGAAATGTGAAAAACAGTTCCAGATAATACAGTGGGGAATAGTAAAAACTGTAGGCAAGTGAAGAGTGCCTGACCTTTCTAAAGGAGGCAGCTACCATCACTCAGCTGCAAACAGCTATTCACCCATGGGGATGTTGCCAGATACCTGGAATTTTCAAAGGAAGCCAGGCCATGAATTTTTTTTTAATATAAACATTTCCTCAAATGTTGACAACTAGCTCATCTTTTTCTCAGCTTTGTTGAGGTGTAATTGACAAATAAAATTGTAAGACATTGAAAGCATACAGCATGATGATTTGATAGATGTATACATTGTGTAACGATTCCTCCCACCAAATATATTAAGTAACTCACATTTTAAAATATAATCTGCAGGCCTGTTAGGGCTGGAGGGTCACCAGTTTGACACTTCTAGACTAGGAAATGTCAAGGGATTTGTCATAGACAAGTATTAACCAGAAATGCTTCGGTGACTGGTTAAGCAATAGGAGGTGACACAGGCCTGTCACTGTAAGTACTGTAGCTTTAAGGTGCGGCTAGAAAGAACTAAAATAAATACATATCGTAAAGGAGAGGTGGCCAACCTCATTTAAAAGCAAGAGAACAAGAGGGAAAAAAGGCACTAAAAGATAATGAATATAATTAATTCCAGGTATGGTCATAAATGAACCTTAGAAACCTTACTCATAAAATAGAGATAATGAGATAATGATAACTACTCATAGTGTCTGAGGTATTGATTAGGAAGAATGGTTTATATCAAGTGGGTTAGCAACGTCATCTGACATATAGTAGGTACCCAATTAAAGAACATGCTACTTCTCTTATTTTCCCGTTCCTTAAGCCACTCTTCCCTCCCATTAAAATTCAACAGGCAGTAAAGAAAAGTAAGCTCATGGCAAAAAGCTGACAAACTCCCTTGATATTCTTGTTTTTGTCTTAAAGATAACTGGTAATACTTCTATAATGAGATCATTAACAAGGTAGTGATGACAAAGTGATTCCAGTCCCTCATAAGAAGTGTCATTTCAGAATACAAACCTGCCCTTGCCTCTCATCCTTGGGATTCTTCCCTCTACCAAGGGTTCAGTGATTCTAAATCCTGTGGAAAGGAAATTGCTAAACAAATGGCCTGAAGAATTCTGGATAATTCTGAGAGAGCTGATAACACTCTGTCTAGGAAGATTGCCTTCACTTTATAGAACTCTTTTATTCATTGACTTTAAAAAATAACAATAATAATTTTTTAAAATAATAATTTGAGGGATGCCTGGATGGCTTAGTCGGTTAAGCGTCCAACTTGCACTCAGGTCATGATCTCATGGTTTGTGGGTTCAAGTCCCACGTCAGGCTCCAGTGTGACAGTGTGTGACAGTGTAACAGTTGGAATCCCTTGGGATTCTCTCTTTCTCTCCCTCTTTCTCCCCCTTCACTGCTCATGCTTTCTTTCTCAAGATAAATAAGCATTAAAAAATAAAATAAAGAACATTTTAATATGAAAACAATGTAATGGTGATGTTAAATGTATTCACAGTTTTTTTGTTTTTTTAATTTTTTTAAATGTTTATTATTTTTGAGAGAGAGACAGACAGAGCATGAGCAAGGGAGGGGTAGAGAGAGAGGGAGACACAGAATCTGAAACAGGCTCCAGGCTCTGAGCACAGAGCCCGATGTGGGGCTCAAACTCAAAAACAGTGAGATCATGACCTGAGCCAAAGTAAGACGCTTAACTGACTGAGCCGCCCAGGTGCCCCTCACAGTTTTAAAGACTAATAAATTCTTCCCCTTCACATCTGTTTGCTTCCATTTTTTATCCTCTTGTGGACATTTTTATCTCTGTGAGGTCAGTGTTTTCTGTTTTACTTATCATTACCATCCAAGGGCCTATTGAAGTCCTTTGCACATTGTAGTCACTTAAATATTTATTTAAGGAAAGAATGAATGTACTTCTGAAATGATAAATGTACAGTCCATTTTGTATTCTGCTTTGCTCAATCCCGTTAAGTCATGAATCTTACATCTCCACAAACTTCAAACAAGTCATATTTCTCTACCTGTTTTATGGATTTTCTTCTAAATATAAAATCAAGAAAATATGAAAGCCTAGGAAAAACTCTCTTAATCCTCCTATCCAGAGACACTCACTCTTAATTTGCTGAGATATTTCTCCTAGTCTTGTGACATAAAACTTTTACTTTAAACATGGAGAATTTCTTTTCAGATTCTTTCATTTGATGTGACATTGCTAGTGTTTCCCCATGTCATGGGAAATCCATGGTCACTATTATTTCATTAACTGCATATTATCCTAAGCTTTAGGATATACCTAGAATGTTGACATTTAAGTTTTTTTTACAATTTTTGTCATAAAATTTTCCACAATAAAGATCTTAGTTCAGAGGCACCTAGGTGGCTCAGTTGATTAAGCGTCCGATTTCAGCTCAGGTCATGATCTCGTGGTTTGTGGATCTGAGCCCCACATCAGACTCTGTGCTGACAGCTCAGAGCCTGGAGCCTACTTCAGATTCTGTGCCTCCCTCTCTCTGGCCCTCCCCCACTCGATTGTCTCTCTCTGTCTCTCAAAAATGAATAAACATTGAAAAAAAAAGATCTTAGTTCATAGACTTTTTGTCCACTTTGTAACATCAATTCCTAGAAGAGGAAAATAAAGGCTACTTGTTGGGGTATATGAATGGCATATTTTCTACACACTTATATACCCCAGCATGTCTTTGTTATTTTTCTTACACATAAAAGACAGGTTAACAAGACATAAAATTCCCAAATTCAGTTAGATATTCTTTTATTGTCTTTGAACATTTACTGTAGCAGAAACAAGAAACCCATAACATTTATAATTATCCCTTGGAAGCCTACCTTTTTTTTCCTCCTGAGTGCTTGACAGTTTTGTTAATTAAAACACTTTGCCAGATATGTCTAATTCATTTTTATTGATTATTCCAAGAATGAAGTAAATCCATCAAATCGAGATGATTTTTTAAGCAAAATTTTTCTTCAGATAAGTCTTTGATTAATCCTTCTGGCCTTGTGGTTATGGTTTCTCTTAGGTAAAGCATAATTCTTAGGTTTTCCCCCCATATTTAGGTGACCAAATGGCTTATATTCAAACCGGGACAATTTTGAAAGTGAAAGGGGTTAATAATTACACAGGACAATAGTGATAAACCAGGAACTGAGACACCGCCTCCCTGCCATTTTTTTTCATTATTTACAGTTCTTGATCCTTTTCTGTATCCTGAAAGATTTTCTATATTTTGTCTTGCATATCACTAATTCAAATATAATAATATTTATTATACCTTTTATACTTCCAAAGCATATTTGAAATCTTGGATTTTGTTATTGGACTTTTAGTTTCCCTGTTTCTTTCCATATAACACTGTTCTTTTTCATTCCATCCTATTTTCATTCATCTCAACATGTCCTCCTCTTGTGAATTATGTTTCATAGAAGTCATGTTATCCTGGTATTGTTTAAATGTTGGGTACTGTGTTTGTTTTTCAAACTTTTCATTGGCTTTTTAATAAATAACCTTCTCTTTGCCTATTCTATAGCATTTGCATAGGGCCCATGTTGTTTTGTGGGTTTGTTGGGTAGGGGAGTTCTTACTGTAGAACAGTAAGAAATCTATCTATACCTCTATTTGCCAATAGACTGGCTGCTTAGATTACTAATTGCCTTATTTTGAATTCAGTTATGGTCTGGCTGAATCTCTGTCTAATAAATACAAGTGGACGCGAAGTTGCTGTGTATATCATGTAAGCCAAACCCCAGTCTTCAGCCATTAAGTGTGTGGTATGACTGCTGAACCAGCTGGCATCTACTTGTCCCCTGCTGAGTTGCTTTTTGATGATACAAACCAGTGGCTTTTAATCAATTCCTCAACCTAGGCAGCCTTTTCAAAATTCACACTTAGGGTCCATCCTAGATCTCCTGGTTCAAAACCTGAGGAAACATAGGCTTGTGAATGTAAAAAACACAAAAAAGAAACAAACAAAACAAAACAAAACTCCCAGGTGTTTCCAGATGCCCACTTGCTTGAGAATCACTGATCTGAACCAATGACGTATATGACACACAGACACACACACACACAGCTCTTGGTTTGTGTGTCTATTAGGGTGATTTCTGATTCTGCTACCTTGTATGGGGCTTTTCTTGTGGGAATTAAACCTATCTTATACGCACTCTTGTTGAGATGCATTCTATCTAGATTTAGGAATAAAAATGCTAATCAGAGTAAGGAAATGATTGAATGTTATTCTGACTACCTCAAAAACAAGACAGTAGGAGGGCCGTGGTGACTCTTCTAATTGAACTATGTGGTAGAAGAAAAGATATTATAGTCAGTGTACCAGTTAAGAGCTAGAGGACCCAGATTTCTCAAATTTGAATCCCTGCCACTTATATTAGCTAAATGCAACTAGGCAAGTCACTTAACCTCTCCATGCTTTAGTTTTCTCATTTATGAGATAAGGGTAATAAGATCTTTTCCACTGAGTTTTTTAAAGATTAAATGAAATAACCTATAGAAAGTGTTAAGAAGTGCCTGGTAATATTAAATGTTCAAGAAATATTATCTCCTATTTTCAGATATATCCATTTCCTATTTTTTCTCGTTCCACCAGCTTGCAGTTTGTGCAACATTCTTCTCCTCTAGCAATAAGCTGATTGTTAATAGAAGTTTTTAGAGCTGTAAGCTTTCATATTTTTTATGTCTTATTTAATATTTTAGTGGAAAGTTGAGGAATGCTGCATCAGATCAGTTTGTGCATTTAATTGGAATTTTATGAATAAGTTCTAGAATGGTTATCCATCACTGGGGTTTTGGGTTGAACAGACAATCATTTATTTCTATCCATGCCTTCATGCCATTTCCTACTGGCTGCCTTGTCTACCTCATTTCTTCTTCTACCTAGTTCTGTGACTTTGGAGCAGTAACCTGGTTTGAAACATGCCAATACTGGATGAGCGAGTGACATTCAGGAAGAAAGTTGTCCTGTGTGGTTCAAAAGGACTCCGTGGGTGCTAGTCATTAAGAGGAAAGTTTAGCTCAAAAGCAAGATCTTTCAAAGCTGTCCAAGTGATTAAACTGTCATAGAATTGAGTGTATCAGTAAGGGTCACTTAGTACATAGAAACCATACCAATTATTTAAAGAGAAATTTTAATATGATGAATAATTAAGTAAGAACAAAGTTATTAGGTAACTAGAAGGATAATAAGAGAACTCCATGGTATGAAGATAGCAAATCCTGGAGCAGTTATCACCCCAAAGCGGAGGAAACAATAGGAAGAGGCTGCAAATATTAACACTTAGAAGCTTAGAGAAAGAGACCTGTGAAGCCGAAACACAGATATCTGAGAAAAGTGGGACTCTTCAGTTGGTGACAGCATCTCTGAACTCTAACTAGGGACCCTAAGGGGCCCATATCCAGACTGCAGACTGGCTGGTTGGTGTTGGTATCTCTGAGGTTGCAGGATAAAGTGTTTCTGAGAGCATTAGAAAAGCTGCCCTACATTTTATGCTGCCCTGAAAAGGAAATGCTAAAGGGATGCTGAAAAGAACTGGAGGCAGACAGAAAATCCCCAGGAAGTAAAGAGAGAACAGACAAGGAGGAAGCAAGTCCCTGGTCTTGGCAGAGCCGACCAGGATCTTCCTGGCAAAGCAGAAATGTGATGTGTACCAGAGTACTAGCTCTCCCATCCCAAAGCAGAGAAGGGAGAGGTGGGTTTAGAGAGACAATAGCCATATCCACACAGTGGGTCATTCAAAGTAGCAAAGAAATAGTTGTATTGACTGCCAGCATTCATTGCACCATTACCATGTGCTAGGCATCATGCATTTTCATATTTAATTCTTACTAAATCTTCTCAAGTAGCTAATATTTTTTACTCCCATGTTATTGGTGAAGAAATTAGGAGTTACTCAGTTAAGTCACTTATTTAAGGACCTTACTTGCTCAAGGTCACTCAACAAGAAAGAGGGATAGCTAAGAGTCAAGTTCCCTCTTTGTAGCTCCAAAGTTTCTATGCAGCTCTGCCTCCTATTGTATATGGCATTGATGCTCTGATTTCTTCTAACTCAGAGATGTGTTTGTGAGTAATTAATGTCTCTTTGCTCAAAATTGTTTGATTTTGTTTTATTCTCAATAAAATTATTATTTCAGAACATTTAACTCATTATTTAACTTATTATGTCAGGCATGTGTGCCTAACTGCTGAGAACTGTGAAGACTGGGCAATTTTCCAATTCATCTGAACTAAACAGCTAGTTGAATCAGACAATATGAAGTTTAGGAAAATATATTAATGTGAATTATTTGCTTTGGCCACCTACTTTGTCTTTCACATTGCCTGGAACAATGCCTGGTTGCCAATTGACTTTATGCCTTGTAATGTCACTGTTATTACTTGGCAAAATTCCTCCCTCGGGTACCTCATCACCAAAGGTTGACTGTCCTCAGTAGCCTCTCCATTAGAAAAGCAACTTGGATAAATTGATTATATGTTTTTGCCATAAACAGAAATCTCTGAGTTATAATATGGATCAATGGAACAGGGTAGGAATTGGAAAGAATTAATCTATCATAGATCTCTAGACTAGTAGAGATCTCTCTTTAGATAATACATTACTGCTTTTGAGGATAGACTTAGGACATCAGTCATCGTCAAACCTTAATATATCCACTAATATCTGCAAAAGATTACTAATATTTGCACATATTTTGGCATTCTCTTTGCAATAATAAATGAATATTTATCTTAATTTGTGTTTGTGTTTGAGACTCAAAAAAAGTAAGAAGGATTCTCTGACATAGGAAATTTGGTAGGAATACAAAGCCACTATTATCTGTTATCCAAGATTTTTTGAGAGTTGAGATTTAGATCCTTAAATATGTTAGCTCCCTAGTTTCCACTCACCCACCCCTACTCTGCCCAGATTCCCAGTTATTTTGTTTACCTATAAGTACTTCGCCAGTTTTCTTTTAATTTTTTAAAATGTTTATGTATTTTTGAGAGAGAGAGAGACAGAGACAGAGAGAGAAAGCATGAGTGGGAGAGGGACAGAGAAAGAGGGAGACACAGAATTTCAAGCAGGTTCCAGGCTCTGAGCTGTCAGAACAGAGGCCAATGCAGGACTTGAACTCACAAACCACAAGATCATGACCTGAGCCAAAGTCCAATGCCTAGTCAACTGAGCCACTCAGGCACCCCAATACTTCTCCAGTTTTTAAAGACTGGGCTGATACTGCCAACACTTCAAATCTAATCTCTTTATAGCTCTTCTTCTGGCCTCCCAAATTACTGGAATTCATTCAGAAATCTCTAAAACAAAGGAGTTTCATGAAAAACAATTTAGAGAAATAGTAAAGAAAATTGTATATAGAATAAATTTAAGTTTGGGATATGCAAATAACACTTTTTGATAGGTCCTTTCTTTACACCATCATATTGATAGATTATAGAAGTACCATTCCTTTATTTTCTAACAGACTTTATCACAACTGAAAGAGGTACTTTAATAAATGCAGTGTGAATTTAGGGTAAAGTGGCTCATTCCCTTTAGGTCTTGGGTCCAAAGGCATGGGCCTGTTTTGGTATGTGTATAATAAAACAGACACTCTCATTTGACAAGGATTTACAGTTTACAAAGGAATTCCAGTTCACATAACCTCATGTACACACAACAACCTACAACAGTTCTGGGAGGAAGGTGTTACTCCCCCAAATTACAAATGACGTTATAAAGAAACTGAGCCTCAGATAGACTATTTTACCAAGCAAGTATTAAAAAGAAATTTGCTGATTTTAAGTCCAGTCCTCTGCCCTCTAAATCACTGTGGATTCAGAGCTTCTGCTTCTGAGAGCTTAGTAACGAGTGTAGGAGCTACTATGGAACCAACTTCAAAATCCAAAGGTCCTGACTCCTCTCTTGACACTAATCACCAGGCTCTGCTGCCTCAACAAAACCAGGGAAATTCCACCAAAGATCCCATAAGCAGAAAGGTGTACTCTGTTTCAATAATTGATATATTCTTTAAAACTGCCTTTAGATGACCCCTTTGGCATCTTAAAACGTTATTTATTATCACCTGAAGCTGCTGAGATGAATAAATAATCTTATTTCTTTCTGGAAAAGATAGTTTGAATTTTCTGAGGTCTATTTGACCTCGAGTACGTGTTAACATATTTATCATTAGCTTCCCTTATTCCTGTCCAACTTCTAGAAACCTTAAGCAACCCATCTTCTCAGGAAAAATCAGTTTCAAAAGAGAAAAAAATACTTAAAGAGTTGCAATACAGGTTATGGCAAGGAAAATATGCAGTTAAAAGGGTAGGTCCATTGCCAAGGGTCATTGGAGCATTTCGAAATTGCCTGTGTGTTATGGTCATTTTGAATCTTTTCCAAAGGTTTATGAAAACATTTACAACAGTTAAAATTTTAATCTTGAGCTTTCTACTATTATATGGGATTCATAAAATATGTTCTATGACATATTCATATGTTGGGGATTTACTGCAAAATTTTATGTGAGAGTCTGCAAAGTTACTTTGAGGACTTTCGATAAACATTTGGGAGACATTGGTGTAGTAGACCTTATAACTTTGAAGCTGGATGCTCACTCATGTGGTATAAAAATGTCAGGCTAGCCATAGAAATGCGTAAGACAAATCATTATCCCATTATTTCTGAAGATTTATGCTTTAAGCAGATGATAAATTCTGGATCTCTAAATCAAAATGACTCACTCATTATTAATTATAATTATGTAAGTAAAACCCTATCATGGTAGGTATTATATAGGTAATTCCTAGGCCATATTAATATCTATTACCTTGAGTTCATTGGGGGGCTAACCCCCCCCCCCAGTACCCCATCTCTCCTTTCATACAGAGCATTCTACTCCCACACTGTGGCTTAGCAATACTATTGCATAGATTCCCCAGTGTCAGTGGAGCAAAAATGCTTTAATTGGTTCTATCTGTAAAGCCATCACAAAAATCACAATATCTTGTTTAAAAAGATATTTAAACAGCATATAATGCCTGTCTCCCCCACCAGTGGACAGTCCCTTGCCCATAATAAGTAATGTTAAATCTCTGAAAATCATAAAATCCAATTAGCTACTCAAGTCCTAGAGTAGCCCACCAGTGGACAGTCCTAGTGCATTAGTCACTTAGTGATCTATGGACTGCTCTTAGCACTCAATCACTGACATGGCCTCAGGACCCTTTAGAATGAAAAATATTTTATCCTCATTAGTGAACTCATTTTACACTCTTCATCCAAATGGTAGGGTTGTTTTCATTCTCTTTTTACCTAAATCTATTGTATATTCAGTACCTCTCAGCACCACCCCCACCCCGACATTTTGCATTGAGAAACCCTCTTTTCTTCACCAGATATTCAGCAAGATACAACTGGTAACATTAAAGGGAAGGTCTTGCCAAAGAACTATCAAAAAAGAAGTGAGCAACTTCTCACTTCATGCTCCTTTCCACTCTCCTCCTCTGCAGAAATATTCAACGTGAGAAGAGTAGAACATCACCCTTGCCTGGAGGTACCCAGCATTCCTAGAGAGGAGTAAAAGTTCACTGTCTACTAATCCAAAATCCTTAGGATACATTGTCTGCTAGAGTTAAGAATAAGAACAATTGCACTGAGATTATCTTAAAACTGTAGGCATATTATGTAGAGTTCAAAATGTCTCTCTTAGTACTGGGAGCATTTGTAAAAATCTAAAAACAAAAACAGTGCTTACTTAACCTATTAATAATTAGCCTATTTTTAGAATAATATGAGCTCCATTTATACCTTTATCTTATATCTGAGAAGCTGCCAATCTGGGATATTTTAAAACACATATGAAGAAGGCATCACAAGGGCAACCAAAAGGGAGGCCTCTTTATTGTGCCAAAGATACGCAGGATCTCACAGTAAACTAGCCATAAAGAAGAGGGGTCAGATGGGTATATATGGGATTTGGATTGACTTCTGTTGTTTAACCTTATTAGATGTAAACAGTTATTGGTGATAATAAATTAAGCTAGCACGTGTCCCCGGTTCAGTTCATTAACTATTA
Source organism: Cryptoprocta ferox (assembly GCA_028646485.1). Taxonomy (NCBI): domain Eukaryota; kingdom Metazoa; phylum Chordata; class Mammalia; order Carnivora; family Eupleridae; genus Cryptoprocta; species Cryptoprocta ferox. Next base: position 28,899,918 of record CM053568.1, read on the forward strand.
CCATGGACAGAGAAATAGAGGTTTCTGCTGATGTAGCTACAACCCTGGGGCTACTTATGGACTATTGTGCAAGATGCTACACTTCATAAGATAAAATATACTGCTGGGAAATTTTGCACTGCATTTTTTACATACTATTTCCACAGTTGACATTTCAACATCATGATTGTTTGCTCTCCTGGGAAATACTGGCATCTTTTGCAAATTTCAGTGGCTGTTGAATAATTGCTGTTGGGATGTTTCTTGCTTCTCATTTGCTGATTTAGTCTCACCACCTCATTACAAGTCTGTGATTTCTTTTCTGAAATCTGTAAATTTCATCTGCAAGTAAAAAAAAGGAGATTAATCCTCTCAGACTTGAGAGACTATAAAATTTGGTCATTTGGCAACACATTCATTCTCGTTCTTTCTCTTGGTCTCCCTTGTGTGCAACATTCTACATTTTTAGATAAGTGGTGGGCTGAAGAATGAAATCTGTGTCCAAGGAACAAATTGAAGCTTCCTGGCCTATCTGGGAATTAAATGAGCTGTTGCTTAAAAAGAACCTGTGATGACCTCCTCTGGCAGCACATTCTAGTGTTCTGCCACATGGACAGTGAGGAGTGTTTTCCTAATGACCTGCATTAAAAAGAGAGGCTCCATTTCCCTGAAATGGTTTACTACATAATGTGTCATGAATTAAATGCAATAATGTCAGTCCTTCCAGCTCCCTGATTGCATAATCTGATTGTGTTGTTCTTCTTAAATAATTCCTCTCCAAACTGTAGCTTTATCTACAAGTGGCTAGAATGGGTTACAAAAGAATCATAGTAAATACTATTTACTTCTTAGGGTTATTACTGAAGGCATCACATTCATCCTGAATTCATATTCATCCTGAGACAGACCATGGCCACCCAGGGAGTTTTTACATGCATCTGACCCATATTCATTTGTTCTGACTTTGCAATATGTTAAGCAATGGCAGAGATTGATTATTTTGCAGGAAGTAGAAAGGTCAGAAGGATGAATTAACCACCAAATTGTCAGTGAGGAGCCTCTGTAATCCTTTGAAAAGAAGGTTCTAGAAGGATTAGGTTGGCCAGAACTGAGTTGAAGGGAATTAAATATAAATTAATTAAATCCTTCCCATCTCAATTCTAACACCTTTTCTCTGAGAAAATCTTGCCTGATTCCCCCGACTAGGTCCCTCGGGAGTATATTTCCATACTCTTTACTTTAGGTTCATGGAACTTATCGTTATAATTATAAATTTACTTGGAATGAATCTCATCTCTCATTTTTTTTTAAACAAGTCACACCAGGCAGTGAAATGTGTTTAAAAGGATGGCTTCTAGAGACTCATTTTGAATCCCTTCTTGGCTTCTTACCAGTTGTATGTCCTTAGTTTCTTTTTCTCTAAAATGGGCACATTCGTAGTTCCTACCTCATAGAATTGTTGTAAGGATTGAATGAATTAATAGTTGTAAAACACTTAGGGGCACCTGGGTGGCTTAGTCGGTTTAGTGTCCGACTTCAGCTCAGATCATGATCTCACCATTGTGGGTTCGAGCCCTGTGTCAGTCTCTATGTTGACAGCTCAGAGCCTAGAGCCTGCTTTGGATTCTGTGTCTCCCTCTCTCTCTGCCCTTCCCCAACTCGCACTCTTTCAAAAATAAATAAACATTTTTTAAAAGTTTTTTAAAAAGTTGTAAAACACTTAGAACACTGCCTGGCACACAGTAAATAAACATTCATCCAATAAGTGTTACCTACTTTCATTCTTTATTTTATTATTTTTAAGCTATTTTATTTATATTTACTTATTTATTTATTTGAAAGAGAGAGAGAGAGAGAGAGAGAGAGAGAGAGAGAACCCCATACAGGCTCTGCACTATGAGCATACAGCCCAAAGCAGCGCTTGAGCTCACCTGATGGGGGGCTTGAACTCACGAACCCTGAGATCATGACCTGAGCTGAAATCGGATACTTAACCAACTGAACCACCCAGGCACCCCAGTGTTTTATTTTATTAATATCTGCCTCCCCCTAAGACTCTAAACTCCATAAAGACAAAGGGCATGTCTGTTTTGTTCATTCCCATTACAGTCCCAATATATGTCATGGTGCCTGGCACATAGTAGCAATCTTCAACAAATATTTTCTGAATAAAAATACATTTAAAGGGCTCCTGGATGGCTCAGTCAGTCAAGCATCCGACTCTTGGTTTCTGCTTAGGTCATGATCTCACAGCTCATGAGTTTGAGCCCTACATCGAGCTCCACCATGACAGTGCGGAGCCTGCATAGGATTCTCTCTCCCTCTCTCTCTGCCTCGTCCCTGCTTTGCTCTAAATATATATATATATGGCCTAGAAATATGAGATACTCTGGAACTGAATATGACCTCAAACACCAAAGGATTAAATTTTGCCTCCATAACATTACATTAGGTATTGAATGAATGAGCCCTACTTTATCAGGAAATACTGTATGAGAATATTTTAGGAAACGTTATTTCATCCACAGATAACCAATTTTGCAGTAAAGAGCTGTGCCATAATGAGTTTTTTCAAATAACATCTAAAAGGCCTCATTTTTTTAGGACAAGAGCCAAAGCAGCAAACCATTTGAATACAATGATAATTGTTACTAATGCTCAGTAAATACAGTCACTTGCCATTAGTATGCTCCTTTTAAAGAAAGGCCTTTCCCTGTGTTTAAACGAGAGAAAACTAAAAATACAGCCACAAAGGAGGTAAATGTTGCGATAAAGATACTTAGAGACAAGGTAGAGATTAAGATCAACACAGAGACAGGAATAAGGGTGGATGTGGAGGCAAAGGGAGCACCAGATGGGCTTGGATAGAGACAGAGGTAGCAAAGGAGACAGAATTCTGTAGGTCACCCCCTCCAAACTAATTCCACAGGGACAATTTCTAGGATATGTCTAATCAGTCAAAAAGTCAGCTTTTGAAGGGTTTTAGTAGAAAGACAAGTTTTAGGGGCACTTGGGTGGCTCAGTCAGTTAAGCGACTGACTTGATATCAGCTCAGGTCATAATCTCATGGTTCATGAGTTCAAGTCCCACGTCGGGCTCTCAGCTGACAGTGCAGAGACTGCTTAGGATTCTCTCTCCCTGTCTCTTTGTCCCTCCCCCACACTCCCTCTCACTCTCTTTGAAAAATAAGTAAATATATATATATTTTTAAAGACAAGTTTTAATATGTGATAAAGAGACATCTTGAGTCAGCATCAGTCAGCCAACAAATGCCATTTAAACGTTATTTTAGGCCCTGAGATGTAGTGTCTGGATTCTCTAGGAACTTTCAGTTTCATGGTGAGAGAATGTTCAACAAACCCATCAACAAATAAGAGAATTTCCATCACTGACCAGTGCTCAAGAAGAGGAAGTTGTGTTCTACGGAAGGTGGATTTGATGGAAGGTGGATTTGATGCTGGGCGATGCAGTGGGGAGGCTGCTAATGTTAAATAGAAAGCCTAGAAATTGGAGCTGACCTGAATGTTGAGAAGGAATCAGCCATCTGGGGGAAGTGCTCTCACTTTGCATAAAAAAGGAGCAGCAAGAATTGTACTGTAATTTGGTTGTCCACGTTCCCCTCTCCCATCCTCTAAGCCATGTATAGCTGTGTCTCTGAATTCAAGTAAATAGAAGCCTGATTACTTGCTTTTTTATGCTAAATGCTAAGATATTTTCAGTTGTGCATAGTAATAATAGGTGTGCTATTTTAAGTTTCAAAATCCTGATAAGACTTCTATCATCTTCCTTTATCTGTCCTCTTCGTTTCCTTAGTCTTCTCTATTTAGTGTCCTTTCCATTTACTTTGTTAGATTATCATTCTCAGTTGATCACATTCTCAGTTGGTCGCCGAGACTTCAGCATCATTTCTGAGATTCTATTACCGTACTTCACTTTAAGTAACAGATGAGTAACCAAACAGTTGCTTCCATATTGATACCTTTGTATATTCAACTGTTTTAAATGCATCAGTGTTGAACATTTAAACAAAGCCAATTATGAATAATTTATAAAACACAATAAATATGTCCCTGCAACCATCTTTAGTGTAAAGAATATGAGTGACACACATTCAGTTTGCACATGTCATGATGCACTTGTATTTCTAAACAGTGCCTTGGGCACATAAGCACTCGAGCAATTCTGTCAATCCTATCAGCATTCAGGTGCCACTTTTGTGATTGACATCAGAGAATATTTGTGTCATCTGGAAGGATAAGATTTTATGGGAAGGCAGATCATAATTACTCTTGCCTCTAGAGAGAACCCCTATTAGTCAAATAGGAACGAAAATGACTCATAAAAAATAGACCCACGTCTCAGCTAAAGGTCAGGTTTCTCTGTCTAAATCTAAACTACACATCACTATTTCTTCATTCAACCAACACATTTTCGCTGTTAGTGTCTTATTTTCTGGGCACCGTTTCACAGGATTTTACTATAAGAGACAATATATCTAGCCCCCAAATAGTCCAGGAAAGGAGAGAGATGAGGAAAGGAAGAATAACTCTGCCATGTAATAAATGATTAGGGGATGTACAGAGTGTGGAAGGGCAGGATATAAAAGTGAGGCAAGTAATACCACTTGAGGGTGAGGTAAGTTAGCAATGTTTAACTGCAGGCTGTCAGTTTGTGAGGCCAAGAGAGAGGTAAAGAGCGTTCTGGGAGGAGAGAATGACCCACCCACGCATGTAAAGGCAACACAGCTGGTGCACTTGATGGTTTCCAACTTTGGGGGATGGCTTTCAAGATAAAAGGAAACTGATATATTTAGACAATTGAATAAACAGGACAAGATGACACCACTGTTGTGCTTCAGAGGAGATAAGCATGGGGGCTAGAATACATAGAGATGTCACTATCTGCTCTGGGGATCCTGTGTAATCTGAGAAGGGAGGCAAGAGATAGGACATCGGAACTCTCCAGGATCATTGAGGGCACACACAGAAAAGAGAGAAAATCATCAACATTGTGAACTTAGCATTTTGAGTGCTGATCTATATTATAAAGGCCCAGTTATCAATTCCCTTTTTTTTTTTTTTCTGGAAAAAATAAGGGCCTCTCACGGTCCCTGGTCTCTTTTTGGGTCTGTGTTACACATCTGACTTAGGAAACATAATGATGGGTTTTGGAGGTTCTTCCCATTTTAAACCCTAAAAGCTTTTGGTATGACATGCAAGAATTACAAAGAAAATAATGCCAAAAGAGGCTAAAAATATGTTAATGGAATGACTATACATGGACAGTAAATAATTCCAGAAGGACATAATTCCAGGGCTCATACAGTAAATCAGTTGGAAACCCAGAAAATTCATTGCATTTGATATGATTTTTTTAGCACTAAATATATTAGTAATTAATGTTTCTGTGCTCTCAAGATATGATGTGATAATATGTTTGTCACAGTGGGGAAGAAAAATTATTGAATTCATAAATCAATGCACTCTTTAGACCTCTCTTATAAAGGGCAGTTATTTGTGGGTTAAGCACTTCAGAGAGAAATTAGGAGTGTGAAAGTTTGGGCTGAGCCTAAATCTTTCCTTTAAAATTCAGGAGATAAAATTAAACACAAACAGGTATTCATAAATATTAAAATGTAGTCATATTCATTTAAGATCATAAGGAAGAAGACCACCTCAATTAAACAAACTAGTAACCTTCCTAATTTGAGAAATACCTTTAACTCATTCTTACCCCTTAATTCATAGCATTCTTTAAACTGTAGAGGAGTTTGGGTTAGGTGAACTTTAGGTCCTTTCCAAACAAAATGATAAAATCATAAGTACACTAATTGGCTTTTGGTAGATCATTCAAACTTAATAGTTCTGCCCTATCTGATTACTAATGAGCTTGAGTGGATACCGACAATAATTTGACAAGTGAGTTCACAACAGGGCCAGATGCAATCCAAATCTGAAATCTGATAACTAGCCAACTAGGTCTTTTTTCATTTCGTAATCATTGACGATGCTCACATGGACCATCCTGAAAGAACATAGACCCATTCAGGATTCATTGTCCTGGACCTGAGGTCACCAAAACTGTTTAAAGAGCCCTTGAATTTGATCACTAATCCATAAGAAAGTATTGCCTATGTGACTAGGGACTTTAGGAACTAAATTCAATATTCCCAATGCCTTCTTACTTTGAACCAGGATTTGAAAGGTATGAAGAATTAATTATGCTAATGTGTGCCTAGCAATGCAAGTGAAATAGAATGTCATTGCAGCAAAGCTTAATCATAATTAGTGGATCACAGGTTTTGAAATAAGGTACTAAAATGGAAATTTACTGAGATACTGCTTAATGGCATGCTAATACTCTTTATAGTATTAAACTGGTCAGTGACTGGTAGCAGCAATGAATGTGAGACTATACAAATTTTTTAAATTTCCAAATGAAATAAGGAGCTGTTATGCAATTAAACTGATTTTATAATTATGAAATTAATCCAGAATGCTAAACCAGTATATATAAAAGCCATATTATATCACAATTGGTTGAACCATGGTTTAAATGTACAAAACGTATACTTGTATCAGTAAAACAAATAAACAAAAAAACCTGGCTTAAGGAACTGAGAAAAAAAGCTTATGTCAACTGTGGTGTCAGTCCTGGAGGGTATTTAAAAATAGAAATAATCAGCATTTAGCTGAGTTTTCATTCTTACTATAATAAAGCAAATTAGCATGTGACATAAGCCATCTCTTAATAATAGTTTCAAGCTGCATTGACATAAAGTAATCAAATTTCCATAGGAAATTTAACTTGCATGCTAGACAGTTTAATTATCTGGTGCACATTTCAATAGTTCCCATTATAAGAAAATATGCCAGAGTTTGTCACCGAGAGTGTCTATAACAATAGTTTGAACACTTCAATAAGTTTTAATTATCTTATAAATCATCTGCCTGCTGATACATATAAATATGTACATTCATCCAAAGATTACTTAATTTGACCAAAACCTGGGTGGTGAAATAGTAACTAAAATTAGTCTTAAACTAACATCTTCATTCCATAAGTTCTTAAAATATAACAAATAATCTTGTCCTTTTGTAAGATGAACTTTAAAAAGTTGGCATAGAATATGACAAATCTAGCTTTAATATCCTACCCTAGTGATGGCACAGAATTACTGAAAGCTCAGTCTCTGGAAGGCTTCCCGCTAATGTTATGTTGTTATGTTATGTTACGTTATGTTATGTTAAATATGTTAATTTCTATATAGTCGAAGACATAAAAACAAAAAATATCCTACTCCAGAAATGCTTCCTTTACTTCTCTCTAGGTTACTGATCCTGCCACCTCCTACTGTCCAGGAAACAAATACGCAAACACATCTTGTCTTCTATTTTCATAGAAGGTGCTCCATAAAATTAGCACCTTCACATACATAACATCATGAGGTCTCCCACTGGCCTGAAGGAGTTGGTTGACTATTAGTCCCTTGTTACAGTTGAAGAAAAGGAAACCACAATCCCCAGAACAGTCTTGATCTCAAATCCAGTCCACAGCATCGTCAATACTGCTAAAGCTGATCCATTTTGCTTATCAGACGGTATTGATACATTTTATCCTTTTATTTTAGACAGAATTGTGACATGAGAGTTCTGCTCTTTTTCTCTGTCAAAGTGTCTTAAAAGGGGCTGCGCAAAGTTGATGAAGGTGGACACACTGGCACAGTGAAAAGGGACAATAGATAGCCTGACACTGTGGCAGGAAAGAGAGAAAATACGCTTTCTGAAGAGACTGAAGAGTTCCTGCATTGCCATAAGTTCAGTTCCTCTTGGTTCAGTCACCATGGACACCCGCTGACGCCATAGCCCCCAAATGCATCATAGTCCTTGCAACTTGGTACAATGACTAGTGCTGACATCAGAAGGTCTGAGTCACCAAGGAAGGATTAAGTAGGCCAGCTCAAGGAAGTGTGCTACTTTTATTCACAGTGCTAATAATAATAATAAGGCTGATATTTACCAGATATTTCCTACACATGAGGCATGTGGTAATATTATGCCAATTGCACCATGCATCCGTAATCCTCTTTTAACGCGTTCGTTGTATTTTACTACTTTGTTATATGTTGCTTTATATATCACTCAGAAATCCTGAGGGATATGTTCCAAGATCATTACTGACATCCCCATACATAATGGTTGACCACCATTATAGATTATAGTTTCAACCATGAAATTCAGTAGACTCTAAATGAAAAATTTGTGAGCCTTTCCAAACTTTTCTTATTCTACCAAACACAAAATTGATGTCATTAATTATATAACTGGCTTTCTTTGTTAAATTACTGTTAATGAAGAAATACAAGTATTGTCATCTCCCAAGAGTTGCTACAAATGGAAAGATGAATGAAGAAAACTGCTAGGAAGCCATGTTGGGGGGGGGGGAGCAGCAGGCCAGCACCCCCGCTGGCCTCCAGGTGCCCGCCACACAGGACGGTCGTTCTAACCCATTCCACGACACACCTTAAAAGTGACTTGATTTCCATGAGCCTTTAGAATTAGTTGCAAATAAACAGAACTATAAATATTAAATCTATAAATGTCAGTGCTCTACTTCATATGATATTCTTCTCAACTGGAAGGAGTAGTATAGAAAAGCCAAAAGCACAGGCTTTCCCGTCCTACAAAGTTGGGTTTTGGATCCAGGCTTCTATTTCTTAGTAGCTGCGCAACCTTGGAAAAATTCCTCTTTCTGAGCCTTACTTTTGTCATTTATTTGAAAAGGCTAATCATTGTATTCACCTCATGAGGCCATTGTGAGGATAAAATAAGACAATATGCATACAGCACTAAGGCCATTGGTAGATATTAGCTCTTCATTTGTATTTTTATTATTAGATTACAATTTCTGGGCAGGGACTATGCTCTTTGCTTGAATCCCTAATGTAACAGTAAAAAAAAACAGTTAATTTATTTAAAAGCCTGGGCTTCTACAGGAATAAGCTTTAATTTTTAGAGAAAAAGAAAAAAAACAAAGACTTCTGTATAATATAGGTCAAATGAGGTGTGAGATAATGAGAAGCCACAAACCTCCAGCAGCCTCTTTGGCTGCGTAGAAGCGAGACCAGAGGAGAACGCCAGTTCTGAGCCCCTTGAACACTTTCAGTCATCAGCAGACTTTCGAAAGGAAGGGAATTTCATCTCTGTTAAAAGTAGTGGAAATACTATGCTCATTTGAGCTTTCCGAGCTTTGGCCTAGAAGGCAAAACTAAATGGTTGGCTTGCCCAGGAAAGAGCTGAGAGAATTTCACCCTTTCTTCACTCTCAAAGCAAACCTGGCTTCGTTACCTCTTTTCTTCTGTCAGGGAACATCTCAAAGCATCTGGCAAGCCCTTTACTGCAGCCAATCCTGTTTTTGAAATTTTTACTGATCCAGAAAATAGCTGAATCTGTGCTCTCGGGAAGAGTGAAGATTGATGGGGGATTTCCAGTGGTTGGTGCCAAAAATTCCTTAACTTGTAGAAGTGACGCTAGAACCAGTACCAAAGAAAGAAGGGTTTGGGGAGGGTTTCATGGGGGAAGAGGGAGGGGAGGTGGGAGGCCAGGTGGGAGGCAGGTAATCTGCTGTGAACAAATGTCTCCCAAATAAATAGCCTCCTCCAGCCTGAGACAGAACTGCTGTTTTCCTGCGAGGGAGTTGGTGTAATTGATATTTGTAAAAGATACCTATTGCAGGGGTTGTGTGAAAATAGACGAAAGGAAAAAAAACAATAGCAAAGAAAAAAATTACATTGCAGTCACTAAAAACGAGCACTGCCATCACAATGACTTCACTCTAAGCAAATTGTAACAGTGCCCACTTACTAGGCCCTCGCCCTGTGCCAGGCACTTTGCATGCATTATCACCTTCTCACATTTAATTCTCCCAGTGAATCTGTAAGGGAGGAGGTAGAATGAGCCTTGTTTTAGAGATGAGGAATTTATGACTCAGAAACACTAAGTGACTTGCAGAAGGCCACTTGGCTCGTAAATGATGGAGCCAGAATTTAAGGGTAGTTGCATTTTTTTAACCATACTTTTTGTTTTAATTTCATTAAGTAATCTCTACACCTAGCATGGGGCTTGAACTCACAACCCTGAGATCAAGAGGTGCATGCTTTACCAACTGAGCCAGTCAGGCACCCCAAAAGTAGTTTACCAGGATTACTAAACCCTAACAGTTATACTTACTGCCTCAGAAAAGGAGAGAAAAGCTCAGTTGACTGAAGAAGGCAGTAGCCAAGCCAGCAAGGAGTGTTTAGTGATAAAGTTTTGGTGGGGTGATGGTGGGGTGCTCCGGAGCCCACAACCAAGAAAGAATTCTTGAAGACGTCTTTGGTGCAAAAAGGTGATTTTATTAAAGCATGGGGACAGGACCCTTGGGCAGGAAGAACAGCATTGGGGTCCTGACTGGTATCTCATTACATACCCTCAGGTTAGGAGGGGGTCAGGGATGGAGTAAGTCTCTAACGAATTTTGGAAACAAGGTTTCTAGGACCTTGAGGGGTTAGCTGTTGCTAGGGAAATGCCATTTATTACCATTTAATAAAACCTCAGTCATGAGACCCTTTAGTTGTATAGCAGGGGGCTATAAGCTTGGAGTATGATTGCCAGCATATGTCATGGGGCAGCTGAGATGAAGGAAGTAGACTTACTTGATCCTCGAGGTTGGGATAATTTTAAGCTAAGGTTCTCTTTTGCCCCTAGCAAAGTGTCATCATCTCATCGAGGCATCTGAGCCCCCAGAGGGAGGTCACTCTGCCAGTTTCAAGGACTTGTCAATGGGCTGTAGGCAGTAAGGGAATTTAATTTTTCATTTGCCTTAGTTTCCCACATTACTACAGCAAGCACTTAAACCCCTTTCCTTTGTTCTGGGTAGCCGGGAGTGTCCAAGGAATATCACACAGATCCAACCTGGGATGGGGGTGGGGTGCTAGCTTGTGCTTTACCCCTCAGCCTGCCTCATGCTCCTTCATCATGTAGGACTTCAGGGAAATGTAACAGACACTACAAAACAGGAGAGTGAAGAATCAGAAGGAACACAGAAGCAGGTGGCAGCTCTAACCATTTATCTAGACTAGAAAGATAGTACCTAGTTGAAGGAGAACGGATGGTCAAAATGAAACCACAATTTTAGTTAAATGTCTATGTTTTTATAAATCATTATATATGTTTACCTATATATAGTGATTAGTCATTTTATATACATTACTTATTTTTGCTAAATTCCCAGTTGCAGAGTGCTTGTGTAGTATTGATACTTGCATCCACCTACCCTGTGAATCATAATTAATACACTTTTCTTCGGACCCTCTTCCCCCTTTCCCGTTCTTGCCACTGCCTACTAGTTTCATTGACAGTAATTTTGATCATTTATAATTAGGGTTTATTTGTCTCCATACCTATGTATAGTCTATCTCTCACCCTCTATACAGGGCAATGGGAAATTTCTTGCAGGGGCATGGCTCACAGTAGAAGCTTAAATTTATTTTTCTTGATCAAATGAGTGCTCAGTTGAGGATTCTATTTCCTGATTGATCAGTAAATATTCTTCATATTTTGTGAACATTAACTCTTTGTCTATTTAGATTTTTTGCACATATTCTCTTATTTCCTGTGTTCCCTTTGGGTTTGTTTGTGACAGGTATTTAATGCTAGAAATAAGATATATTGTAATGTTTAGTTTACTGTGTTTTTTTCATCATTGTGATTTCTGAGACCTATGTACCGATTAGGTCTATCTTTTAATGATTTCTCATTGTACTTTTAACTCTTAAATGGTCTGGAGTTGATTTTTAATATATGGTAGAATTAGGAATTTAAATCAAATTATTTTTTGTAGTGACCTATTTTCTCAACTCCTAATCTCATATATATTTCTTGCATATTCCTTTACGATTTACAACCTATAATATATTAATATAATCTATTAAATTAATGTACTTTTTACAATTTTTAATGTTTTTATTTATTTTTGAGAGAGAGAGAGAGCATGAGTTGGGGAGGGGTAGAGAGAGGGGGAGACACAGAATCTGAAGCAGGCTTCAGGCTCTGAGCTGTCAGCACAGAGCCCATCATGGGACTCGGACCCATGAACTATGAGATCGCGACCTGAGCCGAAGTTGGACGATTAACCAACTGAGCCACCCAGGCGCATCTGAATTAATGTACTTCTTTACATACATTAACACATCTGTTCTACTTATTTACCTGTTAATCCTTTTGTTAGTACTTCCTTGTTTTAATTATTGTTTTATAAAACCTGTATATTCTGGTGTATTCCAATATCTTTTAAGTCAAGACCCCTCTATCATTTTTCTGTTTCCAAGTTTTCTTACCATTTTTGCCTGATTTTACTTTCTGTGGAATTTTAATATTTTAATTATTTTAATATTTAATGACTTTAATATTTAAATCTAGTCTGATCATGGCAGGTGAAGCAATCTTTCCTTATACCATTGAATGATTCTTGGACATTCTTGCAGTCCTCTGATGCTGGCCACTGCATTGCTGCCTTGGCAACCCCTCTCTCCCTCCAGCTCTGCGTTTGACTTGTGAGATTTCATTCCACAAGTGCATTTCAACATGACCATTTTTGCCCTATACTTTTGGGAATTTAAGCTTCCAAAATAATGTAGAAACAGATTATGATGGGAATAAAGTCTTAAAAATCAATGGAGTGAATTAGCATGTCATCTCAGGTAGAAATAAAGATTCAGTTCAACATGTAGGAAAATTATATTTGAAAGTCCCTTAAACTATCTATTTAGTTTGGCATATATGGTTTTGTGTACCCAACTATGTACAATAATATGCATATATTATAATATGTAATAATATATATAACATGTCATATATAATAAAGAGTACACTCACTTAGGGAAGTGAGAATTATCAGTACTATTTAACATATAGACTCTCTCCCTACCTTCCTCTATTGAGTTTTTATTTTAAAAATGTGTATAAATTAAATGCACTTATGAGGCAGTTTCACTCTGTCTGCATGATTGAGAGATGCCTCCTAATTCTTAGGTTATTTTGCTATTGAATCTCTGATTTAGGAGGTAAGCAATGCACAAATTATTTTTTAAAAAGTATATCTTCTTGGTGCACCTGGGTGGCTTAGTTGGTTAAACGTCCGACTTGGGCTCAGGTCATGATCTGACAGTGCATGAGTTCTAGCCCCACATGGGGCTCTGTGCTGACAGCTCAGAGCCTGGACCCTGCTTTGGATTCTGTGTCTCCCTCTCTCTCTATCCCTCCCCCGCTCATGCTCTGTCTCTCTCTGTCTCTCTCTCTCTCTCAAAAATAAATAAACATTAAAAAAATTTTTTTTGAAGTATATCTTCTTTTAGGCCATGGGTTTGCTCTTTTGCAAACAGCAAACTATATGTAAGACATAGATTTTGATTCTCAATTTGGTTTGATGAGTCTTTTTTACATTTTGTCCCAGATTTTGATGGAAGTTTTACTTTTAGGCTTGGATTTTAGTGTTCTAAGCTTTCATATTTGTGTGTGTGTGTGTGTGTGCGCGCGCATGTGTGCACATGAACCTGTGCTTTTATTATTACATGGTGAGAAATTGGGAGATGCTGTATCTGAGGTAGCTAGGTAAATATAATATCACTAGATGTTTCCAAACTATTATTTCATAAATACTTGTTTGAAGGATGGTGTTCCTCAAGTCTATTAAAGGATTAACTTCAACAACTGGAGTTTCTTAATAGAATTGTTTGTAAAGATGCGTGTGATTATATGGATTAATAATTATTCAAGGTGGGGAGGGGAGGTTGTCCTTCATTTTACTACCATGTCACTCTCATGCCAAATGCATTTGTTTCTGTCTGCTGCTAAATGTTCAATATGATTAGTTAATTTCACTTCCATTCCTGCCTCCATTAAAGTTTGCTCCTCACATACCAGTTTAATGAATCCCTCCTAAGGAAGTGTATGGATGGGCCTTTGTTCCAACTAGGCTTAGTTCAATATTAGTTCAATATTAATTCTTGAAGCTCTGCTAGAAATGGTCTTTTTCTTAATCTTTCAGTGCCGGGATTATGATCATAGTCTAGGACTTGAAGTGAGCAAAAGAAAACCACGTTTGACAAATACTATCTCTTATTAACTAAAAACCATGTGATAAGATATGGCTGCGTTTTGCTCTTTATCCTAAAGAAGCTTCTAGTCTAGTGTGGGAGATAAACAATCAAATAGCTGCATTATGGTGTGAAGAGTTCTGTATTAGAAGGATGACCAAAATGAGACCATTACACAGACATGAGATGATTATTTCTGCTTGGTCAGGAGTCAGAGGAACAATCAAATGAACAAACACTCAGTTCACCATTACAGGAAATCAACAGGCCAAAAATATTGTGAAAAAAAAAAGATTAGCAGTTTTGTCAACTATACTTCAATTAAAAAAATTTTTTAAATATAAAAAAATTAAGTTTAGCAGCAGCAGAAACAATAGTAAATGCTACATGAACTAGTTTCTGGAAATCTGCATGGAAGAGCTGAGATTTGAAGGATGAATATGAATACCGGCAAAAACATCCTGGAGATGTTGAGAGATTGGCATACCCAATTTGTATAGGTGTGAAAATGCCTACTTCGATACAAGAAAAACGAATTGTCTGCTATGACTTATCCTGGTGTGCATGTTTGGGGTGTTGGAGGTGAAGTTAAAGACTAGGATTGGCCTCCTAGCCATACAACTGATTCTGAAATTTGTTCTCTGGGTGACTCAGAGGTTATGGTGCAGGAGAATGATACGGTCATATTTATGTTTTAGAAAGAAAGCTGGCAACAGAATAGGGAGCTGATGCCAAGAAGATAGTTGGGAAGAATTTGTTCCTGCCAGCTAAATGTAGAGTTTGCCTTCCATTCCTTTTTTGCTTCTGGAAGAGGGTTAAAATAGACGAGGAAATAGAAAGGAAGAAAGTCAGAAGAGGACAAGAAAAACTCTCCAGAAGTTTTATTAATCAGTAAGTAGGAGTGAGGAAGTGAAGCTTCCATTCTTCTCACCTCAAGATCTTATATGGCATCTCAAGCCTGGAAAACAGGAACTACCTACTGGATACTGTCTCCTGGTTTCTAACACATCTCCCTTTTTTGCCTGTCACATCTGATCTTGTCACTAAATTTTAATTAAAAAAAAAAAAAGGCAACACATTTTCTCATGCCCTTCCTACCACTACCAACATTGGCTTCCAGTTTAAACACTTAGCACCTAACCAAGTCCTGAAGGGCTTATTTCTTCTCTCCCTGTTGAGTGTTGCTCATAGATGATGCTCTAAAAGTTCTGCTTTTATCATTACAAACCCTGCTTAAAAGCTTAATCTGAAGGACAGAAGTTAAATTCATGGACTAAATTTTAAAACTTCATCCTACCTACGAGCATGATTGTTCTCATTTAGGGCCTTTGGCCATAGTCTTCCTCCCATAGTCCACTCCTTAGTCCACTAATATCAAAATTCTTTCAGTCCCTCATAGAATTCAAACTTCAGCTCAAACCCTATTTCTCATGACATGTATTTTTGTGGGTAAGGGGAGGTCATACATCCCTTTTGTTCAGTACTTGACACTTTATTGAGAAAGCCTTCCTCATTTCTCTACATATATTATTTGCCTGGATGTTTGCCAAGTTCTCAGAAATAGTCCAGTAGTCTAATAGTTTCCAGTGGGAACATGTTTACTTCAATTAAGTCAATATTTATTGCACACCTAATACATGTAAGGCATTGTACTAAACATTCTCAGGATGCCAATGTTGAAGGATAAATAAGTCAAATGTCTGTTCTCAGGAAGAACAATTAACAAATTTATTCACTGGAGAACTATTTCCACTTCACCTGTATGTTTAATTTGTGACTCTTCAAATAAGATACCCTTCCTTCATTGATTTGGTGAGTTCCATAAGTATATGAAATCATGATGGAAGTTCCATAAATGTGTTTAAATGGCACACATTTCACATTTCACAGCAAAAATACAGTCTTGGTAGACACAAATATAGTCAAGCCTTCACTACTGATCCATCCCAATGTATATATGGCCAATTATACCATATGTCTTAATCCAGTTGGGCTGCTATAACAAAATACTATAGAGTGGGTGGCTTATAAGCAACAGAAATTGATTTCTCACAGTTCTAGAGGTTAGAAGTCTGAGATCAGTGTGCCAGCATGATCGAGTAAGGGCCCCTCTTCTGGGTCACAGCTTGCCAACTTCTCACTATGTACTCACACAGTAGAAGGACCAATGAGCTCTCTCAAGCATCTTGGGCATTAGTCTCATTCATGAGGATTCTGCCCTCATGACTTCATCACTTCCCATGGGCCCCATCTCCTCACCTCCTCACATTGAGCACTAGCATTTCAACATGACTTGGAGGCAAACACAAACATGCGACCATTGAAAATGCTCTCCTCAGAGGCTAAAAGTTTAGGAAACTGATGTATACATTTTCCACACCACCTTCATACAAGTGCCTGAGATTTCCCTGCTATTCGTTTTAAAGGAAAGAAAACATAATTTCTTTTAATTATTTCACCTGAGAGGAGAATTTAACAAATAAGGTAATAACAGCCATAGTTAGAAATGGAGTACATGAAGGGGACGAACTATAAGAGGTAGGCAAGCCTGATAAAAATTTAAGACCAGTTGCATCAGCCATGACATTTTTACATCAGAAATCATTTGCCCTCTGGTATCCTTAGCAAGGATATCAGTTGTCGGGAATCAATAATTCTTTCAGATAAGAATTAATTTTCCAGATGATGGGAATTTTATCCCAGAGGCATTTGAATATCACAGGGAAAAATAAAGGATTAAGCCTAATAAGAAAGCAAACATACCCAATGTTATCATCTTTGGCCAATGCTTTCTAATTCTTCTTTTTCATATCTTTAAATACAGAATCCCCTTCACCTACAACTGAGTTTAGAAAATTCATTAAGTTCTGACGCTGATGTCACTGTCTCAGTCCTGACCATGAACAACTGGTACAATTTTAGCTTGTTGCTGTGCCAGGAAGACTGGAACATCACCGACTTCCTCATCCTTACCCAGAATAATTCCAAGTTCCACCTCGGGTCTATCATCAACATCACCACCAACCTCTCCTCCACCGAGGACCTCTTGAGCTTCCTACATGTCCAGCTTGAGAGTATTAAGAACAGTACGCCCACAATGGTGATGTTTGGCTGTGACATGGAAAGTATCCGGCGGATTTTCGAAATTACCACCCAGTTTGGAGTAACTCCCTCTGAGCTGCGTTGGGTGCTGGGGGATTCACAGAACGTTGAGGAACTGAGGACAGAAGGTCTACCCCTAGGGCTCATTGCTCATGGAAGAACAACACAGTCCATCTTTGAGTACTATGTACAAGATGCCATGGAACTGGTCGCAAGAGCTGTAGCCACAGCCACCATGATCCAGCCAGAACTCGCTCTTATTCCCAGCACGATGAACTGCATGGATGTGGAAGCTGCAAATCTCACTTCAGGACAATATTTATCAAGGTAGGATGAGAAGCCTGTGTTACATCCCCATTCATAGGGTTTTGACAGGAAGTAGAATTTCCCTATCTATCTCCTTTGTAGAAATCTTGACTTTGAGTAGCTTTAAACTCTAATAATATTTCTGAGAGCCTTTCTGGTTACATAGGCTAGTATTTCATGATCTGTCATCTGGAATTTGATCTATAGATTTGAAAGCACATGGTGTACAGTAGGGAACACACAGTCCTGCTTTTAAACCCTGGCTTAGTTGCTTACTAGCTATTTGTTCTTGGCATGTTATTTTAAAACTCTGGCCCTCAGTTTTCTAATTAATAAGCTAGGATTAAATTGAATAGCTTGACCTATTATCATAAGCTATGAAATTATATATGAAAGGTACCTAACACTGTGCTCGGCTCATAGCAGATACACAACAAATGTTTCTGTCCCTGCCCACTCTTTCATATCAACAGACTTGGATAAATCTCTCTAAATCTATACAGGGAAAAAAAATTAGTCAAGCAGGAAATGGATTTTTCATTTTCCTCCCAGGCTGTAGTATAGAGTAGTAGTTAAAGACATAGACCCTGGAGCCACTCTCTCTGAGCTTGAAATTTCGCTCTGCCACTTATGTTTGTGTGACTTGGTCAAGTTACTTAACTTCTCTGAGGCTTAGTTTCCTATGTCTTATATCCATTTATATAAAATGGACATAACAATAGATCCTGCTATCCATGGGGTCATTGTGATAGATAGATAGATAGATAGATAGATATCACTAAGAGTTCCACAGAGTTTTATTTAAATACACACACACACACACACACACACACACACACACACACACATTCTTTTTAACTAGGTAGCTTTCTTCTCCAGTTCTTCAGTCTGGTTCAGAAGATAGAATGAAAAAGTCCATTTAATTTAAAGAATACCTATCATATGGAACTAGTTTTCATAATACTTGGGAAAAGGAGAATATCCTTAAAAGATATTTTATAGGGACCTAGATTTTTTCCTGAAAAGGACCACCTGTTATCAGAGAGACTATATCAGAGAATTATTGGCTATTTTAGAGGTGAGGTCTTAGCTCTAGGCTGGTCCCATTTTTAAAGTTTATTTATTTTTAGTAATCTCTACACCCAGTGTGGGGCTTGAACTCATGACCCTGAGATCAAAAGTTGCATGCTCTTCTGATTGAGCAGGCAGACCTTGGAACAAGGATATCTTATTATATTGAGAAACAAAAGACAACCTTCTAGTGTCTTGCCTTTTAAGAAGACATAATTATTTGATGAGATGTCAGGAGGTCATAAGCATTTTACGTTTAATCTTACATATATGGACTGAGCACCTATTATGTGCAAGGCAACATGCCAAATGCCATATGTTGGCAGAGTTTATTAACCACAGCCTATACACTCCCTAAAGAATGTTGTTAAAACAATAAAATAATTCAAAATTCATTTATTAGGAATCTACTGATGATAAAATTTGATATTCTGTCATCACCTGAACTTTCTGTCTTCCCCATATTGTATTTTAATTTCCACAAGATTAAAGTCTTTGCATATCTTATTTTACAGTTACTATTAAGACTTAATCTACTATTTTCGAACTAGCACATAATTGAGGCCCAGGATTTTATCTGGGGTAAGAAAATTCTCCTTCATAACAGAATATAAGCAAGACCTTTATTTATTATTTTGAATAATCATCCTTTTGGAAGGATAATCATAAATAGCAGATAAAAAAAACCCCTATGAAAACTACATTAAGTTATTTAGCATCTTTCTGTTTCATGTCTCATACAATGGAGAGCACAAGGAAAATGATTCTGCTTGGATCTTAAAAATGTTTACAAACTACAAAGAGAAATATTTGTTGACTTGGGTTGTGTATACCATAGGGGTTCGTTTTATCAAGATCAAACTGATCTTTCTGGCTCCTGAAGGTTTAATTTATATTAAAGTTACATGCCACCTTTCACAAGGATCCCATGGTACTTTGTACATGAAATTAGATGATGGTACTTAGCCTATTCCATCATCATTATTTGTCCATGTGCCTGACTTCTGAGCTAAAGTAGAAATTCTGTTAAGTAATAGTACACTATTATTCAGTGTAGTTTAATGCCTAGCACATAGCAGCCCCTTAATAGACATTTATTGGAATAGGAGGAAGAAAAGGAAATTTTTTATTATATTTACATCCTACATTTGCTGCTATAGAAGAAAAATGGGTGCTGGTAGACAAATAAAATTTTGTCTAAATTAAAAACATAGGTTTTTTTTTTTTTTTTTTTTACTTAGGTACTTACTGTCCTTCTTTTCCTTTTTTTTCTTTTTCATGAAATGTTAGGTTCTTGGATAACTTTTGCCCTTGGGGCTGTATCTACATGTTTATCTCACAAAATTTGAAAGTTTAAAAGAAGAATGTAAGGTTTGGTGCCTGGCAGCAATTCACAATGTATGAGGGTCTATGACAATATTTTCATATCCATGGATGTGTTTGAGAGTGAACTCCAAGAACTTCAGGAAATAGCCCTAGGACTTCTTAGACTCCCTGAGGAATACAAAGAAAAAGTTTCAAAGTGTTTAGGAAAAGTTCAAGAGAAGTGGGCTAATCTCTGGAAGGAGTCTTTATAATGAATAACTGAAAAGCTGTCTTAAGCCATAAAACATCTGTGGAATTTCCATCATTCTTATTTATTTTGTTGAATACAGTCTTTTAGGAAGTTCGTTATTCTCAGTCCATAAGTCACATCTGCATATAGTAATTTTCTTAATTGTTCCTAAATTTTGTGAGGCTGACCCCACTTCTTCATGGCATAATGAAAAGTCCGGAGGATAATGAGCCATGAATAGCGAGTGTCAGTTATGCAAGCTCTCATTTCTCACACAGTCATTTTTAGTTTGGGCTGACAGAATTGTTAGCGTTTTAAAATGTTAATGAAATCACCCCAAAGCATGGACTTTTCAGCATAGGCTTTTAGACTAGAAAAAGCAGTTCTCATGACAGAGTATATAGATGTAATTACAGGTATAAAGGATTTTATTCTTCCAGGGTCCCCACATGCCAGAGCAAATGTCCATCATAACTAACTGTAGGGGCGCCTGGTGGTTCAGTCAGCTGATTGTCTGACTCTTGATTTTGGCTAATGTCAAGGATCCCAGGATCATGGATCGAGCCCCACATCAGACTCCTTGCTGAGTGTGGAGCCTGAGACTGCATGAGGTTCTCTCGCTCTCCCCTCCGCCCCTCCACCCTGCTCATGTGTGTGCATTCTCTCTCTCAAATAAAAAAGAAGAAGAAGAAGTAAATGTAGACAAAACCACTTGGGGACTAAGTTTGTAGTGTGATCTTTAACAATTTATTTGCAAGTTGTTTTGTTAAATGTTAATTATTTGAAGCGATGATATCTGGTACATTATTCAGTAATAACTTACTAAGTACATATGTGTGGGTGTTTTTGTGCAGCCGATGACTCGTTGTTGAACTAGGGTGAGGTAGACAGAATGAAGACGTGCATCCTGCCATTTTCAAGCTGATGGCCTAGTGCATGAGGTTGAAGAGTAGGGAAATGATTATAAGACAAAAAGATATGTGATTCTTAAAAAGAAAGGTATGTCCATATAGACAAAGACTGAGGGAAAAACACTGGAATTGGATCTTATGATAAGCAAGTCATTTTCTGGTTTGGAGCAAATTCATAGGCCTAGGAAATGGCATATGTAAATGCACCAAGACCTAAAAGAGAAATTTGGTACAATTGGAGCATACATTGAATATGAAGGGGATTCAACGTGGTTGTGGAAAAGTGGTTAATTTGATAGCATGCCACACAGGGCTTTTATGCCAAGCTAAGAAGTGTGCATTTTATAAGCATACTGGATGTCACCTGAATGGCAGAATATTAACCATGATTTAGTTCCAAATTAACCAATTAACCAACTAAAGTCATACAGCATAAAAATCTTGAAAGTAATTTTTTAGACCATTGCAATAGCAAAATTATTTTTATTTCTCAAAATTGATTTTAATCTTGCCCACATTTACTCCCTTATTGTACTGTAAACACCAGACTCTAGTGAAAGTGAGTAGTTTGACCTGCTGTTCCTAGGGTTAGGCTTTGCCGATGCTACTCTTTAGGCCCTGCTTGCTAGTGAATCTATTGTTGTTAGAGAAAGAGCTCCCTTGGGTTAGTCCTAGCATGATCAAAGACTGTTACCATTTCTTTAAGAACTCCAAGAGTCTAGACACTGATAGATCCCTCATTCTCTTGGCCTAAGAAGTCCCTGACCCTTTGGCTTACTAATTATAGTTACTCTATAGTAACTATAGTTACTCTAGCTTCTAAACAGGCCATAAAATCTTGCCTTTATTCTTTGAACAGCTTCTGGAGGTCTGTTCTCTATCACGTAGGCCATGATTAATTCACGTGTATATTCAAAAACATTTTTTGTGAGTATTAGGTGAGGCCCTTGGCTAATGCTAGAGACATAAAGGGTAGAAAACCGGGACCTTGCTCTCAGGAAGCTTATAATCCCCCTCTGTTCTCTCACTAAGAGAGGATATGCTCCTCTAATCATCCATATTTTTTTAAGTTTATTTATTTATTTTTGAGAGAGAGGAGAGAGAATCCCAAGCAGACTCCACACTGTCAGCACACACCCCTACACAGGCCTTGATCCCACAAACTGTGAGATCATGACCTGAGCCAAAATCAATAGCCAGATGCTCAACCAACTGAGCCATCCAGGTGCACCCCCCCCCATGTATTTTTTAATCCACTTTATTTGACTGAGCTGTTTGGTTATCATTCTTCATTGAGACAACATCCATTCTACTAGTGATTATTCTCTTGCATTAGCTGGCAGTGTTAGCCCCTCTCTGCATTTGTCCTTGAAGAAGGTCCAGCATGCTAGAGACTCTCCTCCAAGCTGTGTTCATCTTTATGCCTACATGGTCAAGCAATACCAAGAAAATACCAAGATATACTAGGCTTTCATTAATAACAAATGTTGCTTTATTTATTGATTCTGCACATATTGTTTACAGCCTACTACATGCCAGGTTGTGAGGCACTAGGAAAATTCAGAAAGAAAAAAAAAGACTAAAGCAAAAAATCTATTAAAAAATCCCAAGATATAAATGAATGGGCCCCATTTTATTCCTGGATATTCAAAAAATTCCAGAAGAACTTGAGGCTGCATGATATAATTCTAATTTTGGGTATTCTTACCCATGTTTACAACAATTTGCTAGCACTGTGACCCTTGCAAAGTTATTTAATCTTTGGAAACTTTAATTTCCATAACAATCAGGATTCCCATCTTGAAAAGTCAAGTGGTTATGCCTAGGGTCATTCGGCTAGTACTTTATAAGGGAAGATTTAAACCAGTTCATCTAAATCCAAATTCCCAATTCAGAATTGATATAAACCTTCCTTAATTGGGATCCCATTATTTTGTAATTCATATTCTTTCAGTCAAAAGCTATATAAATCAGGAGGCATGATTACTCATGTATAAGCATTCTTGTCCTAAGGACCCTACTGAGCCAAACTAGTTAGCCCTTATGTTTCATCTGTACTTGGAGAAGATGCAGTTGCGTTCACCATGGGAGCCAGGGGTTGGATACTGGTAACACTGGTTCCTTGTATCCTCAAGCAGAACCCATTGCTGTGTGGTGACCTAGTGTGTCCAACTGTTACTCCTAAGTTAGCACTGTCTGCTTGGACATCCAAGGTGTCAATACTTCTAGAAAGCACATGCCTCGGTGTCATGAATCTTGGGGACCAACTTAAGGTCTGTGCTTCCAGACGTTTTCCAGTAGGAACGAACCCCTGTCACTGAACTAACTTGGCTGAAATCCTTTGAACTTGCTGTTCTCTCTGTGTCACTTAAATCATGCCAAGAGCTGAGTCTGAATTTTTCACTAAATCATGGAAGCCTCAAATAAGGAACATTAGAAAATAGGTATTCCTTCAGGACCCTATTTTGATAAAAACAGCTCAATTTTGCTTAGTCCAGCATCCATCAAGTTTTAAACTGTGGAATTTTTCCAAATTAGGAGAGCTTCCAAGCTTTTATTTGCTGGAGAGGAAATTGTGCTCTTTGTTGACTTTTTACTTTGTATGCATTTACTATAAAATTTGGAAATATGTCAAAATGAGCTATGAAAGTATAGAAGGCAATACTGCAGCTCCATTCTGAATTCCAGATCTATCTCTCAGGCCACTTCAATCTCCAGACCCTAAAACCCTTTGGATGGATGAATGACTGGTAAATACCGCATGATGTGCCAATCCCAGGGCTACTGAAGGGATATCAGCACCTGCATTAGTGCTGGAGCCAGATCCGGAGAGCTAGAATGAATTGGGTTGGGATATTACATAAAGCAACCAGGAGCAATCCAAGGGCTGAGCACAGACCACAATTGTGGAGAAGAGTCAAGGTCCATACCAAAACACAAAAAGAAAGGAAAACAACTTAAGAGTATGGAACAGCTCTAACACAAATGTGAGAAAAAAACACAGAAAGCTAAAAGCGCCAGCCTGTCACTTGTGGCTCACAAAAGCAGGAAAAGGGAGTGTTATATCCATGTGTCTGATTTTTTGAGGTGTACTATTCACACTAATAGTAACACAGCCCAGAATGTATATTAACACAATCATATAGGTTACTATTTTTCTCCTCTTGGGTAAAAAGCCAAGAAGGACAAGAACTGTACAGTTTCACTTGTAAGTAACTGAGTTTTGCTGATGTTGGCAAAGCATAGACCCAAATGATTCATGTTTGTACATATGTATATTTAATATGTTATTAAATTGCTGTTGCTGTTGTCCCTTAACTGATAGAAATTTATTTTAAAAGGTGAGCTTTGTAAGTGTATGTGACCAATGATTAAAATATGTGGGGCCCTCTGCTCTAAGGATTGAAATTTAGCAATTTCTAATTCCTTTTAAATTCCTTATCCTCGGAGAGGTTTCCCATTGTACCAATTTCTATTTTTGATACTATCCATCATTCAGGAGGAAATGTATTAGAATTTTAATGCTTTGAACAATTTGTAAATTGCAGATACAAATATTTCCTGGCTGGCTGAGCACTATTCTTCTGGCAAAATGATGAACTCTCATGTCTGGTCTGAGCAGAAGGCATGTGTTCAATCCCATTTACCCCACAAACATTACTAAGCAGTAACTCTGGCCAGCACTGTAGTGTGTCTAGGATTCTAAGGTGACTCTGTACTCTGGGTGCTTAGATGAACACTGAAGTCTCTTTTAGCTTGACAGACTGCGGTGTTAGGAAGCAGAGCAGTAGTAGGAAGAGAGGATTTACTTATTCCTACCAGCCACTGTGTGGAAGAGACTGCTCTCTGGAAGGCGGAGAATGTCAAAATCCACACCCTCACAGACTTAGGGTTGGAAAAGTAAAGATAGAGGTAATCATCTACCAAATACTTGCACTTCAGGGTCACTAATAAGCATTTTAATGTTTAATTTGAAGAGCTGTCCCATACATGGATAACAAAATCAAAGCAATGTCCTCTCATAGAATTGGACCCTGGCTAACACTGTGGCTAAGGTGACAAATTCATGTCATCAGTCAAGGGTCTGCTGCAATGAAAGAGGCCATAAAGTGAAAGCTGAATTAATAACAGCTGGGCATACAAGTAGCCAAAGGGTCTCCAGTGCTATTGAAAAAAAAAAGGGGGGGGGAGCAAGATGGTAAAAGAAACATTCAAAATAATAAAAGGAAGTAAATAGATGGATTTCAGAGGGAATGGGAGGGGGCCTAGAGTGGCAACAACAAGAACAAAAAAGTAGTAAAATTAACTGGGGGTGGCCAAGAGCTAATTCAATGCAAGATCTCCTTTTAACATGACAGACTATTGACAATTCTGTTATGCAAAGTCCACTGACAGAAAGAGAGGGAAAGAGAGGAAGAAGAGAACATTCAGAAAAATAAAATAAGAGAAAGGACAAAAAAATAATGAGATAACAATGGATTAACCCACATGCCAGAAACTAAGAAACGTGGAGGAAGGGGAAACCATCTAGAGCCTGGGGAAGAGACACAAAATGAAGATAATTCAGAGAATAAGAAGGAATAGGGGAAAGTCTTGAAGAATTAAGAAAAATCACACACATGGATTAAAATAGAAACATCAAATATAAATATCTAATAATTCAGACAGCTGGATCTCTATAGTGGCTGTAAAAGATCAGAACGGTTGTGAGTTCTCTAAAAGACATAAGACTATCCAAAGATAGAATAGTTTGGGGCTCTCCAATGATAAAGAACAGGAAAAAAAAAACTGCATGAGTATGAACTTGTGACAAATGTCAAAGTGTGGAACTTTGGAGAATGTGAGTTTTGACTGGCAGTGTTGTTAACATGATTCTAAATAATGAATCACATGGAGAAAAGATGGGATTTCTGAACATTAGTAGATCTCTTCCCAACTTTCCTTTTTTCCCCCACGCCCAGTAAAAGGAGAACAGAAACTTTAAGAATATTCATTGTGGGGTGCCTGGGTGGCACGTGGTTAAGCGTCCAACTTTAGCTCAGGTCACGGTCTCACAGTTGTGAATTCAAGCCCCACATCAAGCTCTCTGCCATCAGCATGGAACTGCTTCCTATCCTCTGTCCTCCCCTACTTTCTCTACCCCTCCCCCGCTCACATGTGCGCACACGCTCACTCTCTCTCAAATATAAATAATTATAAAAAACATATTCTTGGGGCGCCTGGGTGGCTCAGTTGGTTAAGCGGCCGACTTCGGCTCAGGTCATGATCTCGGGTTCGGGAGTTCGAGCCCCGTGTCAGGCTATTTGCTGACAGCTCAGAGCCTGGAGCCTGCTTCAGATTCTGTGTCGCCTTCTCTCTCTGCCCTTCCCCTGCTCACGCTGTCTCTCTGTCTCTCAAAAATAAATAAACATTTAAAAAATGCTATTGTATTTTTGTCCCATACTACAAGGGCTTTATTCAGCTTCTGGTCAATAAAGTGTAGTCAGTAGCTCTGGAGCTAAATTAAAAGTGACCAAGAAATAAATATTTAGATTGACTGCATAGGAACAAGTCAACCTGACAAGAATTAGGTGGTGCTGGTGGGAGGGAAGTTGGAGAGAACGGCACTAACAGTAATACAGGCAAAGGCAAAAAATCAAAATTAAGTTCTCACAGGCTAAAAAATGTTACAGAGCTTTATGGAGGGTGAACAAATCTCTCATTCCTCAGGGGCGGAATATTAAATATGATGAGATGATCATGGGAAAAGAGATTCAGCACATTTTTCAAGATATACGAGAATGAAGACACAGATTTTTTTTTAATGATACAAAGAACGTTCCCAAAGGGAAAATAAATTTTATGGCTTCACAGAGCAGAATAGATATCCTCATGTACAAATAAGATTAATGGAAGGTGGCAATGGGCGGTGGCGGTGGGGGTGGGAGAAGGGGGACAAAGATAAGAGGACAATTTAAAAAGAAATAAAAAACAAATGAGGGCAAGTAGATATACAAAGATGAGTGAAAAAAAGATCAAAGTAGAAATAAATATATGACCTATAAACAACTGGGCCAAGAGAGAAGACATGGGAGGAAGGAAGATGTACTTAAACAATGGTTTGGTTCCTATGGGGTCAAAATGAAGACTGGAAACAATGGGATTATTCCAGAACTAGTTCAAAAGCAAGAAAAGATACAGATTTATAATAAATATAAAAACATATTACTAGTAAAATGATATGCTGTGAATAGGAAGAAAAGTCAGGGGACAACAGATCTTAAAATCTATAAAAACATGACAACGTTATTTTTGGCGGGAGATTTTTCTTTAACTTCAGTAAATTTTAGAACAAGCTTTTAAAAAGTAAAAATAATACATGAATAATATAATTAGGTAAATTAAGATAAACACTGCAGTTAGCATTCTATTATTAAGGAACGTAGAAGCATTTGACACAGTTGATCACTGCCCCTCCTTGAAACGTCTTTTTTACTTGGCTTCAAGCACCCAAAACAGCCTGTTCTTCTCTTACTTCTCTGGCTACTTCTCAGTTCCCTTTGCTAGTCCTTCCCCAACAGCACCACCTTCAAGTGTTACAGTGCCCCAGATTTACTCCTCAGACTTCTCATCTGCAGTTACTTGCCTTGTGATCTCATTTGGTCTCCTTAAATACCATGTCTAGAGGGAAGGCTTCCAATTTTGTAGCTCCAGTCCCACCTCATTCCTGAGCTCCACACCATCTCCAACCACCTACCTGACATCTACATTTCAATCTCTGTAAGTTATCTCTAACTTAACCTGAGAAAACTGACCTGGTGGTTCTCACCTACCTCAAACTTGGGTCTCCTAACAGTTTTCTTTATCTCAGTGGAAACTCCCTGCCTCCCCTTGTTTGGGGCAAAAACTTTGGTGTCAGCCTTTCCTCTCCTTTTCCTAGCAACCATATCTGAACCATCAGCAAATTCTGTCATTTCCCCAGTTCAAAAATCTAATTCTTCACACCCTCACTGCTACCACCTCCGGCTAAGCCATCATCACCTTTTGTCTGGGTGTTGGAAACAGTCTCCTAACTGGTCCTTCTGCTGCTGCTCTTGTCTTTTTTCAGTTTATTGTCAACACAGCACTGTGGTGATCCTGTTAAAATGAAAGTCATGTCATATTGCTTCCCTACTCAGAAGCCACCACTGGCTTTCCATCTCATGCAGAGAAGAAACAGTCCTTACCGTGACCCACAATATGCAGTTTCCACAGCTCCCACTACCCATAAGTTTTCTCTGACTTTATCTTAAACTTTCATGCCCCTCACTTCCCTCGGTATTCTTCACACATCAGACAGGACCCCACTTCAAGAAAGCTGAACTTGGTGCTCCCTCTACAGGGAATGCTCTACCCAGATCTCCTCCTCCTGGTTAGCTCCTTCCTTCTCTTTTGCTCTTTACTCAAATACCTCTTTCTCTGAGAGACCTTTGTTGGCCTCTCTCATTTAAAATTTCACCCCACTATGGCCTACCCAGGCACGTCTTCTCTCCTTACTCTGCTTTATTTTTCCTCCTTTGCCCTTAGCAGCTCTAATATCCCATGTACAGTACCTGCTTATCACATTTATTCTGTCTCTTTCAGTAGAATATAAGCTACATAGATTTGTGTGTTTTGTTCACTACTGTATCCCCTACCTACCTAGCACTTAGCACAGGGACTGGCACATAATACTGTTGAATGAATCAATGAGTGAATGGGTGATGTGTTGTTTTTAGTATCTTTGTTCATTTGTTTTCATGAATAAGAAAATCCTTTAATTAGCATGTCAAGTCTTGTGTGCAAAATGTGGCTTCTAAAATGTATCTTAAATGTATTCAAAACTGATCTTGCTTACACCGTGAACTGTCTCAAAAACAGTTTTTACATAATTTGGAAAGTACACATTTTATCTCAGTTCCTGTACAACTCAACACATATTCTTAATTAGTGAGATAATTGGGAGCTTTTACTAACGTGATAAGTTACCTCAATGCAAATTAACTAATGAGCTTCATTCTTTCGAGCAGAGTGGTATCTTGGGAGGTTTGCTGATAAAAAAAGAGGGATACCTGACTGCTTTGCTAAACAGCCCACACGGAAGGCACAGTGCTAAACTAGGTTCTTACTCAGAGTGAGATCCAAGCCCTTATCATACATGACAAAGCTACTGCAATATTCTTCTAAGTGGTCTCCTGGTCACCATCTCTTCCTTCCTATATACACAGTGTACCTGTTTCCAGATCAATATTAATAATGCAGACCTCTGGTTATATCCATTACTCTGCTCAGAAGTCTTCACAGGTCCCCTTTTCCTATTAAATAAAATCCCACCTCATAAAATGGACATGGAAAGCCTCTACAGTCTAGTTGCAATCTGCTTTTTCTACATTATTTCCTCGTATTTTTCTACCCTGCTCTCCAATTAGATTATTGTGCCTTCTACCCCTTGTTATATTTTCCACCTCCTTTCCCTTCCTCATAACGTTCTTGAAGCCAGAGGTTTACTTAGAATTCATTTCTAGGCTAGGGCAGTAGTGTGATCAACACACAGTGTGGTGATATTATTGGTCCCTGTGACTCAGGCTCTAAATTTCTATTAAAAGAATTTAAGATCACATTTCTCTTTTTTAATACCCACATTGCTATATGGGCTTACTTACTCTGAGCTGATATTCAGCTAAATACTCCAGGACTTATGTATGTGACCTTCCATCAAACTGAGTTTCACACATTCTTGGAGAATGTGCACTAAATGCAACCCTGTGCATTTGGTGCCTTAAAATCACTACTTTTCTTTTTGAAGAATATATATCTCCTGACTCTGCCATCTCTTCTCCACTTATACTGCTATTACCTTAGCTTTTGCCACCTTAAGCCCCTTATGAAGCAAGCAGAAAGAGAAGCAAGAGAAAGAGGGAAGGAGCATTATTCCTCACATATGAAAGTGTGCTCAGCCCCCTCCTCCTTCCAGATCATTTCCTATATAGCTAACCGGAGGAAAAAAACTTTTTAAAATCAAATCTGATGGGCATGTCCTTCCCCAGTGCCCATCTCCACAGTGGCTCCCCATTACCTTCATCATAACCTCAGACCTTTTGAAATTCTTTTCCCACCTTCATCTCCAGCCTTATTTCTCACCACTTATCATCACGCCGCTTGTACTCTGTGGCTGTTGCACATGCATCTCCCTGAGTTGATAGCATCAGTCCCCAGCTTCTCTTCCTGGCTAGCTATTCTTTCTTACAGACTCAACTCTGGTACCTCCTCCTCTAAAAGCTTCCCTGTCATCTCTACAATAGAATGTGTAAGTGCCCTTGCTCTCTGTTCCAGTGGCACCCAGATTTAGCTCTATCATGACACTCATTATACTGTTAGCATTGCCTGTTGCTTTTCTTTCTCCCCATCGGTAGACATTAAGGTCCTTGAGAACGAGTGTGTCTTTCATCTCTGTAACTCGAATGTTAAGAGCAGTGCCTCATATTTTTATCAGTTTTCTCTTGCCAATAAAATTATTCTTGATTTTTCTTTTTCTTGTTCATCCGAGAAGAATGTAAAAGGAACATGGTAGAAACTGACTTAAGCAAGAGTAAGATTTCAACCTTTTAATGTTTTAACTAGTATAGGGGGGCAGTGAAGCTTTGCTACACACTCTCATTACATTACAAAGAATACATAGTGAGGCTGACTACAACTAAAAGCTATCGGTGAGATTATTTTAATTTGCCTTCTCCATAAAACGGAAGTAAAATAGACAAATAATCTGTAAATGGGGATTCTCTGAGACCCAATTTCTTGGTGTCAATTGCATAATGAAGCAGGCACTGGGTTTTCTGGCCAGGGAAAATTGAAGACATTTAGGTCCAGATTGATTAGTCTTTCTGTGAGAAATGAATGCCTCAGAGACAACTGAGCATTGCCCGTCAGTTACGGCCATATTGAATGTGACTTAACATATTGATAAAACATACAGTTTACTGGAATGAGGGAGTTACATAATCTCTGAAAGATTTCTTTTCTGAGATGATTTTAGTATATATTTTTTCAGTGGCAGTCTTTCAAGGGCCCATCCAGCTAAAAATCTATAATCACTAAGCCCTAGATATTCTTAAAATTGTGAAGGGCTTCTCTTTCTACTACTCCAGCTTTACTTTCCTGATCAACAAATTGACCAAATGAAATTAACCTATTTACTACAAACCATTTTGTTCCCTAGGCTATGTCAGTGTGTGTGTGTGTGTGTGTGTGTGTGTTGTGTGACAACACATCGAATAGTAGATTGCTCATTAGAAACACAGTTGTAGTCACTCCTTATAGTACCTAGGTAATTATCAATTGATTAATTTGTATATTTTAATGATTTGGTTCCCTACTTCTCCAAAGAAACATAAAAGTATTTTAAAATCTAAGATAACTGAGACTTCATTACTTGTTGCAAAATAGAATTTATTTTAACTGGTGGAGTCCCACTGGGGAGTGCTAACATGAATAATTAACCATTACACGCAATCCACCAAAATGAGCAGTTTCGTTGCGTTTAGTAATAGTAGCATCTTCAAGTGTGATTTACATTTATATCTCTAATGAAAATTAGTGCATTCTTCACACTTTCTGATTTTTCTATGCCTCTTCTGTGGCAGCATAACTTCTTACTACTTGTATTTGCATTTGTAAATTACTGAGTAATGTTGGTGGCAGGTAACGGATGAATGTGTTTTGCCGAGAACCTAGACTTGTATCCGCTGATTCCTTAAAAAAAACCTCTATGTTATATTCCACATTTCTTTGTAATTCCTTTTAGTTTAACATGTCTTGGGTAACCTCTCTGAGTTTCTCATAATGCAGTACTTTGTGTCTCCAACTAGAGAAATTCTATTAGAGAATAGGGAAAAGTGATCTGGGGACTGCCTTGACTGAAAAAAGTTAAATGACATTAAATAATAGCTACCATATCTCAAACATTTGCTCTGTGTCAAAAGGTGTGGTATATATTGTATATGCATTATTTCCAACCCTTGTAATGGAGGAAGTACTATTTTCCCCATTTTGCTGAAGTCAAAACTGAAGCTTAACATTTAGTAAACTTGTGTCCAAGGACAATGCTAGAAGGTGGCTGGACCAAAATTCAAACAGAGATGATGTGTCTGATGTTAAAGTCTAGGCTTTTCTTCTGTCACAGGCCATAATTAAGAGTACAAAAGTGCTCCAAGTTTATGTTACCTTGTAGTGCCTTATCTTCCCAGACTCTGATCAAGCATTTTCCTGTCTTGCCCATATCAGGACAGATACTTGACAGTACCTGGTTTCAGGGTTAGGAATCAGTATATCATTCATTTGGTAATTTTCCTTTCTTTAACTTGGGCAGAGAAGCTCTCTCCAGAGCCAGAGCCAATTGTTTTTCTCTAATGACTTAGAGGGAGGGCAGCCTGAGGCTATCCTGAGATCTGCAAGTCTATTTATCATCTTTCTCTTTGTTCCATGGATGATATCCAGCAAGCCTGCCACTTTGAATAGCCTCATGGGGACAGATATGTTGATTATTTCCACTCTGAAAAGAGAAACATTGAAAGTAAAATTTGGCTGTTTTCTGGAATTATGAATGCAATTTTTAAGCAATTATAAAAGCATAGGCATACTTATTAAAACACATTCCTTTCACCAAAAAAAAAATATTGAGCTGATTTCATTGCAATCGAATATAGTGAACAGTAGAAATGAAACACATTAAAGATGCTGAGAACCTCTGTAGCTTAGGAAGCTGTAAGAATTTCGAATTAACAGTTTACAACAGGAAACAATTAACACATCCCTTAACTAGGTCTTACTCCCTTGAAGGTATCTGGAGTAAGACCAAGAGCCAAGCACCTAACCCAGATTTCAGAATCTGAGGGTGAGATCTTATTAACTCAGTGAAATAGGACTCTTCTCTTAGAAAGAGTCCAATTTATTAATTCCAGAAGAAGTTATAGGCAATGCCTTTTAAAAATTTAGAGTTTCTTTTTATTAAGATAGGGAAGCAAAGATGAGCCCTGTTTCCTGTCTTTGGCCTCACCTCTCTTCCTCACTTTTTGCCTTTGCTCCTCTTTGCCAGGTTTCTCGCTAACACCACCTTCAGAGGCCTCAGTGGCTCCATCAGAGTAAAAGGTTCCACTATCATCAGCTCAGAAAACAACTTTTTCATCTGGAATCTGCAACATGACCCCATGGGAAAGCCAATGTGGACCCGCCTGGGCAGATGGCAAGCGGGGAAGATTGTCATGGAC
Source organism: Cryptoprocta ferox (assembly GCA_028646485.1). Lineage (NCBI taxonomy): Eukaryota > Metazoa > Chordata > Mammalia > Carnivora > Eupleridae > Cryptoprocta > Cryptoprocta ferox. The sequence goes on from CM053568.1 coordinate 28,933,236, forward strand.
TATGGAATATGGCCAGAGCAGGCCCAGAGGCACAAAACCCACTTCCAACACCCAAGTAAACTACACTTGAGAGTGGTTACCCTGATCGAGCATCCGTTTGTCTTCACACGGGAAGTAGATGATGAAGGCTTGTGCCCTGCTGGCCAACTCTGTCTAAACCCCTTGACTAATGACTCTTCTGTGTTGGACAGCCTTTTTAACAGCCTCCATAGCAGTAATGATACAGTGCCCATCAAATTCAAGAAGTGCTGCTATGGATATTGCATTGATCTGCTGAAAAGGCTAGCGGAAGACATGAACTTTGACTTTGACCTCTATATTGTTGGGGATGGCAAGTATGGAGCCTGGAAAAATGGGCACTGGACTGGGCTGGTGGGTGATCTCCTGAGTGGGTCAGCCCACCTGGCAGTCACTTCCTTCAGCATCAATACTGCACGAAGCCAGGTGATAGATTTTACCAGCCCTTTCTTTTCCACCAGCTTGGGCATCTTAGTGAGGACCCGAGACACAGCGGCTCCCATTGGAGCCTTCATGTGGCCACTCCACTGGACAATGTGGCTGGGGATTTTTGTGGCTCTGCACATCACTGCCATCTTCCTCACTCTGTATGAATGGAAGAGCCCCTTTGGTATGACTCCCAAGGGGCGAAATAGAAGTAAAGTCTTCTCCTTCTCTTCAGCCTTGAATGTCTGTTATGCCCTCTTATTTGGTAGAACAGCAGCCATCAAACCCCCCAAATGCTGGACTGGCAGATTTCTAATGAACCTTTGGGCCATTTTCTGTATGTTTTGCCTTTCTACATACACGGCAAACTTGGCTGCTGTCATGGTAGGCGAGAAGATCTATGAAGAGCTTTCTGGAATACACGATCCTAAGGTAATACTCCTTTTTACTCTAGCTTTCTTTATCATCCATTATAACTCCATGTATTGTGTCTTATGCTGTGGTATGTCTATGTTCTTTCATCTAACACATGAATATTCTCTCAGCCATCTATAGAGACTATGAACTAAATTAAATATTTTATCGTTTTATTGAATGAGACAAAAAAAAAGTGAAGGGGTTCTGGGAGTGTTTGTTCTAGAGAAAGTGTTTTTGGTAGGACCATCTATTAGTAAGTTTCTCTTGTGTTCTTTGTGCATCTGACAGAATGTCCATTAAAGAATAGACTTACAAAGTATTTTCACCCAAAGCAGACTTCAAAAACTGATTTATTACTTCTCTTGGGAATTAATGAAAATAAATAGAAGGATCCATGTTTTAAATTGTAAAGAATCTTTTTCTCACCATTAAAGAGAGTTAAAATTAAAGAACTAACATTTTATCATAAACACCCAGAGTCAGACATGACAGAACTCAATGGGCATAGAACACAGAGTACTAAATTAACTGAAGTGGCAGAATTAGTTAAGAACAGGGTGTCTCTACACAGTAAGGAGAGCTATACAGCTGACCACCTTGGCTGAGGGGATGGTGCCAACAGTCATATTATAATGTCCAAGGACACTCAAAAAAATACATCTATTCTAGGCTGCCTTTGATATCCTAGACATCTGACCCTAAGAGTTGAAGGGAGGAAATGGATGGAGTTCAGGTAAATAGGTAAAGCAGTGGTGATACTCAAGGAGAGCCATATTTGTTTCTCTCCGGATTAAAACAGGACCCCTTCCAGTGACGGGGAGTATGGAGAACCTAGTCCACCCTGACTAGTAGTGACGAGGTGGTTGTCAGGGTTCAAGGAAACTGGAGTAAGACCAAAGGGAGCACTACAGTCCTGATAGGGAACAGAATTCAGATCCAGGGCAGGAGTGTGTTACAATGTGCACGACCCACCTCGGAGAGATTAGAGAAAGTTGTAATTCACTGGGCATACCCAGGACACACTGTGTTTAAAACAACTTGAGCTCAGCTGAGCATTTCAAATTGGGAAATACCCATGCCTTTTCAAATACCCCTTTTCACACCAAGTCTCAAGGTATTGAACCTTTACTATAAATTTCTATTAAACATTTATTTTTTAATTTTGTTAATGTTTTATTGATTTTTGAGAGAGAGAGATGGAGTGTGAGTGGGGATGGGCAGAGAGACAGTGACACAGAATCCAAAGCAGGCTCCAAGGTCTAAGCTGTCAGCACAGAGTCCGACATGGGGCTCGAACTCATGAACCATAAGATCATGACCTGAGCTGAAGTCGGATACTTAACTGACTGAGACACCTAGGTGCCCCTCCATTAAACATTTAAAATTAACTTCACAGAGCATCAACATATAAGACATTTGTAACTGTCTTTTTCAAATGATGGAGTGGCCCAGAGTGCTGGAGGCAGCTTTAGAGAATTCTCATAAATGGTTTGGATTAAGATATAAAATCTGTTCTGCAAACAAATGAACATGAGAAACTTGACCCATACACTACAAACTTCCTGGTAAGTTCATGACCTGAACCTCATGAAAAGGTTCAACAAACAATGGCTTACTGATTAGACAAGAAACTGCATTGCCTTTTAATTCACACTCAGGGTTTTATTTTTTATGTTTTTTTCTTTTATAGTTTATTGTCAAGTTGGTTTCCATATAACACCCAGTGCTCATCCCAACAAGTGCCCTCCTCCATGCCCATCACCCCCTTCTCCTCTCCTCTACCCCCATCAGCCCTCAGTTTGTTCTCAGTATTCAAGAGTCTCTCATGGTTTGCCTCCCTCCCTCTCCCTAACTATTTTTTCCCCTTCCCTTCCCCCATGGTCCTCTGTTAAGTTTCTCCTGTTACACTTATAAGTGAAAACGTATGGTATCTGTCCTTCTCTGCCTGACTTATTTCGCTTAGCATGACACCCTCGAGTTCCATCCACGTTGCTACAAATGGCCAGATTTCATTCTTTCTCATTGCCATGTAGTATTCCATTGTATAGATGAACCACATCTTCCTAATCCATTCATCAGTTGATGGACATTTAGGCTCTTTCCATGATTTAGCTATTGTTGAAAGTGCTGCTATGAACATTGGAGTATATGTGCCCCTATGCATCAGCACTCCTGTATCCCTTGAGTAAATCCTCAGCAGTGCTGTTGCTGGGTCACAGGGGAGTTCAATTGTTAATTTTTTGAGGAACCTCCACACCGTCTTCCAGAGTGGCTACACCAGTTTACATTCCCACCAACAGTGTAGGAGGGTGCCCGTTTCTCCACATCCTCGCCAGCATCTATAGTCTCCTGATTTGTTCATTTTAGCCACTCTGACTGGTGTGAGGTGGTATCTCAGTGTGGTTTTGATTTGCATTTCCCTGATGATGAGTGATGCTGAGCATCGTTACATGTGTCTGCTGGCCATCTGGATGTCCTCTTTGGAGAAGTGTCTTTTCATGTCTTCTGCCCATTTCTTCACTGGATTATTCATTTTTCGGGTGTGGAGTTTGGTGAGTTCCTTATAGATTTTGGATACTAGCCCTTTATCCAATATGTCATTTGCAACTGTCTTTTCCCATTCTGTCGGTTGCCTATTAGTTTTTTTTATTGTGTCCTTTGTAGTGCAGACGCTTTTTATCTTGATGAGGTCCCAATAGTTTATTTTGGTTCTTGATTC
>CM053568.1:28944828-28956203 GCA_028646485.1 Cryptoprocta ferox
TATAATTTTATAATTTTCTATAAAAATTACAAAAAAATTTTTTTAACAATTATTCATTTTTGAGAGATAGAGTATGAGTGGGGAAGGGGCAGAGAGAGAGAGAAGGAGACACAGAATCCGAAGCAGGCTCCAGGCTCTGAACTGTCAGCACAGAGCCCGATGCGGGGCTCAAACCCATGAGTGGTGAGATCATGACTTGAGCCAAAGTCAGACGCTTAACTGACTGAGTCACCCAGGCACCCCCCCAAAAAAAGTTTTTTTTTTTAAAAAGAGTCAGACACTTAACAGACTGAGCCACAGGTGCCCCCAGTCTGGGCCTTTTAATGTGGTTGAAGGATGGGAGAGGGTTATAGCTTGCCCATGTGGAGAGGGGGCAACTCTTGGCCAGATAGAGCAGGAGGTAACAGGGTTCTCGAGAGGCTCTGTCCGAGGGCTGGTCCAGGATGTGGGTTGTGGTCAGGCTAGAGAATATCATGTTTTGTATTTGGGATCTATTTTCTGAGAATGAAGGGCACCATGACCTAGGAAAACAAAGAGTTAGGGCCAAGCGCAGACGCCTGTGAGTTTTGTCTGTATGGAGGGGAGGGGTTGGGGCTTTGAATAGAATCTTTTCATATATATTAAGTTTAATCTAACAAGAGAATATTCAAGGGATTTGTTCTTCTAGATATTGAAATACTTCATCTTAGTAATAATAACAGAAAATTTAATACTCATTGACCACTCTGATACGCTGGGCACTGTTGTAAACATTAATTCAGTACGCATTCCCGCTGAGAAGTCATGGAAATTAAAATAATCCAAGTAAAGCAAATTGCATTGTGTCTGACAACTGGAGGCACAAAATAAGAATAGTTAAAAGTCTTGTCAGATTTTTATACCAATATTAATTACATTTATCTTGAACAATTATTCTCTGTCTCTCTCTCCCCCTCTTTCTCATTGACTGTGAACTGAGTAAATGGCAAGGTTCTCTTTCTGAGCTAACTTCTGGAAGGTTTGGAGGCCAACTGCTTGCCCACTAACAGCAGATTTACTCTCATTGTGTTATGCATTTTAAAAAGCATCATTCCTAGCTTCATATTGGTTTTTTTTCCTCCACTTCATCCTATTTTAGTTTATGCTGTCTTGTATTTTGTGTGACCTTTAAGCTGCCTTAAATCTTTTCAGGAAGAGAACAAGGTATACATTAAGTAATGTCAAAATCAGATAATAAATAAGAATATTAGCAGCCATTCAGGGGCGCCTGGCTGACTCAGTTGTTTAAGGTCCAACTCTTGATCTCAGCTCAGGTCTTGATCTCAGGGTCGTGAGTTCAGACACCACAAAAAAAAAAAAAAGAAAAAAAAAGAATGTTAATAGCAATTCAAAAAAGAAGTACAATTGACCAACAAATATAAAAAATTAAATATTACTTGTAATCAAATTGAAGAAATGCTAATTGAAACAGTAATGAGATGATATTTTTACCTATCATATTAGGAATCTTTTACTGATAGCTCTCAGTCTTTGTTGAAGTACATTAAGACCAGCATCAGCACACACTGCTATCGGGAGAGTAGGTTGATACAATATGTTCATAAATCAACTTGGCCATTTGTATCAAGAGCTTTAAAAGGGTTTATGCCCCTTTACTTTTGACTTCCTTCCACATCTAGGAATCCATCCAAAGGAAATAACTTAATATATGGGCAATAATTTATTACAAAGATTCATTGCAGTCTTACCCAAAATAGCAAAAACTAGGAAACCATGTAAGTGTCCAATAATAACACAAGTAATGCATTATAATATTCCTATGTGCTATAAAAATGTAGCTGGTAGAGATGATTCTGAAGAGCTTTTAGAATGTTAGATAGTCATACACCTGAAACTAATATAGTAATATACTTCAACTAAAAAAATTATAATAATTAAATGTCAAAAAATCAAAATATGAGTAAGTGAAAAGTTGGGATATAGAGCCATATACTGTATTTCTAATTTTTTAATATGCATACATTAAGCTGTAAAGAGAAGTGACCAGAAGGCAATATAATACAATATTAATAGCACTGATATCTGAGCAGTGTAATTACAGGAAATATTTTAGTATTTTCGTCCATATTTTCTACAGTGTTCATGGCTTATGTAATGAGAAAGAACATAATAAGCCGAGAATGAAAATAATTTAGACATGAGATAATAGTCACAGCAGTGATGTTTGCTCCACATTCACTGCTGCTGTCTGCAGACTTTGAATCCAGGCAGGGTAAGGTCCTCAATGAGTAGCACGCCTGCAGTAAAATGTTTACATTTTAAAGATGCTGGGGCGCCTGGGTGGCTCAGTTGGTTAAGCACCTGACTCTTGATTTCGGCTCAGGTCATGATCTCACAGTTCGGTTAGTGAGATTGAGCCCCACATCAGACTCTGCACCTACTGACAGCACAGAGCCTGCTTGGGATTCTCTCTCTCTCTCTCTCTCTCTCTCTCTCTCTCTCTCTCTGTCCCTCCCCCACTCTTTCTGTCTCTCTAAAAAACAAATAAATAAACATAAAAAATATAAAGCTGCTGTGCTTTCTACAGAGACTTTCAGAAGAAAATTTTTATTCCCACTCAGTTTATTCACAGGACTTAGCACAATCTGAAATTGTCATGTCATCTATTTGCTTACTTGATAATTGTCCCCCTGTGTCTTGCTCACCACCGGATTCTCACCATATTGGGTGGAAAGTAAACATTCAGCAAATGTTGTTCGATTAGTAGATGAATGAAAAATGGCAGCATCGTTGGAATAAGGCTATAGCCTTCTATATGGCAAAACATCATTCAAAAAGACCATTCAAAACCAGTCTTCTGGGTTGCCTCAGTGGCTCAGTTGGTTGAGCATCTGACTCTTGATTTTTGGCTCAGGTCATGGTCCCAGGGTTGTGGGATCAAGCCCCTCATTGGGCTTCCCACTGAGCATGGAGCCTACTTAAGATTTTCTCTCTCTCTCTCTCTCTCTCTCTCTCTCGCCCCCTCTCTCTCTCACCTCATTCCTTCCCTCCCTTTCTCTGCCTCTCTCCCCCACTTGTAATCTCTCCTTCTCTCTCTAATATAAAATTTAAATTTTTTAAATAAAACCATTCTCCTACTAGATCCTATGGAACAAATAGAAGGAAAGCCACAGTACGTGGCAATGTACTATATGATCCAAAGGGCAAAATCCTAGTGTTGGGCAGATCCAAGTTTGAAGTATGCCTCAATCATAGGTTAGCTGCGTGATGTTTGGCAAGTCACTTGCCATGGCCTCTGTAACCTCATTTGAAAAGATTACAGGAGAAAATGGAAGTGAAATATCTAGCTGAAGTTCTGATTCCATCTACCACTAAGTTATAAACTCTGTCAGAGTGGAGACCAGATTTATATAAAATAAAGTACCTATATCCCTAGAATCTAAGCCTTTAGCAATCATTCATTTAAATAAGTGTTAGGTAAATAATGGACTTGTTATGAGGCCAGGCAGAGGTGATCAACATGTGGCCAGTAGAATAGAGAGGCAGAGGGTAGGAGCACCTCTCATTTGCAATTGGTAAAGTATACCACGTAAGCTCCAAGTTACATCCAAGAGTGACCTGGAGTGTTTGAGCCATGAGATTGGTATAATCAGATCATCAAAGCAAAGAAAACCTAAGACCATGAACCCATAGTGGAGTCAAGGATCAGAGATGTAGGATCCTTGAATGAGAGCATGAGACAGGTTACGCTGCCCTAGCCTGGATGGTTCTGGTTCCGTGGTGGCAGATTATGGAGTTGGTGGTCCAGTAAAGATCAGACACACAATACCTGAAACCTATTGGGAGTTGAACAATTGGGTATTTCCCTTCCCTTCCTGTTCTTCAATACAAAAAACTTTGGAACACCAAAATGATTTTGCTAATTCAGTGTGATAAATGGAAAACAGAACAAATGAGCATGTGATCTGTTTATTTCCTCACCTACTTCCAAAATATTTTTGAGAGGGCGTCTTTATAGAATTTTTAAAAATAATTGCAGCTTTATTACTTTCAAATAGATACAGTAATTCATACTAACAGCAGCAAAGTGTCTTCAATTAGACACCCTGCTGGGTTTGCATTAATAAATGTCTAAGATCACTTCCTTCATTTGAAGGCAGAGAATGTGCCAAATTTTTGGAAACGTTTCTCTTAAATTAGGGGAAGATTGGCTTATAACTTTGTTTACATTATTAACTTGCTTAGTAAGCACTATCTGTATGCATAGATACTTTCTGTACCAATAAATATATCATTGGATATCTATAACTATTCACATCTCAATTATAAACAATTATCAGTACACATGTCCATCAACTCTGTGTTCATACACATATATTTACATTATTTTAAAAGTTAACACATGTTAAATGTACACACGCATTTGTAATTAGGGAGAGCTAAGTTACTCCAAGTCATTCTTGGATGTAATTTAGAAATCTTGCTGCTACACCCTCCAACAGCAAGTGGGAGGGCCTTCCACCCTCTGCCTCTGTCCTGCTGGACACATCTTGGTCTTAGAAGCATTCAAACCACTCTCATATTAGATGCTATGGAATAAATAAAAAGAAAGCCCCAATAGGAGACAGCATAGGATGATACAAAAGACAAGGTCCTGATGTTGGATAGATAAAAGTTCGATGCAACTTAGGTTTGAGGGTTTGCCCTATAAAGAATCTCATTTTCATGCTTAATAAATATCTCCGTGTGTCCAAAGAAATTGCAGGCAACCCCTGAAGGGGCTTCTTTTATCTGTAAAATACATATTTTAGCTCCTCAGTGTGAATTAAGATGAGTGCTGGATTTTTATGATTTAGCCTCAATTTCACATTTTGATCCTTAATCAGATAAGGAGCTAGCATAATCTAACCACCCTGGGTATCCATCCAGTGGTATGTCAGGAGGCTTAACTGTGAGCTCGGATCCATTGTGAACTTTGTGAACTCCGTCTGGGAAATTTAGCCAAGATAGGCTTCACTCTCCCAACTGCAACTGTGTACAAGCCTGCTCCAGCCAAATGCACAGATACATATATATGTATAAAAATATATTGTATATATATTACATATACTGTGTATATAATGTGTGTATTAGGTGTATATATGTATATGGATATGTACAATGTATACATAGTATAAAATGTATACATATTATATATAACATATGATGTTATTTATAGCTTGAGTTCAGAAAGATGTTTTGTGAGAATGCATTAATACTTTTCAAACTCAAGAACTGCACTTATGGCATTTTATTAGGAAGCTGCTGCTTGAAAAATGCCAAATGACAGAAGATCCTCATGCCAACCAAAACAAGATGTCAACTTCTCCTTAAATTATATTTGAATTAGAGCTTTTTTCATGTGTGATCTGAAGATATAAAATTAATGGAAGTGAATCTATTGGCAAATAAGAATATAGTGAATGTATGCATATAAATATATGTATCTCCCATGACTTACATATTTAAAATGGTGATCAATCCTGAGGGTCATACATATGAACTTTCATATGTATGTATGAAAAGCATTAGCTTCATAATAAGACCACTGATACAGTTTCAGGGACAGGAACTGAAAACAACATCAATAAGTAATAATGATAATAACATTCATTGGATACCAGCCATGTTCCAGGGACTCTGCTAACTGCTTTACATGGATTTTTCTCATTTAAATTTTACTGCATCCATGCAGATGAGGAAATGGAGCTAAAAGAAATTAGATAACGTGTCCAAGGCCATATAGCTAATGAATGGTAGAGGCAGGATTCATACCCAACAAAATCTGACTTATTATTTATTCCTACTAAGTATTTCATTTATACACGTGGGAAGAATGTTCTTCCCAACCTGGTATATTTGAAGTAGTCCTTTCCCTACCCCTGGACTTAGTCTGGGAAGGCTGCTCACACACAAAGGTGATTCAAAGGCAGAGACTACTGCTGAGGCTGTGACATTTGAATTTGTGCACACAGTATGTATGGGATGAAGAAGTGAGGGACACAGATCCAGGAAGAATTAACTGCCACCCCACTCTCACCATCATCACTAACACCCTACCCAGGGAAGTGTTGCAGTAGGAATGTGTCCTTCCAGGCACTTCATAAACTAAGGAGGGGTTATGTATCTGCATAGCGTCTTCTCCCCAGCACCACCGTGGCACACTGTGACAGTCGCAGATGCCGTCCTTCTCCCCTGTCACCACTCCTATAAGATGGCAGCTTCTCCTCTCTTGGCTACAGTTCAGAGTTTGCTCAGTCTGTTAAGTGTCTGACTCTTTTAAAAAAAATTTTTTTTGGGGGGAACACCTGGGTGGCTCAGTCGGTTAAGCGTCCAACTTCAGCCCAGGTCATGATCTCACCGCTCATGGGTTCGAGCCCCGCGTCAGGCTCTGTGCTGACAGTTCAGAGCCTGGAGCCTGCTTCGGATTCTGTGTCTCCCTCTCTCTCTGCCCCTTCCCCACTCGCACTCTATCTCTCAAAAATGAATAAATGTTAAAAATTAGGTGCTAATTAATCTCTGGGAAGTCTCTCAAATTGGTACTCCACTCTAGCTGAGCACTACTCAACTCACATAAATTTTGTTCAGAGAAAAGAGAGACTAAATCAGTCTCTGTTCATCAAGATATTGTTTATACTGCTGAGGGACGCCTGTCTGACTCAGTAGGTGGAGCATGAGACTCTTGGTCTTGGGGTCATAGGTTCAAGCCCCACATTGCGTCTACGTAGAGATTACTTAAAAAATAAAATCTTTTTTTTTAAGTTTATTTATTTATTTTGAGAGAAAAAGGGAGCAGGAGGGAAAGAGAGAGGAGAGAGAGAATCCCAAGCAGGCTCTGCACTGATAGCACAGATCCCAATGCTGGGCTCAAACTCATAAAACATAAGATCATGACCTGAGCTGAAATCAAAAGTCAGACACTTAACTGACCAAACCACTAGGTGCTCCCCCAAAAATAAAATCTTTAAAAAAACAGGTATTTTTATACTGTTGAAAGTCTAGAAATCATTTCTAGTCATTAAGAGGAGATTGGCTAAAGTAGGGTACATTCTTTCCCTGAAATATAATGTTGCTGTTAAGAAAAAAAATGAGCTAGATATACAGTCGAGTAAAAGAAAGTAGATTATACAAAACAAGCATATAAAATAAAATAGCCCTGGGATGCCTGGGTGGCTCAGTCAGTTGACCGTCCGACTTCAGCTCAGGTCGTGATCTCACGGTTTGTGGGTTCAGCCCCATGTTGGGCTCTGTGCTGACAGCTCAGAGCCTGGAACCTGCTTCAGATTCTGTGCCTCCCTCTCTCTCTCTGCCCCTCCCCTCCCCCCTCCCTCTCTCTCAAAAATAAACATGAAAAAATAAAAATAAAATAAAACAGTCTGTCTGTAAAAACATGCTACTAACATTTTTAGTTTTACTGAATTGGCACCCACAGACAAGGGTTGCTCTCCACTAGAATACACTTATGTCAGGGGTGCCTCAACTCTTTCTTCCTGGCACAGGTCCTGAAATTCTTCCAACAGCGTATTCTTTGTATTAGGAAAATTTCCTCCAGGTGGCTTCTATATATACTGCATACATTTCAAGATAAGATGAATGTTCCATGAAAGAGGGGAGACTTCTGTTAGTTTCCTGTATGGGTTATCAATTTAGACTACATAATTCTGCTTACATAAACAGCAAGGAAAATATGTACCTTTGGATCATTTGATGAATTTTAGGGATTCTGCTTCTGATTCTCTCGCTCTCTCTCTCTCTCTCTCTCTCTGCCCCTCCCCCACTCACACTCTGTCTCTCTCAAAAATATGAATAAACATTAAAAAATTTTTTTAAAAAAGAAATGCAGAATTTGAGGCTGGATCTCAGGCCCTACTCCAGTCCTACTGAGTCAGAATCTGCATTTGAATGAGATCCCTGGGTGTTTCATTTCTATAGGACAGTTGGAGAAGCATCACTATAAGTCAGTCCCCACTTGACCCACCATCCGGTCACTTTACTGGTGGTCCCACTCTTACCTTTCACCTCCAGCAGTGACATGTTCCAGGACTAAACTCCACAGGCATCTTATAATTAGTAACATGCCCTATTGACAGTTTCAGGGTTCCAGTGATTTCTAGCTCCAGTCCTCTTCCAACACCTGAGAGATGCTTTGACTCAGAACCCCAGCCTGCCAGCTACAATTTTAGCCCAGCTGGTAAACATCTTGGATAGTGGACCTATACAGTTCTGTCCTTCATTATCCACCTGCCTCACCATCAAACTGATCTATGCTACTTCGTGCCTTCTAGCCAAACCAGCAACACAGCAGTCCATCACCTAACGAATTTCGGAGAAGAATCCTTGGTCTCTGTCACCACTCTACCCTCAGTGCAAAGAAGTTCTTTGTGTTGCTTCTTAAGCCTTTTTACTCTTGTTCTTTTCTCTGTGGAGATAGTAACCAGTCAATTAGCTTTTTCTTTGAACCATTATTAACCCATTTCTCACCCTGCTCTTTACATCTTGTGAATCACTTGACAAGCCATGGTTTCCAGCTCATCAGGAGGAACAAGAGTGCTGCCTCGTTTTTGCATCATGTTACCACAGGCAGGTAACGGGTTCTTATCTATAACCGAGTACTGAAAGAAGAAGTGTTATGTGTAGGAAAGTCAAGGTTTTATCCTGATCCAGCAATTTTCTTTTCACTTTTACACGCCATTAGAAAATGATCATTTTGCTTCACTAATATGACAAATAAGAACGACAGGAACCATTTGTAAAGTAATCCATTGCTTCCCAGATGCTGCAGTCCAGCACCTCAGTTTATCTCTTGCATCTGTGCAGCAAAAAAAGACATTTAAATGGAAAGAAGATCAGGGCACCTGGGTGGCTCAGTCTGTTAGGCATCCAACTTCGGCTCAGATCGTGATCTTGTGGTTTGTGGGTTCAAGCTCCACCTTGGACTCTGTACTGATGCTGACAGCTTGGAGCCTGCAGCCTTTTTGGATTCTGTGTCTCCCTCTCTCTCCTTGCCCCTCCCCTGCTTGCTCTCTCTCTCCCTCTCTCAAAAATGAATAAACATTCAGAAAGAAAGAAAGAAAGAGAAGAAAGAAGAGAAGAGAAGACCGGGGCTCAGAAGAGTTAAGTGACTTGTTTCCAAAGTTCAAGCTGCTACCTAAACCCAAGTTCCCTAATTTCATATCCATCATGACTTCAGTACAATGTGCTACCGCATACAAACTATATTCAAAAACTTATTAAGCGTACAAGGGAAGGAATACTCGCAGCTCCCAAAGATTTGCTCAGCATTTCAGGAATGTAATTTGAGGAAAGCAATTATCAGAACAAATAAGAAATTCATAATATATTTATTTGCTGCTTGATATAGATCTATACTTGTGAATTACCTTAGGTTTTCAGATGGTTTAAACTTTCAGGAGCTGAATATTTTGCAGGTCAAATATAAAATCAAGCAGCCAGTATACCGCAAGCCAATCTGAAGTCCAAGAATGCACAATATATTTTGCTTTGTGTCATGTACCAAATGACTAATAGGCAGCAGGGGCTTTCAGGGTTATAATTTTAGCCCAAGGTTCTGGTAACTACATGAAATCCTTGAGTGGTTTATGATATCATAAGGTGAAATTATAGCTCCCCATGGGCAAGAGTTGTTGAAATGCTTTCAGCCATTGAGTACCATAACTAGCCTGTTCTCTATAGCAATTATAGGAAAAACTGTATTAAATGCCTAGTCATATTGACTAATGACTTCAAATATAGAAATTATTTTTTAAAATGAGAATGTCAGGCAGGCAATTCATTCATCCATCCATTCCATAAATATGTATAAGTCACCATATGTCTGCCACTCTAAGACAAGGGCTGGGGTTATAGCAACAGACAAGTCTGATCCCTAATCCTGCCCTCAAAGCGCTTTCATTTTAGCAGGGGAATCAGACATTAAATAACCATAACTGGGGTGTTATAATGATGAGGAGCTCCCGGGTGGCTCAGTCGGTTGAGCGTCCAACTTTGGCTCAGGTCCTGATCTGGTGGTTTGTGAGTTTGAGCCCCATATCAGGCTTGCTGCTGACACTGTGGATCCCACTTTGGATCCTCTGTCCCCCACCCTCCTCTCTCTCTGCCCCTCCCCCCCTCTCTCTCAAAAATAAATAAGACATTTTAAAAAATTTAATGTTATAATGATGAGTAGAATGTTATGCCAATATATTAACAGGATCCTGACTGACTGGGGTGGGAGGGGCACTGTCAGAGAAGGCCTCCTTCAGGAAGTAAGCAGAACTAAACCCTGTTTGATGAGTCAGAATTATAAAGGATAGGAAGAGGGGAAAGCTCTTTCTTAACAAGCAAATATTTAGAGTATGATACAGAGATCTGACCTCCCTCCAAATGGTAGGAACAACTATGTGGATATGCTAGAGGAAAAAGTGAGAGAGAATCAGAAAACAATAACCTTGAGCACATTCTGCTACTTGAGATAAGTCAGCAGAGAAAGACAAGTACTGAATGACATTACTTATATGTGGTATCTAAAAAGGTCAAACTTGTAAAAAATACAAACTAAAATAGTGGTTACTAGGGGCTGGGGGATAAAATTGGTGTTGTTCAAGCACGCAAACTTGCAACAAACAATAAATAAGCCTTAGAGATCTAATGCACAGTATAATGATATAGATAACAGTATTGTACTGTAACTATGCAATGTGATTAATATCACTACAAATGGCACTCATTACAATATATAAATGTATCAAAGTAACACACTGTGCATCTTAAACTTACACAATGTTATTTGTCACACGTATTCATTAAAAAAAGAAAAAGAATAGTAACATGCATATATTTATTTCTCATTATATATACACCTAATACAAATATTATGTGGGTATATATTCTGTATAATGTAATACATGTGTATGTGATATATGCGTATATGAGAAGTATACAGTATATGTAATAATAGCATTTATGTACATTTTAGATGTGTGTATGGATGTACATATGTACAGGTATGTGCGCCAGAGCAGAATTTGCAATGAGAAAACACCAGGCCATTTAAAAAATGTTTTTATTGTTCTTTAACAGTTTTTTTTTAATGTTCATTTACTTTTGAGAGAGAGAGAGAGAGACAGAGCACGAGCGGGAGGGGAGCACAGAGAGAGGGAGACACAGAATTGAAACAGGCTCCAGGCTCTGAGCTGTCAGCACAGAGCCCGATGTGGGGCTCGAACCCATGAAATGCGAGATCACGACATGAGCCCAAGTCGGACGCTTAACTGATTGAGCCACCCAGGCGCCCCTTTAATGTTTATTTTTGAGAGAGAGAGAGAGAGAGAGAGAGATAGAGAGAGATAGAGAGAGAG